>SSNR01000124.1:720067-739951 GCA_006937965.1 Callopanchax toddi | reverse complement strand
GGGGGTTACTGTGTCACATAGGGCCATGTTAATAGATGAAATGATCATTTGAAAACTGCATGTTGTATTTGTCCCGTTCCTCCTGAAGGTGCGTGTCTCGTTCCTCCTGGAGGTGCGTGTCCCGTTCCTCCTGGAGGTGCGTGTCCCGGAGGTGCGTGTCCCGTTCCTCCTGAAGGTGTGTGTCCCGTTCCTCCTGGAGGTGCGTGTCCCGTTCCTCCTGAAGGTGCGTGTCCCGGAGGTGCGTGTCCCGTTCCTCCTGAAGGTGTGTGTCCCGTTCCTCCTGAAGGTGCGTGTCCCGTTCCTCCTGAAGGTGCGTGTCCCGTTCCTCCTGAAGGTGCGTGTCCCGGAGGTGCGTGTCCCGTTCCTCCTGAAGGTGTGTGTCCCGTTCCTCCTGGAGGTGCGTGTCCCGTTCCTCCTGAAGGTGTGTGTCCCGTTCCTCCTGAAGGTGCGTGTCCCGTTCCTCCTGAAGGTGCGTGTCCCGCCCGGAGGTGCGTGTCCCGTTCCTCCTGAAGGTGCGTGTCCCGTTCCTCCTGAAGGTGCGTGTCCCGTTCCTCCTGGAGGTGCGTGTCCCGTTCCTCCTGGAGGTGCGTGTCCCGTTCCTCCTGGAGGTGCGTGTCCCGTTCCTCCTGAAGGTGCGTGTCCCGTTCCTCCTGGAGGTGCGTGTCCCGTTCCTCCTGGAGTCAAACTAACTGTATTTCATCCTAACAGTCAGACATGGTGGTGGTGTGATGGTCTGGTCTTCAGGACCTGGACCACTGGCTGGAACTGATGGAACCATGAATTCTGCTCCTTAAGGAGATTGTCTGACCTTTGACCTTAAACAGGACGTTCATTTTGAAAACCTCCAATGAGGCTGAACTGAAACAATTCTGTAAAGAAGAGATTGAGAGACTCATTTATCACAAACACTGGATCGTAGAGGTTTCCTTCAGTCTGTTATTTGGTTTGGGGCAACAACTTTTTAACACAGGGTCAGGTTGGATTGGACAGCTTATTTCCCTTTAAACAATAAAACCTAGAGGTCTAAAACATCTAGAATTGGATTGACTTCACAGGTTAATCAGTTGGAGATGAAAATCCAATGATCACTTTCTGAGTTTCATTAAAATCCTTCCAGTGCTTCATGAGATGTTTCACTAACAGACAAACCAACATCATACTCACCTCTCACCTGTGGGGGATAAATATGGAGTCACCTAGAACTAAATGTGTCAGATTTCAGGTTAAATGGTGCTGAAATCATTTTAAATGATTCTCTTCAGACTGACTTTTGTTTCCTTGTGCGAAGACAAAAACCAGCTGACTGATCATCACCTCACATGTGAGCACAGCGTCTCACATGGACACCAGACCTGACCAGAACACGGTCCAATCACAGCAGAGCTAAAAGCAGGAGAGCTGAGGTTTAGAGGAGTAAAGCCGGATCAGATCTTACTAGACTGATCTCTGACATCATCCACAGGGCCAGCTCTCTGCAGGGCATGGGCGGGGCCTTAGGAACATGGACACCAGCACAGGGCCGGGGGAGGGAGGGGAGAAGGTGCTGGGTTGGTGGAGAAGTTTAGCTGATCTTTAAAACCAGACCATGTGACTGGAAAGAGGAGGCTATGGGGATTAGAGACGAAGATATAAAAGCTCAACAAGAACAAAGCGTGTCAAAGTTAAGAGGAAGACAGTCAGGTCGGAGCTGAGGCATCGTGGGATTTCTGATACGACAGGTAGGAACTAATGCTTCCTGTTCTCATTAAACACCAGTCAGTTAGAGTTCATAGAAATAAATAAGTCAGCAGTGGATGATCCAAAGGAAACATAGCTTTATTAACTAATCCATAAAGGGATTAAATGATGACAGCTGGACTTCTTTGGTTCTTTGAAGACGTTTCTCTTCTCATCCTGTCAGTTCTAACTGGAATCTGGGAGAGTCAAGCTGATAAACTGCAGCTGTCTGTTTCAGCTTGTTAAGCAAGAAACAATAAACTCAATAATTAAATGTTTAAATGATCTAAAATGATTCATTTTAGACAGAGTTTTGCAAAAATTTGTTGGGTTATTTAACAAAAACTAAGTTTTAGGTAAATGTATTAATGCACATGTTTAAAAGCAGTGACCAGAACGTTAAAGGTGATGCTCAGTGTGAAGGGGACTGACTTTAGATGAGTCCGTTAGGCTGGAACCTTCCAGATTTTACTCTCAGATCTTTGTTTTTCACCCACATACACTTTAGATGTTACATTTTGATGTTTAGTTATATAGCGTGTCAGATCAGGGTGCTTAATATGTCAAAGTGCACTAACAGGATTACCAGAGTTAAGAAGTTTAAACTTCTGCTAAAAGGAGAAACAAGACTAAACAGCTTGTTCTACGGATCAGCTGTTTGTATGGATTACATTTAAATACACAGCAGAACTTTACCACCTTTACTATCAAATAATAATACTATTGTTACATAAAAACATATGAGTCTAATCTAAATATATCAAATATTTAGAATCAAATCTACATTTATAATGTTATGATTTAATCAAATCTAAATCTCTGAGTGTGTAAGGAGAAATCAGGCATGGTAGTTAAACAGATTCACTCACTCTGATCATCAAAGGGACTCTGAGACGTTAGATAAGGGATCACTTCACCCGCTTTTTATTTTGATTTGAACATTAGTTTAAAATCAAATTAATATAGCCACATTTGAATCTATGTTTTTAACATTTTTTAAAGTGCAGGACTTGACCATCAACACTCCATTAGTCGGGTCTGGAAACAGCAGCACAAATCTGTGAAGCAGTAGAGGTTGAAAAGCTAACAGTTAAGAATGGAGGTTGTTTTCTTGCTGCACATGAAGAAGGACCATTAGTGTGTTGAGGATTTGAGTTGGATTAGAGCTAATCTGGCTGCTGTAATCTAATCTGACTAATCTCTACTGATTGGCCTTAGGAGCTGGAGGGAAACAGGATTAGCGTGAGGCAGCAGGAGGCAGAGCGAGGGACACATTTTAAAATAACTCCGTCTTTTTCCAGGCACTCATCAGAGATGAACGCCAGTCCTCCTGCAGGAAGTGCCCTGACTCCTGGAGGAGCCACCGGCCCCACCACACCCAAAAAGGGCCCTCCCAAGTTCAAACAGAGGCAGACCCGAACATTCAAGAGCAAGGCTCCCAAACCAGGCCAGAAAGGGTAAAACCCATTTCTACTTGTTTATACTGGTCAAATGAAAATCTTGAGATTTGCTGACGTCTCTATTTTTCCCGTTTCGGCAGCTTTGGTGATGATATTCCGGGCATGGAAGGCCTCGGCACAGACATCACAGTGGTGTGCCCATGGGAGGCGTTTGGTGACATGGAGCTGAGCGACTTGGCCAAATACGGCATCATTTAAACGTCCTGCTCCGTCCTCTGATCCCGTCCATCCTGCCTTCTGTCCAGCTCAGCTCGGCACGCCGTCATAAGGCTGCCGGTGACCCCTAACGCCCTCTCGTCTGCCTACCTCGTGCTTTACGCCACTATGTGGATGTTATTATTTTTATATTATTATTATTATTATTATTATTATTATATGATACTGTTTACAGTATTTATACTTGAAATATGAAGACGAGAAACCTCCACTTTCCTTGTCCCTTTCCTGTGAAAAGTAGCGCTCCTGACTCTCTCCTCCTTTGGCCTTCCCTCTTCACATTCATACCCACGGCGATGGAAGCCAAACGCTAGCTCAGGACCAGCTACTAGCTGTCTGTTAACATGTAAATAACTCAGGGTTTTCCTCCTTTTGTACTCCCCTCCTCTTTTCTCCTGCGTTGTGTTTTCTGCTCCTTGTGACTGAGGTGCTTGTAAACACAGAGGGATGCTATTTGAGTGTGAAACAGGCTGCAAGAGGTGAAAGCTACCATGCATTTCACATGATGACCACAGAGGAGGACTCCGACTCCCTTTCTCCTTGCTGCTACCTGAACCCAGGTCCCTCCTAAGACAAAATAAAGACGTTACCTGTACGTGTTTGTGTCTGTGAGCACAATCCTGCAGAGAAGTGTACTGAGACGTGTACTGATAGCTGCAGTAAAATGTGTCTATTTTTAGTACCTGTGTTGGCTTCCTGTTTTTAAATCAATATGACAGGTGTCACATGTGTATTATATATAAATATACATTCAGTTTTCACATCAGAAGAAAAGGTTTAAGTTTCATATCAGTGCAATGCTAGAAATGACAAATTCAAAAATATAGAGAACTTTTTCATTCTACTTGTATCAGCTCAGTTGATTGGCCAGTGGAGCTGTCCATCAAAACACAGGCAGCCACCTTCAGACAAGCATACAGGATGTTCATGCCGTTATAGAGTCTAACAAATACATTTTCAACATCCTAAAATATATTTAAAGGATGTTCCGGATCACTTGTAGAGGTGTCCTGTAAACATTTTATGAACTGTTAACATATTGTTGTATGTAGGTCTGTGAATGACCTCAGTTTGGAGAAACACAGATTCATTCTGGGCTTACAAGCTAATAGCTAATCCATGAGCTGCCAGTCAAAAGTGGATTGCTCTCAAAAGAACAAAACTCAAAAATATCATAGCAGTTCATTAAAATGCTGTTTTATAAACCTTCACACTTGATTTATTTTATTAAAATATTTATAAATGTTGGCGTTTGTTGGTTATTTACATTAAATTCGTTGGTCATTGGTTGACCAGTGCTCCTGTTCTGCTGAACTCTCTCGATATTTTGAATAATAAGTGTCCCTACAGGATGAGTAGCAGAAGAAGAAGAGTCATGAGCAGACAAACAATAAAACAAGTGTCTCAGTTCATCTGTTAAACCATCTTATGTAACATTTGCAGTGAGTTTAACTTCATACAGATGCTTTGCAGCTGATGTGGTGACTCATGCAGCACAAACCAACCTACAAACCTCTGCTTTGCACAACGGGCGCTGTGGTTTAAGGTTCGATGTGCGATGCCTTTCACGAAGCTTTAAGAAGTGACTATAAATCCAGATTTACAGGTCTGGTCAGAATTGAATAATAATGTGGTTAGGGATGTCTTACATGAATTGTACCTGGTCCTGCTCAGACTAGCCATCAGCTCATCAATGTGGTCAGAACTCGTTTCTCCAAACTGAGACTGGTTAGCTACAACAGGTGAGACCAAAATGGTCGAGATCCCTTTAAAAGTTCAGAATTCGAAGATCAAGATCTTTATTGTCATTGTGACAGGTAAAAGAATTAGGTGATGTCCCCATGTTCAAGAAATATAGAAATATGACAAGTAAAAATATAAAAAAGGTAAAAAATAAACATATTGCACATAAATAAAACCTAAACAATATCGAAGCCTCAGCTCTAATGGAGGAGGTTAGGTAGCACAGTGACCTAATGGCTGCTCAGTAAAAACTGTTGGTTTAATGCTTCTGTATCTGTTAGCTGATGGCAGCAGCTGGAACAGGTTGTGATCAGGGTGGGAGGAGTCTGGTATGTAGCTAGAAAACCACAATCAGAGGCAGCAGAGCAGGATGCATTCACTACAGCAGCGACTGGAGGACACCAACAGCTTCTGGGGATGTTTTTCCATCAGCATGTGAATGTGTCTATGAATGACTGTAGCGTAAAACGCTAAGGAGTCCTTGTCTTAGAAAAGCTACATACAAATATCTATCACCATTCACAGGGTGCTTGGTGTCCTAGTTATGTCCATCAAAATGCATTAATGAATTAGTAAAGGAGTCAGAATCCATGGTTTCCATCCATAGAAACACATTTATTGACAAAATCATGATTACAATGACTAAAATTAATTAAGATGAATAACGGGGACTTACCAGTGGGCCAGGCCAGCTGGAGCAGTGGCACCTCGACCAGATCACCCATACAGGACACAAAACACAGTGAAACACAGGACCGATGAAGCGGCACCAGGGGAGCTGGGGAGACAACAACCCCGCTCCTCTCTGGTCGGTGCCGTAGGTGGACAACAAATATTCAAGTAGGCAGACCCAGTCAGTCTTCTGACTGGGCTTTTATAGGAGGCTACACACCTGAGGCTGATTGAGCCAATCAGGCCAAATATGGCAGTGCACGGAGTGGGCTGACTCCATCCTGCCACACTTGGATCTGAGTACAGGCCGAGACTGAGTACAGATACCGATAACTTCTACCGCACAAAACAATGCAATGAATTGGAAGACAGGTTTTATTTTCTTCTCTGCTTGTTACAGCAAATGAGGGTGAGTTGGATAAAAAATTAAATATTAATAAAAATGATCATAAAACTAAAATATTTAGTGAAAAATAAACATTTCCCGTGAAATTATTGCAGTTTTTCACTCCTAACCATACTGTTCCCCTTTAGCTCAACAGCTCCCCCTAGCCACCAATCTAGAAAACTACAACAGAACTGACAAGTCAGTAAAGCGACGTTCTGACAACCGTCAGAGCTACTGCATTGGTATCGGTTAACTTTAACAAGTACGAGTACATGGTATCAGTATTGGCCCAATATCGATATATCCCTAAGTATAAACTTGATAAATTGTCATTATTATTTGATGTTTCAGGCTTTAAATGGTTAACATGTGAGCTCCAGAAATGCCACCTGTCGTCTCTGAGTCAGACTTTGTTCAGGTAAAGTGTAAACCTGTTCTCTGGTCTGAGGAATCAAAACGTGAAGTTGGTGTTTACTGAAAGTACACCAAGTCCCAGTCCTGATGCTCTACTGGACTGAGATCTGGTGACTGAGGAGGCCGTTGACTAACAGACATATACCAAACCTGAGCCTGTGATAATTACATGTTGCTTTGCAGAAAGCAGCAGTTAGCTCAGCGACTCACTGCGCTCACGATCAGGTGGATTTAGCCTCTGGTATAAAGTAGCATTTAAAGGCTCCTTAGTTTAAAAAGTGAGCCTCTTTAAAGTTGTAAATTATAAACACCCTAGAAAAATTCTTCTTCCATTTCTTAAACATGAAGGTGAATCTGCTTCTCTGTGAATGTAAGGGTTGGTTGTGTGTGTACACAGAACTGTCTGAAATCACCAAACCGGTTGGTCTGGAATCATCAACCACTAAAGCACTTAGAGCACACGTTCCCACATTCTGATGCTCTACTGTCTACACTCAGTATAAGACTCAAGTTTTCTCTTTCAGTGAGTTAGGGTTGTTTTGTTAGATGTTTCTATGGTTACTGAAGCAGAATTACAATCATTTTATAAGTTTCAAAGACTTGTATTGACACATTAAGCTTATTTAAAGAATCGTTATTTGAAGTGTTGGTTCTGTTTGTGCCCAGTACCTCTGAAGTTCACCCTGACATCCTGTCAACCATCTGATCTAAATCCTGACTGAAGGCAGTCCGTTCTTCTTAATCCAAATAAATCCTGGGAGTTTATCAGGATTCATGTGTTTTTATTCGTCCACCTCCTCTTGAGGATTGATCACACGTCCTTTATGGAATTCAGGAGTTTCGTAGACATGAACCCAACAAGTTGATGTTTTGTTCCCTGGGTTCTGACCGTAGCCTGATGGCCTGGTGCGCCATCAGGCAGGAAAAGTCATTGATCTTCATCAGACTGTTGACGGATGGGAGTTCCTCAGGGAGGATGTTTGAGTACCGTTTATTCATGGCTGCTCTGAGGCTGAACTGTGAGTGAGAAGTAACCAACACATGAGTGGTTTCAGGATGCTTTACTGCTGACAGGACACAGGACTCAGTGTTTCTTCTCCAATCATTTTTCTTAGATGTTCCAACCAATCAGAAAGGGGACTCGTCAGATAAACTGATTTTCCTCCAGTCCAATCCCTTCAGCAGAACATCAGTCTGTCGCTGATTCACTAGACTGAGCTAAATCTGCTCTGGTGGAGCCCTGATCCCTCAGCTGGATCCACTGTAGGACGTGGTTCTGGCGCTGCTGGACCGTCTTGGATGCCAACAATCAAACCTTTCAACATGAAGTTATTGCTGATCTGACTTAAAATAAATAAATACTAGCATCATAATCGTCCAGAATGACTTCTAAATAGATTAGAAATCAATTCCAAGGTCAAGGCTGATCCACGTCAGATCACACCATCCAGCCAGGCTAGTGGACCTAATGGAAGACGAGGAGGAGGACACCACTGTTTAACGCCTGGAATTCACCTAAATGCATGTCGATGAGCCCCAGAGCTTCTAGGAGAACTTAGGAGAATCTCAATACAGGTCCCAGGTCATGTCCTCCAACCGGATAACAACTCAAAACACAGCTAAAAGCACCCAGAATGCATCAGAAATGGGCCTTCTATGAGTCCTGATCCTAAACCCTGGTGAACATCTGTGGAAGGAGCAGAAACATCTGGAGAAGGAACCTTCAGACCTGAGAGCTGGAGCAGCTTGCTCATAAGGAGTGGACCAGAATACCTGTCAGGTGAGAAGTCCTCTGAGGGTTACAGGAAGCAGTTAAAGGGAGGAGACCATCATTTTAGTCCAGGATGGTTTCATTAGTTGTTTTTAAAAAAAAATTCCGTCTGCACTGCAGGTGCAAACATTCTGCTTTTGCACCAGTTTAAAACACAGGAACGATGAAGCTGTAAAGATGAAGGGTTGATCATTTATTGATTGTTGAATCAGGAGCTGCAGAGTGAGCTCATCAGCCGAACACACCCTAAAAACGCTGTGCTTGTACAGACATGAGCAGGTCTTCCTCACAGGTTTGTGAAAGACAACAGACTGAAAGTATTCTGGGTGCAACTCCCCCCCCCCAAGGCCAACTGACTTCTCATGTTGTTGCTGTGATTCCCAGTAACCAAGGCAACTGCTGCTCCAGCTCTGTATCCCGGTGACACCTGTGTGAGTCAGTCGGACTCACCTTAACGACGGTCTTCTTTAACCTCACGCTCGTTCAGGACTCTCCGGTTGCTCCAGAGAGAGAGCCAGAGTTATCAGCAGATATGATGCAAATTCTTAAAGGAAATGGGATTCAGAAGCAGAGTCGGGGGTGTGACTGCTCCGCCGTCATCACCTCCAGGTGTGTGAGCCCCACCTATAATCTCAGGGAGGGACCTGAGAGGAGCCGAGGAAGGGAGTGAGAGTCGGGGTGAAGCGTTCAGTGAAAACATCCTGCTCTTCACGTGGAGTCTTGTTGGTTTCCCTCAACTTGAAGTGTTTTTGTTTTACTGAGTTGGATTTAATATGAAGATATCACGATAAGAACCGCATGGCTGCACGCTAACAAGACCCAACACCAAACTTCACAAAGTCGAGCGATTTAGCTTCAGATCTGACAGAATTACAGGTAAGTGTTCTTTACAAAAACAAACGTTTCTGTGGTCTAAGGTGTTTGGTGACATTTAGCTCTGGTTCAGGACTCATCAACAACAGGGAGGAAGTTTGGAAACCTTCAAATATTCCCAAAGTCACATTTTTTAGTTTATCAAACACCTATCTGGGATCTGATCTTCTAAAGTCTGTGTGAAATGAAAGGTTAGAAAAAGCAGGTCAGGACCAGAAGAAGGACCTGAGACCAGTAAAAGGTCATCTCTGAATCAGTGAAGAGGAAACGCTGTGGACTGACGGAAGTGACAGTCGCCTATCAGGAGGGACTATCTCCAGTCTGAGCAGCATAAATCTGAAGTGTGACGTCATGTTTTTATTCTTTGTCTGTTTTTGTTGCAGCAGCTTTCAGCTCCGACAGGCTGACTTGTGTACCTTGTTGTGGCACGTCAGTACACTCCCTGCTCCGGGTTAAAGCTCTTCCTCCTTCAGACTCGTCTGATCAGACCTCACAGCTCATGGATGTGTTTTCTGTTACAGATTATCAAAGGAGATCTTAAACAAAGACAGCATCCTCTAGCGGATTATTAAAGTGACTATGGCCCTTTTAACTGAGAGTCACAGTACCTTCCTCCCCCTCCTCTTCCTCTTCTACGCCCCCCTCACCTGCCTGTGTCAGTCAAACAACAGCAGCTCAGTCGGACCGATGACCAGCACCCCATCCATTCCCTCTAATGATACGACCCTGAAGGGCGTGCGAGGCTGCGGCGATGGGCTGCTCTCGGTTTACCAGTACCTGTGTGACCGCCGGGCAGTATGGGGGATCGTGTTGGAGACGCTGGCCTCTGCAGGCTTCCTGTTGAGCTTCGGTCTCCTCATATGCCTGCTGCTCTGGGCTTTGTGCATCTGTGCATCATCTCGGCGCAGCAACATCAACATCGGAGGCGCAGTCTTCTCCTCGTCCATGTACCTGCTGGCTACAGCTGGGCTCTTCGCCCTCACCTTTGCCTTCATCATCAGTCCCACCCCTCAGACCTGTCCCACCAGGATCTTCCTCTTTGGGGTGCTCTTCTCCCTGGCCTTCTCCTGCCTGCTGGCCCGCTGCCTCGCCCTGCTGGGCTTCAGGGCGGTCCGAGGCTGGGGGGAGCCCGCCGTGGTTCTGGGACTCTTCACTGTGCAGGTCATCATCTCCACAGAGTGGCTCCTCATCGTGCTGGTCCGGGACGGGAAACCCTGCGAGTACAGTCAGGAGGAGTTCGTCATGCTGCAGATCTATGTGCTGTGCCTCCTGGCCATCAGCCTGATCCTCTCTCTACACTTCCTGTGTCGCTCCTGCTCCACGTACAGCTACAGCTACACTGGACCCACCAACCAGCAGTGGAGGCTGCAGGCCGCGCCGCTCTGCCTCACCCTTCTGTTGTCCGTCTGCATCTGGGTGGTGTGGATCACCATGTTCATCAGAGGAAACCCTGCGTTGGGCCAGCGGCCTGTTTGGGATGACCCAGTCCTGGGCATCACCCTGGTGTCTAGTGGTTGGGTCTTTCTGATGGGAAATGGGCTGTCCCAGGTGGCTTTCCTCTGCAGAGTGGAGGCCGCCTCCAGGGACACCCCTCTGAACTTCGTGGGCTGGACCAGCCCCAACGCCGACATCCCTGGACTGGGAAGCCAGAAGGAAGGGAAAGAAAATGGGAGCTTTGAGAAGGAAGGAGAGAACCGGAGAGGTGAGAGGCTGAGAATGATGGGACACAAACTTTATACCTCAGTTTAATCAGGTTTCCATCAGAGGTTTATGTGAATCAAATGTTTAAAACAATGTCTATACAGGTTCATTATTTAACCCTAAAATAAATGTATTATCAGAAATAAGTTTAGGGTTCAAACCATGTAGAAATATAATGGGAAATGGGAAACTTTCCTCTTTTAAAAAAGCTACAATCTCAGATGATTTTATTCCAGGTGCCGATTGGTTGATTCACCTGAGTGGGCGGGACTGAAGGAGCATAATCTGGTTCTAAACAGCAACATGTAAACTTTAGCTTCACGTTTAAACAGCAGAGAGAGGCGTAGCCCTGCCTCTGTTTTTATAAACACTGATCAAACTAATGCTGATCACGACCTCTATTTGCTTTATCAACAAACGGATTTAAAAACGTCATTCAAAAGGATCATGTGAAATGTGTTTTCTTTTTTAACTAACAGCAAAATCAGACAGATTATGGAACAAAAACCACATTTCAATAAAATATGTGACATTTATTTATTACTAAAAGCCGTCAGATTATAGAACTAACAGAACTCGTTTTTTAAACTTAATCTGTTCCCGTCTCGGCTTGTAAAAAATGCTTCTATAAAACTTTTTGAGCTCGTTGATGTAGCGTAATATAACCTGATTTTATTGTTATAATACGGACACACTTCTGCAAGGTTATTAGCTTAGTTTCTGTCGGTTTTAATGCTAATCACTGTTAGCTACCTTCACTAACCTAATTGTTATGCAGGATATCTAGATTCTTTGGATTCAAAGGGAAGACCTACGTACGTTATATTTGGAAGTTATAACCCAGAAGCAGACTTAGACTACAGTTATTTTATTAAAGAAACAGATTGAACGAACAGACAGATATGAGGTAGATGGTTGCATCTTAAGAGAGTCTTCTGATGTTATTAAGCTGAGAGTTAATGACGAGAGCCCGTGAGATATTAAATATCTCTAGGGAGTCGGAGCTAGTTATGAGGGGAACTGAGCTAAGTTGACAGGAGTGTTATTTATCAAGAGCCTCGGTTTACCAGATCGGAGTTGGTACCTTGCTGAGACCGCTCCGGGACCACCTCGGCGTGGATTTGAGGTTTCGTCGGGAGGCTGTGAGAACCTGACGAAACCCGGTCTGGTCCCCGGTGACGTGAAGTTACCGAAGGCACGGAGGTGTCTGATGAGTCGGTCTGCGGCTCCATGATCGGCTGGTGCAGAGGCTAACAGGCTTTCCCCATGGCTGGTGAACAGAAGCAGACGGATGGTGTCTGGCTTCTAGCCGGGGGGAATAGGCTTTATGCACAGAGTACTTAGTAGAACTTCCGGTTTAAAATTACCTCGCGGGACCATTTCCGGTTCCATTTGAAACGTGAAGATTTCCAGAGTTAGAGTGCATTTCCAGCTAAAGATATTGTTTATAATCAAAACGAGTAATAGTATAGTATAGTACAGAATGATATATATATTATAGCACTAAGAAATGAAGCCATCATATAAGTATCAGCGGACGGGAAGCCTCGACAGCTGAACACTGCTGTGTTCCGTTGTGTACCGCATCAGCTGAATAGAATTCATCAGTCCGTTTCCACACATTTCCACTGAATAAATAACTACAAAAAGGAAGGATTGTGAACTTAAGAAGAGAAAACGTGATCATTTCTAACCACACCGTGTCTGCAGTCCACACTTTGCAGCACAGTAGTCAAAGAGCCGAGTGGAGGAGGCTAACGGAGGAGGCTAATGGAGGAGGCGCGGCGCCGTTCGTGTGTTATTTCACTGGAACAACTATTCTTTTGGTGAATGAAGACTTGGTGTTTGATAACGTACAGCTAGACCAGAGAAAGTTGAAAGTTGGGAAGCAGTTGGAGCCCACGATCACGGCTATATAGATCTGTCTCACTGTTTTTTGATGATGGAAGCTACGAGCTAACGCTGTTAGCTTACCTTCAATTTCATGAATAAAGCTGGTTATATACAGCTTAAAGTCCTTCACCCGCTTGCTCGCAGACGTCTCTGTGTGTTTTTCAAAAATTCGGTGGACATCGTTTACCGTGATGCGCGGCAGATCTTGAAGAAAACGGGTAAAAAAATCAATTTTGTCCAGTTTGTGTGGGAACAGCGTTGAACCGGAAGGGAGCGGCAGCCTCTATCGCAACCAGGAAGTGACCGTGCATAAACCCCATTGTCCTCGACTGCTTGGGGCTAATACCCAAACGGCAGTCGGCATCAAAGCCTACCGTGTAGCGGAGAAAACGGAGGGCTTGTTCTCTCGTTGTTGGCTGAACGAGAACTCGAGGACACGGTAGCTTCCAGGCAGGAAGTCTGACCGTGGAAAGTTTTGGACGCGTGGCCCAATGGGGAAAGAGTTACCAAGTCACGTGGTTCTCGTCATTAAGGAAGCCCAGGCAAAAACTTAGATGGATTATTAATATGCTTTAACCTTTTAGCAAAAGTAGAAACATGAAATAATACTGATGCAACATCAACATTCATTAATACTGGAAGAAAATGAATTAATCATATTAAGACATTTCTGGACAGTGGATTAAAGGTAGTGTCTTTTTAGAATGAGACATCAAAGAGTCCTTAAGTTTAATTATTAATTAAAGGAAATCTTCTGAGTCTTCCGACACGACCGGTCCTGGAAGGAATGTTGATTCAGGTTACAACATAATAAAAGAGTCATTTTAATCCAAGTTACTGGGAAAAAGATGAGTTATTGTTGTGATGAACCAGATGTCAGAATTCAGAGATAGTAACGCCTTTGCCGACGCTACATTGACAAACTCAGCTTCCATGTTTAAAAAGATACAACAAAATCCACAATTATTAAGAAAGTATCAGCAAGTGTATGTTTTGGTATTTAAAAAGACCAAAGCAGCTGCTAATTAACTGGATTAACTGGTCACTTGTGTCATTAGTGCAAGTAGAAACAGTTTACTCTTCTAAAACAGAAAAAGCAGAAAGGTCTGGTCAACAGGTCCAGGTTCAGGTCTCAGTCTGCTCAGGCCTTCATGATGAACTTTAACTAATGATTAAATCTTATCCGTCTGTATTCTGCTTCCCTTCAGGGCGGAGGAATGAGCCGTCTCTGCGATCGCCCTACGAGTCTGGCTTCGCCATGGCGGTGAGTGTTAAAGCCCTTGACCTTTAATGACCTCTAGATTATGATCACAGATCAACAAGCTCTAAATTTAACTCTGAGTTTAGAAGTCAGTCAGCCTCAAAAAGCAGCTGAATGCAGTATTAGTGTTAGTATTAGTACTTTCATCAAAAACCTGCAGTATCCTGTCCTATATGCGTCTGCTGCCCTCTGGTGGAGGATCTACAGAAGTGCCAGTTTTGTTTTTGTTACCATTTTATAATGAAATAATGAATTAAACTGATGATTATATAGTTTGTTATATTAATATTAGCTAATAATTGCTCATTTTCTTTAAACTAGATTATTATTAATATAATAATAATAATAATCTAGTTTCTGAAGGTTTAAAGGAACTTTATGGTCATTGTAAGGTGTGTTTCTGTGTAAACGTGATAAATGAATGTTACCTGCTGTATGAAGTTTAGAGCTAATCAGAGCTCAACCAAGATCATCCTGAAACAGCTCCAATCTCCAGAATGTCACTTTATTTATGTGTTCTTTAACATGTTCTATAAACCTGAGTCACTGATCTTAGTTTTGAGTTATTGACATCAACCTGATGGTATCACCAGTAGCTACATGGAGCACATTCATAAATCACCAGGTAACGAGTAGAAAACATGAAACATCATCTTTATATTTTAATGTCTCCAATAAAATATTCAGAAACAAAACAGTTGAAATAAAAGATGCTGCTGCTCTGACCCAGACAGGTTTACAGCTGATCTGCTCCTCACCATCAGTAATTCATCAATTCACATTGTTTATCCAATTACAATGTTTAAAAAAATAGCCTAAGAAAGCAAACCCCACTGTGCTCCTGAAGATTATTATGATTATTATTATTATTGTTATGATTATGAGTGTTGTAGCAACTGAGGGTTTTGGGTGTTTTAACAGGTTTCTTGATTTACCGTATTTGCTTTAGATGTTTTGTGTTTGAGACTCTTATTGTGAAGGATTACCTCTTTATAGGGAAAGTGACCATATATGATCACATGTGCATTGTGGGGGTTTATAAAAACGTACTGACATTCTATAATCAAGCATCATCAGCTGAGGATTAGATTATAAACATGGTGTCTTTAAACACTGAGTTAGTAAATAAGATGTGGGTCAGGAACAGAACCAGTAGGAGGAGATGATCTGAAGAGGCAGTCCTCGGTAACCATGGTAATCAGACCTACAGGATGCAGAAGGTCCAGAGTCGACAGTGGAAGAAGGGCGAGGGGCGACACCCTCAGGTGGAGCTGTTTAAGGCTCTGTCCCAATACTCGCACTTCAACCCTCAATTGCACGAGTGCGTAGGGTGTCCAGATTCTCTAGAGTGGAGAATCAGGATCTTGTCCCCGCCCCCTGACTCCAGTTCAAGAACATCTTAATATTTCTGCCAAAATAACCATGTGATGTGAAACGGCTGCATACAAGTTATAAATCATGTTGCATTAAGATGGCAGCAACATGGACTAGCTTTTAGCTTATCACACACTGACACTATATGTAAATAAGGAAGAAAAGTTTAGTTTTAAAGCTCCTTTCATAGATAAGGATCACCAGGCGCTGTACAGCACAGGTAAAAGCAAACATTTCAAAACACATGAGTATAAAACAATAACAGGGGCAAGATCAAACATATATACACAGTCAGAACATTAAACAATGAGAAGTATAAACAGAATCAGGAGTAGAAACTAAGTTTCATCTCTACATGTTCATTGAGGGAAAGCCTGGATGAAAAGGTGAGTTTTTAGGTGTTTTTTTGAAAGCCTCCACAGTGTTTGGGATTGTGTTTGGGATTTAATGTGACAGACCAACACTAATAGTGCATTATTGTGTAGTGGAAGGAATATGATGCTTAATGTAGAAGATTTTTTTACAACAAAACTCTGAGAAGTGTGGCGTTCAGCCCCCTTTCTCTGACGTCACCTGGTTAGTAAATACAGCTGTTCGGTGAGACTTCAGGGGTTTGTTAGAGAACAAACAGCATCATGAAGACTCAGGAGCTCAGCAGACAGGTCAGGTTAGGTTATAGGTGCAGATCTGAAGCTTTGAACATCTCACAGAGCTCTGTTCAAGAAATGGAAAGTGTTAACCTACCAAGACATGGACGTCCACCTAAACTGACCAGCTGGGAAAGGAGAGCACTAATCAGAGGAGCAGCCAAGAGGCTCATGGGAATCTGGAGGAGCTGCAGAGATCCACAGCTCAGGTGGGAGAATCTGTCCTCCAGACAACAATCAGTTGGGACACTACAGTATAAATCTGGGTTTTATGGAAGAGTGATGAGAAGAAAGTCACCGTTGAAAGAAGTCCTGTTTACAGTTTGTCAGTAGTCATGTACTGTAGGAGATACAGGAAACGTGTGGAAGAGGCTGCTGTGGTCAGATGTGACCTAAACTGAACTTTCTGTCCTACATGCAAAGAGCTGTGACATAAACCTAAAACTGAACCCAGCATCCCCACTGTGAAACATGGTGGCAGCATCACGCTGTGGGAGGCTTTTCTTCACCAAAGAGTAACACTAACCCAGAACACAGAACATCCTGATGGAGCTGAACACAGAACATCCTGATGGAGCTGAACACAGAACCATCCTGATGGAGCTGAACACAGAACATCCTGATGGAGCTGAACACAGAACCATCCTGATGGAGCTGAACACAGAACATCCTGATAGAGCTGAACACAGAACATCCTGATGGAGCTGAACACAGAACCATCCTGATGGAGCTGAACACAGAACATCCTGATGGAGCTGAACACAGAACCATCCTGATGGAGCTGAACACAGAACCATCCTGATGGAGCTGAACACAGAACATCCTGATGGAGCTGAACACAGAACCATCCTACTGAGAATCTGTGGAAACTTGATCCCTGCTATAGGAGTAACTCTCTGTCCAATCTCACTGAGCTGGAGCTGGTTTACTGAGAAGAACGGGGAAACATTACAAACCCTAAAGACCTGTAAACACAGGGAAAGGTTCAACAGTGTTGACTCAGGAGAGCTGAACACTTTCACAAGGCTCTGAAACGTCCTAACAACTGATCAAAAACACTTTAAAATAGATGAAAACTCAGAGTTGATCCTGAACTTTAAACGTACCATTGTGTGTTTCAGGAGATCGACACTAACAAGGACTACACCATCCCCCGCCCTCAGACCACCAACTACACCGAACCCTACGATCAGTGCTATGAACACGAATAAGGTCCAGTCACCTGTCTGGGGTCTCACAGACTAGTACACCCAGGTGAACATGGGATGTGTAAATATGCAAAATTAAGATGTTCTAATAAAATAAACCATGCTCCAGTATGTAAAATAAAAACACCACTTCAGTAGAAGTGAGTGTGTTAAGGAGTGCCATGTATGGCAAGCCGTTTGAGCATTTATTACATATCCTTGATATCAAGTGACATAACGGTTAACTAGTTCGCGACTACACTTGACTAGTTCAAAATTTGCCACAACTAGTTCAGAAAAACAATGTACTAGTTGAGTAAAAATTCTTACTAGTAAGAATTTTTTGCCAACTAGTCACACTTTTGGTCAACTAGTTGAAGCTAAAACTACACTAGTCAGCCAAAAAACTGCACTAGTAGGCCAAAATCCCCTACTAGTAGGCTTTTTTATGCACTAGTTGACTCCTAGACTGAACTAGTTGATGACTTTGCCATACATGTTAACAAGTAAGCACTAAAAAACATTACAAGTTAACTAGTTCATGCAAATTCCACCTACTAGTGAGCTAGTGACTGTTCAAAATGCGCACTAGTCGACAAGTGCACCTAAAAAGTGTCAACTAGTTAACTAGTACAGCCTAAAAAGTCAACATGTTAACTAGTTGACGCTATTTTGGCCTTACTAGTTCACTAGTGCAACCAAAAAACTGTCAACTAGTTCACTAGTGCGCCAATAAATTGTCAACTAGTAAACTAGTAAGCCTTAAAATGTCAACTAGTCAACTAGTGCGCATAAAATGTCTACATGTTAACTAGTAAGCATTAAAATGGCCACTAGTCGACTAGTGCGTCTCTTTGTTTCCACACATGTTAACTAGTAAAAGCCAAAATGTCCACTAGTTAACTAGTTGACACTCTTTTACTCTTACTAGACAACTAGTGTGTGTATTAATTGCCAACATGTCAACTAGTGCGCATACAAATGGTCAACTAGTCAACTAGTGCGCATAAAATGTCTACATGTTAACTAGTAAGCATTAAAATGGCCACTAGTCGACTAGTGCGTCTCTTTGTTTCCACACATGTTAACTAGTAAAAGCCAAAATGTCCACTAGTTAACTAGTTGACACTCTTTTACTCTTACTAGACAACTAGTGTGTGTATTAATTGCCAACATGTCAACTAGTGCGCCTCAACACTGTCCACATGCTGACTAGTTGAATTTAATGTAAATGAGGAGGAGGAGTCAGGCTGAACACAGAGCATTCCTATTGGCTCTCCTGCTGGATCTTGTTCCAGAGCTAAGAGGAATAATGGCTGCCGTTCCCTGCGGTAGATGAGACTTTCTGTCGGTGCTGCTGGCTGACAGAAGCCCTGGAATTCAGATTTATGGATGAAGAGGAGTCTAGCAGGGTGGAGATGGTTTAGTTTTAGAATATAAGGCATTTTGGAGAGTTCGTCTCTAGAGCAGCTGCATCGCTGCAGCGTAGCTCTCATCAGTCTGACCGGACCGGAGCGGCGGAGCCTGGCGGAGTTTAGAGGAGTCACTGAAACTTTTACTAACTAAAAACTCCATCAGGCTGCGGAGAGACTGATAAAATCCCCCACAACTGACCAAAACTGTCATTTAAAGTTGTGTTTATGTGTGTGTGATTAGACATTCCAGCCGTTCCGTAAAATACGGAATCATCCTTTATTTGGAGTCAAACGCTGCGCGTCCTGCTTTGGTTCTGGACGCAATTTGTTCTGTAGTTCCATAAATGTCCAATAAACACGTCTGTCACACACACCAGCACTAAATGTAGCAATGAACAAAATAAAACAGGACATATAAGGTCCATCTCTGTGGATCAGTGTGTGCGCGTGCGTCGGATCATCTCTAAACAGTGTGAAAAACAGGTGATGCTGCGAGTTTTGAAGAGGAGAAAACTGTAGTTCCATGTTTTTCAACCTAATGTGCTGTGATCGTCAGGTGTGCCGCGGGACATTATTCAATTTCGCCTAAAAAAAAAACACTTTCTGAAAACGAATTAATTCTGCAAATAATGCCATTGTCGCGCTGCGCGTCGGTGCCAGCCAGGCATCACCATGGCAGAGTCTGGTTCTGATTGGAGTCAGGCGTGCAGCAGATCCAGGACCTGGGTCCGGTCTAGCGGCAGCACCGTGACCCCGCAGCGACCCGGTGCCAGGTGTATCTGCACCTGATCAGATCCTGCAGTCCGCGAAACGGCACCTGACAGTTCTCCTCCCCCCAAACTGGACCAAGTCTGTGGTTCGGAGGGCCCGCCGCAAAGTGAGTCGCGGATTCACGTCAACAACTTGGCAGAGTTCAGGCAGAATTAACACCGCTGTAGATAAACGCTCCGTTTTTAGGAAGAAACCTGGACATGTCCTCCGTCCTCCTGTGAGGATCAGCGCTCTGTTTGATCAGATCTCTCTGTGCCGAAATCAGTGTCAAACATCCCAGTTTCATCTTCAAGCTCTTAAAATGCTGCCATGTAAAACACTGATATTTAATCAATGATTTCCCAGTTTATAAATCATAATAAATGACCATATAGAGAAAGAC
>SSNR01000124.1:653009-717865 GCA_006937965.1 Callopanchax toddi | reverse complement strand
GTCTTTCTCTATATGGTCATTTATTATGATTTATAAACTGGGAAATCATTGATTAAATATCAGTGTTTTACATGGCAGCATTTTAAGAGCTTGAAGATGAAACTGGGATGTTTGACACTGATTTCGGCACAGAGAGATCTGATCAAACAGAGCGCTGATCCTCACAGGAGGACGGAGGACATGTCCAGGTTTCTTCCTAAAAACGGAGCGTTTATCTACAGCGGTGTTAATTCTGCCTGAACTCTGCCAAGTTGTTGACGTGAATCCGCGACTCACTTTGCGGCGGGCCCTCCGAACCACAGACTTGGTCCAGTTTGGGGGGAGGAGAACTGTCAGGTGCCGTTTCGCGGACTGCAGGATCTGATCAGGTGCAGATACACCTGGCACCGGGTCGCTGCGGGGTCACGGTGCTGCCGCTAGACCGGACCCAGGTCCTGGATCTGCTGCACGCCTGACTCCAATCAGAACCAGACTCTGCCATGGTGATGCCTGGCTGGCACCGACGCGCAGCGCGACAATGGCATTATTTGCAGAATTAATTCGTTTTCAGAAAGTGTTTTTTTTTTAGGCGAAATTGAATAATGTCCCGCGGCACACCTGACGATCACAGCACATTAGGTTGAAAAACATGGAACTACAGTTTTCTCCTCTTCAAAACTCGCAGCATCACCTGTTTTTCACACTGTTTAGAGATGATCCGACGCACGCGCACACACTGATCCACAGAGATGGACCTTATATGTCCTGTTTTATTTTGTTCATTGCTACATTTAGTGCTGGTGTGTGTGACAGACGTGTTTATTGGACATTTATGGAACTACAGAACAAATTGCGTCCAGAACCAAAGCAGGACGCGCAGCGTTTGACTCCAAATAAAGGATGATTCCGTATTTTACGGAACGGCTGGAATGTCTAATCACACACACATAAACACAACTTTAAATGACAGTTTTGGTCAGTTGTGGGGGATTTTATCAGTCTCTCCGCAGCCTGATGGAGTTTTTAGTTAGTAAAAGTTTCAGTGACTCCTCTAAACTCCGCCAGGCTCCGCCGCTCCGGTCCGGTCAGACTGATGAGAGCTACGCTGCAGCGATGCAGCTGCTCTAGAGACGAACTCTCCAAAATGCCTTATATTCTAAAACTAAACCATCTCCACCCTGCTAGACTCCTCTTCGTCCATAAATCTGAATTCCAGGGCTTCTGTCAGCCAGCAGCACCGACAGAAAGTCTCATCTACCGCAGGGAACGGCAGCCATTATTCCTCTTAGCTCTGGAACAAGATCCAGCAGGAGAGCCAATAGGAATGCTCTGTGTTCAGCCTGACTCCTCCTCCTCATTTACATTAAATTCAACTAGTCAGCATGTGGACAGTGTTGAGGCGCACTAGTTGACATGTTGGCAATTAATACACACACTAGTTGTCTAGTAAGAGTAAAAGAACATCAACTAGTTAACTAGTGGACACTTTGGCTTTTACTAGTTAACATGTGTGGAAACAAAGAGACGCACTAGTCGACTAGTGGCCATTTTAATGCTTACTAGTTAACATGTAGACATTTTATGCGCACTAGTTGACTAGTTGACCATTTGTATGCGCACTAGTTAACTAGTAAGGACAAAATAGTGTCTACTAGTTGACTAGTTGATATTTTAGGCCGAACTAGTTAACTAGTTGACACTTTTTAAGTGCACTAGTCGACTAGTTGACATTTTAAGGCTTACTAGTTTACTAGTTGACAATTTTTTGGTGCACTAGTGAACTAGTTGACAGTTTTTTGGTTGCACTAGTGAACTAGTAAGGCCAAAATAGCGTCAACTAGTTAACATGTTGACTTTTTAGGCTGTACTAGTTAACTAGTTGGCACTTTTTAGGTGCACTAGTCAACTAGTGCGCATTTTGAACAGTCACTAGCTCACTAGTAGGTGGAATTTGCATGAACTAGTTAACATGTAATGTTTTTTAGTGCTTACTTGTTAACATGTATGGCAAAGTCATCAACTAGTTCAGTCTAGGAGTCAACTAGTGAATAAAAAAGCCTACTAGTAGGGGATTTTGGCCTACTAGTGCAGTTTTTTGGCTGACTAGTTTAGTTTTAGCTTCAACTAGTTGACCAAAAGTGTGACTAGTTGGGAAAAATTCTTACTAGTAAGAATTTTTACTCAACTAGTACATTGTTTTTCTGAACTAGTTGTGGCAAATTTTGAACTAGTCAAGTGTAGTCGCGAACTAGTTAACCGTTATGTCACTTGATATCAAGGATATGTAATAAATGCTCAAACGGCTTGCCATAGCCATGCTGCTGCTCTACCCAGAGACGTGTAGAAAAGCCCCGAGGTGACAAAGGAGGTGTGAAACTGTCACTGTGGAGGCGCCAAGCTGCAGAGCAGAGCCATGTGAGAGGAGAGAAGAAAGGCCGAGCACTGAGATGAAAAGATGAAGTGAGATCTGAAAGGAAGGCAGGCTGGATGGGATGAGACACGACAGGAGGAGGAGGATGTGGGACGACCTACGCCATCGCAGATTAACATCCTCAAACCTGCAGGAGTCGAGGAGACACCATGTCCTTTTTCATTTCCTCTAACAAACATTTTTACCACATGATTGTAGATCATTGATTTCAATAAAAACATTTGAAACATGCATTTGTTTCTTGCATCCACAGTTGATTAAACAGTCAGCAGCAAATAGAAGGTTCATCTGAAAGAGAGCTGCAGTTCTACGGGTTCACCACCAGAGGGCGACATGTGGGTGTATTATAGAAGCGCCATTAAAACAAGCTGAGTGTAGATGTCATTTCATATGAGGAGATTCATGCATTATAGAGCTTTATCAAACAGAATATTTCATGTTAAAGATGAATGAAAACCACAAGTTCAGCTTCTCAGATTAAACTACAGTGAGTCCCTTTAATCCTGAGTTCTGTGCTACACGTCACTGACACACAGTGTGCTAATGGGAGGGAGATGTTCGTTAGGAGAGCAAGAAGTTTCTGGTTGGAGGAGCCATGTTGCCTGCTGGTGGCGCCTCACTGAGTTCCATCAAGTCCAAAGTCAGACGTCTACCTGGAGCACTTCATGTCTCCCACTGCTGTCAAGTTTAAGGAGATTTCCTCTACCAGCAGGACTGAGCACCACTCTGACTACAGTACCTGGTTTAATGAGCACGGGTTGACCTCTGACCTGAGACACAGTGATGCAGGCTGCTATCAAAGCAACCTAGCATCATTCACCTCAGCTGTACTGAACGCAGCACTGATGCACAAACTCATCCAAACCAAGTACTGGGTTCATATTCAGTTGACCTACATTTATTAATTTTATTGGTCTTCTGCTCTCTTTGGGTTGGGAACGAGTTCCTGCCTCAAGTGGAGGAGTTCAAGTCTCTGGGCGTCTTGTTTTCTAGTGATGATAGGATGGAGCAGGACGGACTGGGGCTTCGTCTCCAGTAGTGAGGGCGTTGCTCCAGTCTGTCATGGTGAGCTGAGTCAAAAGGCAAAGCTCTTAATTTACTGGTGTGTCTACGTTTCTGCCCTCACCTGGTCATGAGATGTGGATTATGAGCCAAAGAACGAGATCCCAGATACAAGCGGCTAGAATGAGCTTCCTTCGTAGGATGGCTGGACTCTGCCTTAGAGATGGGGTGAGGAGCTCCGTCATCCAAGGGAAGCTCGGAGTACAGCCTCTGCATCAAAAGGAGTCAGCTGAGGTGGTTCTGGCAACTGATTGGATGCTTCCTGGGTACATACCTTTGGAGGCCCCCAGGAAGACCCAGGACTCACTGGAGGGATTATGTATCCTCTCTGGCCTGGGAACGCTTTGGAGAGTGTCGCTGGGGAGAGAGATGTCTGGTCTTCCCTCCTGGACCTGTTACCTCTGTGACCAGACGTTGGATAAGTGCAAAAAGATGGATGGATGAATGGATGAATGGATGGATGGTCTTCTGTGATTTTCAGATGATCTGAGGTCATGAATTCTGGGTTCTCATCAGCTGTGAACCACTGACTACACCAAAAATAAATCAACACTAATTATTTCACTGACATGAATGTTTTGGTCGATGTTTCGATTCATTGCGGTGTACCTGTATGTCCTTATAAACTCTAACTGCAGTAATGAACAGGGTGAGATGATTCAGGGTGCTGGTTTCCTGTAACGTGCACAAAGATCAGCTTCTAACTCCAGCAGAGTTCATGTCTCACACCGACCCCCCTCCTTCATCAGATCGTCTTCAATCTATTCTCCCAATCATCCCAACTTCAATTATCAGAAAAAGAGCGCGCCATCAAATTGGCAATTGGCCTCTTGTGCATTAGAGCAATTAGCAGGGATATGAGGTTTCCCGCCACATCCCAGTCATTAACTCCACATGCAATTACAGCCTGTTCCAGATTGTTCCCCCTTGGCATCCATCAAGTTTTTCCACACAGACGACTTTAGCTCTTAGTCAGGAGTTAGCAGCACTGTAGACCTGCTTCCTTCAGTCAGCGGAGGAGGAAAACCTTCTGGACAGGCTGGTTCTCGGGGCGGTTTTAAAAATGATTTCATCAAAGTTGTGCAACAGTCTGTTCAGCCTCCCAGTAATGTTTAATCTGAGGCCGTTCTCTCCTGCGCTTAAAGCAAACCTCACGTCAGACAAACACTGAGCAGAAAGCGATAAGCTGGTGACACAATCTAAGAAAACATGACACCTTATAAAAACCAGCTCCTGAATAAAGAGCTATCTGATAACACGTCATGGAGAACATTACACAGAACTCTGCAACGGTAAAGGAATGTTTCAGCCATCCTGCTGTCTTGATAATCAAATTAACAGCTTTATAGCTCCAAATGTAACCCTTTAACTAGCAGCTGAAAGACCACCTATGAATCAGGCACTAACAAAGCAAATATTTAACCTAAAAATATTAGAAGTTAAACATTATGATAAACCTGACTGCCCCAAACAAAGAAATAAAGTGTGGAAGTCAAAGGGATAATGTTAAAATAAATCAAACTCCTGACCTCACCGCCATGACGGATCTTAGGTCTCTTCACTGTGCTTTTATTTTGGTAGGATACCTCCAAGTCTCACTTGTTAGCTAAAAGTTTAAACCAGTCATGTTCATATTCCGATTCCAATACTTAGTTTGATCTGTTTAAATTTTATTCTATAATGATTTGAAAACTTTATTAAAAAGTCATCTCATGAATAAATGTGATTCAATAACGTCACAACTTATGAGCTAAACGTGACCTGTAGCTCTTTGTTTGTGTTTTGCTTCACAATCTGTTCCCATAATGCATTTCTGTGTATGAATTATAAATAACTCGTAGCTTGTTGTAGATGGCTTCCTGAACAGCCTCTATATGGAGAAATAGTTTCCTCCTTCAGGCCTGATGAGCTAACTGCCCGTGTGTTGATGGTGACGTAAAGGTTTTAAAGTTTTTGCTATGAAACCTTGGAGACTGATCGGAGATGGTTTGGTCTTTAGCCTCTAGCCTTTAGCTCATCAATCCTGAAGGGTGTTTCTCAGAACTGAGGCTGTTCAGAACTTTTACACAGAAACACATTTTTATTTATTAAATATCATTTTAAGCCCATAAAAGACGCAAATCAATCAAAGACCAGATAAAAACCAAACAGTTTATTTATTATATACATTCAATAATAATGAAGAGAATAAACAGAAGGCAGACACGAGGATGGCAAAAAAAACATCAGGAGAAAATACACTTATTTACTGTCACTTATTTAAAAAAGAAACCACTTGGATAAATGAGCCTTTAAGAGCATGTGACACTGGGAAAAAACCTTCACATGCAATTCAAACCCATTTATTATTACCGCTGTACAGAACCTCCTACTGGTCAGACACGAGCACACGGTAAAGGAGTCCATCAGAGGAGAACTGCTGCTGCTGTGTCCTTCCATCACACCTCCACAGCTATTTAGTAAACATGCAAACATCACGCTGCTGCAGCTCTCCACCACCTGGAGACGGGCCTCCGCTACAGGAGGGTTCTAATAATACCAGATCAGCCCGCTTTATCTGGGTCCAGACCTCATAACCTGACATCATCGCCTCATCGTAAAGGAAAACCACAGCGGTCTGGAGAAACCAAACTCAATTTTAGACCTGTGGTATGACTGGTGATTACCATGACAACCACAGAGCAGAGAAAACCCAGATTACTAAAACACTTCACACTGGACCCTAACTAACCTTCGCTGTCACTCCTGTCTCCATACATCACACCACCTTCCTGCTCCACCTCCCTCCTCCAGCACTGGGATTTGAACTCATGCACAAATAAAAAAACAAAAACTGGACACCCGTCCTCCTGCATGCATAGCAACACGTCTGATAATACTCATAAGGAATAGGACAAGAAAAATAAGAAGAGGAGGTAATGATCGTCAAAAATACTCACTGGACCTACTGCACGAGTTTCACAATCATCCTAACCAACACACACCTTCCTCACCCCGCCGTCCTCGCCGAAAGACAGCGGGAGGGGGGGCTATTATTCTGTCAGCTCATGATTAATGGCTCAGCTTCTCACCTTCACCACAACCCCCCTCCCCCTCCCCCAGAGCAGCCACATCGTTCAGGAGGCTGCTGCTGGTCCTCTTTGGACACAGCGTGGACACCCCTCCGTCTCTAATCTGTCCCCGCTGAGGAACACCATCCAAAGTGTCCTCTCACGTCTCCAGCAAATAAACCCCACATCCACACTGTATCTGTGTCTGAAGATTTAAAAAAGCATCAATAAATTAAAAGAGTGTGAAGCAAATTAACTTGAACAGTTCAATGATAAATCCCACGATGCTGCTACAAGCTTCAAAGCAAAAAACGCTGCAAGAGCAGAGGCAGACAAATTAGAGCCACCACAGAAATAAGAAATACGTCAACACTTAAAAAAAATGTGCTTTCTTCTACAAAATCTTTGGGACCAAAAAAGGCAAATAGCAACAACAACTTAGCGATTATATGCAGATGTAACAGGAAGATGTGGCTGGGACCGTTGACTTCAGATTCACCGGAAAAGAAAAGCGGTAAAAACTCAGAAGCAGGACGAGGTTTAAACTCCAAAAGGAGGTGAAGACTATTAGAAAACTAGTGATGAAACAACTGTTATTATACATGCCTCTATGTCCTGGATTTAGTTTAATCTTCTCCGTCTGGGTTCCTCATCCACCTGCTGGGATGTCTGGATGTTTAGGAGGCTCAAATGTTCTGGATTTAACTTTCTGGAAGTAAAGGAGCATGGAGACTGAGCCACTGAGGGGGAAGTGCACCGGCTGTCTGAAATAAGTTACACTCACTAAAATATCTGCAGACTGAGGAAGTAATGAACAAAATCATAATTCTGTTACAGAAAACTTTTTGTTTTCAGTATGTTTCTTTTTAAAGGCAATAAAACAAAGAAAAAAGTTGAGGTAATGCAGAGAATAAACATGTTTTCTTTCCTTGTCATTGTCACATAGATTTTTAAGCATGAAGTTCTTATTTTACATTTAGGATGAAAATGACAAAAACAAAAAAGGATGTGGTTTATAATGGTTAACAGGAAATCAGTGGTTCCCTTCAGGTGAATATTCAAGCTTTAAAAGATTAAATAAAAGCAGAAATCATTCCTAGAATTCCTTTAGATCTTTAGTTTTTCTCACTATAGTGTGATTTTAAAGTGATGGATGGTGGTAGTGGGCTGAAGATGTGTCATTGTAGTGTTTAAAAACACAAGTACCTTTTTACAGTAGTGCTCTGGTAAGTCCTGTCCAACACCGGAGGGACGAGAGGAGAGGAAACTTGGAGCTGAGTGTAACTGTGTGTATAGGTTAGATAACAGGGGAGTTCAGATACTGAGAGAAAAGGGTTTGTAGTGTGCTGGATCACACGGGAGCCGCAGTCCCTCTCCTCCTGGGTCACCTAGTGTTTTTAAAAAGAATCCCATAATCCTGCCTCGCAGTTCAAAGCAGCAGAATCCAACTTTTCATGAAGAGGAATCATTCTTTCCTTTGATTCCACGTCAGCGACTAACAGTGGAGGACAGACAGAGTTGATGATGTGGCAATGACCCTTCTCACCACAAAGAGAAAGAGAGGGAGGAGGAGAGGAAGAAAAAACAAAAACACGTGAGTCGTCGCTAGAGTCTGTCTGCAGAAAAATGGAGGGGAGCTGCTGCCAAACGCAGAGCTTGAGACGGCGTTTTGGAGCAGAGAAATTCCTCAGGTGTGGTTTAGTACGGAGCAAACCTGCTGTATCCCGCTCGGTATAAACTGGCCTGAAACACACAAAGAAACTACAGTCACAAAACTACACCGATAAATCCGACTGTGTATGTTTATCACCTAATACTAAAAAAAAAGACAAGAAGTCTGACACAAACCTTCCACTCTTAATGTTGACGTGTTTACTCACCATGGCTCCGACTCCGTAAGCAGCAGCAGCTGGGGCTAAAGCGTGGTATGGATCTGTAGTGTACACCCGACCATAACTACACACACAAAACACAACAACACACAGGTCTTAAACTAAAGCCTCTTTAACACACAGTCAAACACCTCAGTGACTTTCACCTTAAAATGAGTTTAAACTGAATAATAACTGACCTCCAACAAGGACAATATTTAAAGTACACACACACACACACACACACACACACACACACACACACACACACGCACACACACGCACACACACACGCACACACACACGCACACACACACACACACACACTTTTTTTCTCATTCTAGTCAAATCAAATGAATCGCTCCAGATTTTAATAAACCTCTAACATAGAGGTAAAAGTTTGACAGACGCAGCATGAGTCCATCAAACTAGCATCTCACTGGTTGTGACTGTTGCTGCTGACCACTCAATACAGGAAAAAAAAAAAAGTATTTTTTTCAGTTGGAATCACACTGAATGAGTAAACAAGAAGTTTCATACACTACTCCTAAAAGGTTAGGGATATTTGTCTTTCTGGTGAAATGTCAGGATGAACCTAAAATGCTCTCTAACCTCTACAGGGGACCTTAATGTGACCTTCTCTAAACCTCTGAATGAACATGTCCAACTGTTCAATGCTTCAGGACGTTTTGCACAACTTACTGTTCTCTAACAAGGAGCTGAATGGATAAATCACAACAGCTGTTTGATCCATGAATCGACCAATAAATCTCCTGGTTCTATTGGTATTTAAACAGTCCTCCTCATCACGATGTTCACATTCTGACATCATGAGACCAAGACCACATCTAACAACTGATCAGGAGTTCTGTACCTCACCAGTATGAAGCTTCAAACAAATTGGTTCTCAGATGGAAGTGTCCACTGAGCTTAGAGGTCAGAGTGTCATCAGCAGGTTGCAACAGGGAGACTGGACGAGTCACAGAAAGACATGGAGAGGTGGACGTCCTTTGGACACATCCCACACTGATGACCTCTTCATTGTGAACAGTGACCTGTGGAACCAGATGATGAATACTACACAACTCCAGGAACATTTAAGGGAGGTGGGAGGAACCCAAGAGTCACATCAGACCATTGGAACCATTTACATCCTTGTGGTCTGTGTGCTGAATGACCTGCAGGGTACCTGAACGCACCACCAGGCACAGACATCATGGTCCTGCATGGACCAGGGAGCATTTACTCTGGATGAGGGACCAGTGGGCCTCAGTGCTGTTCACTGATGAAAGTTGATCCACACTGAGCAGAAATGATGGCCGCCAACGATGTTGGAGACATCAAGGAGACGCTATGCATCAGCTACCGTCGTCTCCAGACCAGCCTTTGGTGGTGATGATGTTACAGTGAGGACAGGTGTGTCTAGTCCATACAGAGCAAGTCCATACTACCTGGATGACATCATTAATCCATCATTGAACCTATGCATGAACAACACAGACGTCATTTAATCTTCATGGACCACAATGCTCCAGATCAACCAGGTTCATCATTAGTGAACAGCTGCTGGAGACTGGAGGACCTCAGAGAGAGAGACCTGGACTTCCTCCAGACCTGAATCCCCTAGAAAACCTACAGTATGAGATCAGCTGAGTCTGAACGTAGTGGTTCTTATCTCTATGGTCCAGAACCTCAATGACCTGAGGGCCATCCTTCAAGAAGAGTGGGATGTCATGACTCAGCAGAAAGTAAGTCAGCTTTTGAACAGCATGAGATGTTGTCAAGCTGTAATTGATGCTCCAGGTCACATGATCAGTTATTGAGCCACTGACATGTTTTGTTGGGGTGTCTCCATCACTGCTGTAGTTTTTTGTTTCAGTAAACAGTTTAAGATGAGGCAATCACCTTCATGATTCAACCTAAATGTCCAGCTTTCATGATATAATATCACTGTAGCGTCAACGTTTTATGTTTCAGCAGTAAGACAAAGATCCCTAACTTTTTGTGAGTAGTGTATAAAAGGGGTAGAACCTGTTGGGTTCATAAACTAATTCAACTACTTGTACAAGTTCTGTAAGATTCCCTGTTCCCTGAAAACTAGTCACAAAGTGTCAATTTGTTCACTGTTTCCCCTCTTTTCATCGGCAGGTCAGTCACCACCAGCACCTACCAAAGTTGACTCACAAACACTAAACTGAGAAGAGTTACTGACACCTGTATTGACTTAGTAAAGTTTGTGTCTGCAAACATTTGTTGCATAGGGTTTTTGAGCGTGTTCATTATTTCAGTAACATGAGGGCGAGGCATGTTGCGATAATTAGGAAATTTCTTTATGCCTTTTAAAATCTGTTATATCACTGGCTCTGAGGAACTAATTATCTGCATTTGACTTTAAAACAAAACTCTTCATTTAATTCAGCCTTCTAGACACTGTTTTTAGGCACAAACATGTATTAAATGTACTCATGGAAGATAACTATGTCCTATTAAACTATCCAGTCCCTCAGTCCTACAGGTGAAGACAGTGAGTGAATGGACGATGTTTAATTTGTTTCTTGACATTTTCTAACTCGGGCAAAGTTCCATGACCTATTGAAAACGGGTCCACGACCCACTTTTGGGTCCACGACCCATCAGTTGAGAATCCCAGGTTTAGAGAGGTATTGCAGGAAGTGTAGAGCATTTCAATGATGGCACAACTTAACTTCATTATTAATGAGCAACCTGTTTAAATGGCAGGATAAATCAACTCTAAAGTGTCTTTTTGATTAAAGCCTTATTGACTCTGGTAATGTCCCACTGAGATCAGTAACTCATAAATGAAGGCATCAACACATGTCACTGCTAGTGACCAATAGTGCAGCAGCCATCAGAAGCCAAGAGGAGAAGATGAGGAAGCTAGATTAATCTGAGTTCTGAGATAGAAATCATAATATAACAGTCTGTTATATCCTCCACCTAACAAAGTAAAGATAAGAATATATTAAATTAATTCAGTTACATGCAGTAATAGGGCTTAGTGGTGACGTGCTCCGAGTGTTTTTTATACTTCATAATTAAACAAGGGCATCAACTATTGCTGTCTGGACCTCTCCATGACAGACTAATTAAATCAGCTTATTAGTTGTCTCCATGTCAGAAATCTGAAACTGATGAAACGATGTTACAAACAAACATGTTTTAAAACGTTCACATCCTGACTCCTTTTCCACATTACAGGGAAGTTTCTGATTAAAAAAGACAACTCCAGGCAGCAGTGCTCAAGCAGCTAGCTCGACGGCTAATACTCTATGCAAATGAACAAAAACAAATTGGATATTACCGGAATAAATAAGGGTTAAAAAAACAAACATGTTTTATAAAATATTAACTGCTATAAACTCTTTGAGATTAGAGGTGCTTTAAAGCAGCAGAAACTCTTTACACTCAGTAGCTCGTCTGTCTGGTCCAAAGTAGAGATGTCCCGATCTGATCACGTGATCAGACATCAGGCCCGATCATGTGATTTCAGACTCGTTCAGAATCAGGTGTTACCTCCCGATCCAGACTCGGATATTATTTTTTTAACACATCTATAGATATGCGGTGGCACAGAGTTAGACCTCTTGACTCCACACAGAAACAGCAACGTGTGCAGCATGACATCACTTAGTTGGAGAGATGCTATTGGTTAAACACCAGGCAAGTAGAACGCAGAAACAGCTTGAAGCAAAAAGCGGATCTGTTTCTTCGTTTTTCTTTATGTATGCAAATGTATTATAGACAGGGTTACACATAACTGGTGCACCAGTCCACAAATGCACCAGATATCATGTGTGCGCACCGGATCCCTCCACCCGAACGCGCCTCTGCAGATCGGTGTCATCGCAGCACCGACTGCGCATCCCGCGAGCTGATGAGCTTCACATCCCACTGTAGGGAGTGGTGAAGTAACACTGACACTGAGGAAGCTGCAGACTCTAGACACAGAACTGTCAAAGGCCCTCAAACGACAACAAAAACCAGTCCAAAGCCCTGAACCTCCATCCAGGGGGAGGGCGTGTGTCAGACCGCCACAGTGCTGAGTCCTGAAGCAACGCACGCTGGCTTATGGTGAGGGTCTGCATACCGAGCATTAGTGCCAAGTTCTCCCTTGAGAACCTCGATGAGAAAATTATATGCACCCCTGATTTTAGAAGTTTCGGATCGAGACTTGGTATCGGGAGATGCTTAAAATCAAATGACTCGGACTCGAGGGCAAAAACACCTGATCGGGACATCCCTAGTCCAAACTATTCTGCTTCTCCAAACAGGTTTTTCTGTGTGCTGTCTCTACTAGTGTGATTCTGTATTAATGGCTTATATCCTTTTCACAGAAACACACTTTAAAAGATCTGAACTATCCCTTTAACTGCATTTCAAAGGGCTGGGCTCTTACGTGTCAGCAGTCTGTCTGGTCTAGGCAGAAACTATCATAGCCGTTAACCCATCCACTCCAGTTTCCACAGAGCTTTATAAATATTCTCCATCTCTGTTTTGTTTCAAAAGGTTTCTATTTGAAGCCCAGAGTGTAATGCTCCAACACTCATCGTTTCTGGCTATTTTTGCTTCTTAGTTGTACATCAGAGTTCAGCTGATGATGTTAATTAGCTTGTTACTTCACTTAAATAGTTGACACCTTAATTACTCCTGAGTATGACTGGAGGGTTCCTGAGTACCACCAGTGGTACTTCATAGCTTTAGAAAACATCTGAAGTCTTTCCAGGCACATTGTTTAAAACGGTGTAATATGAAGGAGAATTAACAGTATAAAAATATAAATAACAGCTTACTGTAATGTGTATTAAACAAACTAACATACAAGACAAAGCATGTACAGATGTGTGTCGTTCAAACTACCTGTCTGCATGCTGTCATGTTAGCATCAATTCAACAAGGTGTTTCCTGTGTTAAAAACCACAACGTATTGTTCTAGTCCTGACGTTTGGGATTCGTCTCTGGAGGATCGGGTTCCTGTCCTACGGTGGTGTGTGAGGAGCGTGTGTGTGTGTGTGTGTCCTGCGTGGGCCCCACCTGTCACTGTAAGCGGCTGCTGCGGCGGTTGCTCCGGTTACGGCTGCAGGCTGAGCGTAGCGATAGGCAGCAGCAGCGGCAGCGGCAGCAGGGTAGCCTCCCTGGAAACACACACACACACAAACACACAACTAACTGGCACGACTCCAAAGAAGAAATGTAATCATCAATACGTATAAATAAAGAGACCACAAACAGATTAAGACTATTTACACAAACGTTTGTCCACATTTACAATAATCATGTGAGTGTGTTGAATGGGGGACAGGGCGTGTTTTACAAGTGAGACAGAAAAACTAAGGAACTGAACTGTCAGAGTTACTGTATGACCAACTAGAGGGGAAAGGGGAGTAAAAACAGAAAGAGACCAAATGTTCACACAGCTGAGGACACAAAGAAAACTCCTTGTGCTGACGAGACAGAAGACTGCAGTCATGAAGAGAAAATGCCGACAGTCTGAGGACTAATATGGATGCTGGAGTTCATAGGATGTTTGACACGTTTATTAATAGGATCATTTGTGTTTAAATGTAATTTAGAACAAATAAAAAGAGAGGAAGATGGAAAACAAAGTCACACACAAACACACCCACACAAGTCTAGACTGACACTAAAATCATCTCCTCGCACTGAAACTACATGCATGACCCAGAATTAGAGTTCAGACCTTAAAAAAAACAAAAACACACACCACCCCACTGCATCTGAACCTGACGTGAATAGAAATCAGCAAAGTACAACAGAAACACACTCTGAGACGCCTGCAGGACAGAGCAGAAGCAGAGGGGGAGGAAACAGGTTATTAATGGGAGACAGCAAGGCTCTGCTGGTGAGAGATGAAGAGCAGTTATACGGTTTGTCTGCATGCAGCAGCTGATCAGCACATGCTTCACTTATTATCCTAAGAGGGCCAGTTAATTCAGGAAGAGAGCATGTTCTCCATTTCAACTGGAGCTCCTCCAGGCTGACAGCTTTCAGACTCAAACATCTTTCCTTTCAAGGACTGTTTCAGGAGTTCACACCATCATGGTTACTTCAAATTCAGATCACAAATCAGTATGTTCTTCATAAAGAGCTGAAAGTAAAAATCAGTCCAAAAACTGACAGATACTTCTAGAGGACATGTATTACAGCAGATTTTTTTCTGCAGCTGTTTTGTGACTAAAATGATTTCAGTTTTCTTTATTGTTACTAAAAAGCAAACGAGTGTAAGATTGTTTTCTTAAACATGTGATCCTCAATCTAAATCAACACCAACATATACTCAAATAAGAAGAAAATCTACTCCTATGTATTTGGAGTAATCTCAATAACCAACCATAATCTTCGTGTTGGAACTAATACGAACAACAAAAGAAATTAGGACTGCCTCATAATAACAAATATCTCACTCACAGAGTTGGAAAACACTGACTTAACTGTTCCTCTTAAGGTGAGAACACCCAGGAAACGCTGCAGTGTGGCTCGTCAGAATAAGAGCATCAAGCACTCTGCAGTGTCGACTCTGCACTAGACTGTAAAATGATAAGTGTATATTTTAAAAGATGAACTTCAGGATGAAATACTTTAAATAAAGTTTTCATAGCAGAGGTGTTCTGATTAAGTAAAGCCTAAACTATCCGGTACACAGCTTAAAGAGTCCACAGACACGTGTTAACATGTTTTTAATTAAATATTCAATAAAATGCAATCAGTCTACTTTATATATACATACATACATGCATATATTCCACTTTATTTATTTATATATATACATATTTATTTATTTTTATGATCTAATATTGAAAAAGTCCACATGTAAATTTTTCTTAGGGATGCAAACCAATATAATACCAATACCTGGATCCGAGTACTTGCCGATAGCGATACTTCTACTGAACAAAAATTAAATGAATACTGGTATCTGTATCAGTGCATCACTAATTTTTGTCATTTCTGTCCAATGTCCTGCAAAAATATAAAATGTATTCTAAACTTGGGGCTCGAAAAACACTAATGCATCAATGTTTTACTGTTATGTGAGAAAAAGTAAATATTTACAACATAAACATCTTTTGACTGCATGGTATCACATGCTTCCACTGTTTAGCAGGTTAAACTGCTTTCTGAGTTGGCCTTCATTTAAATAAATAATTAATGATTAACACAGGAAAGTGTCAGAACTGACTTATTGATTATGCTCATGTAGTTGCTAGATGCTTTTATCCAAAGCCACTTACACATGAGAATGTAACAAAGCAGGCTAACAATAAACTAGTAGGAAGAGCTCTGTCAGAGGTTACAGTGTAAAGACTACAAGCATAGAGGGAAGTGCACAAAGAGAGAACAGTAGAGAAGGTACTAGTAGAAGATGCTCTCTGAAGAGCTGGGTCTTCAGGAGACAGAAGACAGGGATGCTCCTGTTCTGGTAGCACAAAATAAAGTGACTCAACCATGAAATGGTGAGTAAATTGGTTGTTGTGCTAAACTTTGCTAACTGTTCTATTCTGGTCCCTGCACTAGCCTGAGTTAAACAGTGGTCTTATTGCTTTAATAACTTTTTCCAAATTCCAGGTCAAAATGTGCTTTAATTATTTTAGCAGCTTCCACTGCCTGTTTTCTCTAACAAAATGGACAGTGTGCTGCCAGTCTGCACTTAAACTGTTGTGTTTTACCTTAGAATGAGGGCTGGGGAGTCGGAGTCTGGGAGCCACCATTAGACTGTAGTGTTGAAGTAAACAGGAAATCAGTGGCTAAAGGTGGATTTTAAAATACTGTTTAATGGGATAAAGCCCACAAATATAGTAATTTTATTAGTAGTCCGTTCCTCCCAGACCTAGCGTGGTCTAATGATTGTAGGTCCTTTAATCTGGTTACTTCTGAGATTAACTCCACTGGATTACAACACCTCTGATCCTACAGAGGTCAGAATCTTAACTATTAGGCTTAACCATTATAACGTTATTTCTAAAGTGTTTAAACAAGCTGTTAAAGCTACCAAATCACATTCACACCTATATGACATAATGCAATGTCACAAAAAGCAAGCAGAAAGACCAAAACTGCCATAATATCAGGGAAACGGATAAGAAAATGCAACAATTTGATGATAAATGCAGCCATCAGATCAGATGAAAGAGACCAGGTTCTCTTTAGAAAAGAGTGAAAACCCTAGGTTTAGTAGTTTAGTTCACAAACACTTCCCTTTTCCCATAACTGAAAAATAAAAACGAGTGAGTTAGTAGGAAAACAAAGCCATCTTCAAAGCAGCTGTAATTTTCTTTAATACGACTAAAAGATGACATGTTCCAGATCATATCAGAAGATGATTCAGAAGATCAGAGGAGGTAGTAAAGGAAACACAATGCACACTTGTGGGTTTGGTGTAGAGTTGACCCTACCTGAGACAATCTGGGACTAAGGACTGAGTCCTGAAACACTAGTCTACAGAGAAAACAGAAACAACCGTTGTCAACCTGGATACACTCACACACACACTGATGCACGCTGCCGCATCCGCCTACAGAGCAGCCTTTTTACTGGTGTTTCAGCTCCTACATCCCATCATTAAGATGTATTTTATCAAATTCAGCTGATAGAATTCCTAAACCCAGAAAACCCGTTTGTTCAGTTGGTGCACAAGTTAAAAAATAAATCCTCTTACATGACGAAGGATCTTCTAATCTGTTGTGTTTTTAACCATTTCACCATAATGCAGGCAGCTCTGTGCAGCGCATGACTGGATGCACATGCAGAATCACCCCCAGAATAGAAAAAACAAAACAAAAAGAGAGAGAAGGGGCGGAGTCCGTGAGGGGGACAGAGATGTTGTGTTGGTTGCAGGTGAATTTACTTACATACAACTCTGCAGCTCCGTAAAACCCATCCTGATACACCACGCTGAGAGCAGGGAAACATGGCAGAGACATAGAGAGAGGGAGGGTGTTGTGGAGGGGAGGGGGGTGCAGATGGAGTGGAGCACAGTCCCAAAACCCAAGGTGGAGGAGGAGACCACAACACAGCATAAACACGAGAGAGAGGGAGAGAGGAGGAAAGAAAGAGAGAAAAGTGGTTATTTCACACCCATGCAGCATGCAGAGGAAATTCAACTTCCATTAAAGATCCATGAGTGCAGCTCAGAACACTAAACTCTGCTCTCATGGGAATAATATATTAAGTTCACTGAACAGTAACTGCTATTGTTCCCCAGCTCCAAGAAGACCAATGCAATAAAGGCCACTTTGATTGGGTCATTTTATAGGAAACAATGTCTGGGAGGTGCAGCTTTCAGGGATATGGAGAGGGAATTTCCTGCATCCTCCAATTTGATCTTCTTGAGCTGCGTTTAATCATATCATAGCAAGTAACCACCAGACCAGACATCGGTCAATTCTGCCTTGATCGGAGAATTATAGCAACCCCATTAGCCAACCATCACAGCACGGCCACATGCACAGAACATAGTGAGGGGACAAAAACAACAAAACAGACCACAGCAAACATGAATCGTTTGTAGCAAATCTCTGTCCAAGGTGCATTTGTATAAAGACTGACTGTTTGTGTGTGCTTATGCAAATCTGCTGATGGTGGTTTCTGCTCATTTAAATGAGCATTTGATGGTGAAATCCCATCAGCGCCTCACGCTCCACTGGACTGCCTGTGAACTGACTGACAATCTGCCAGTTGGACAGCAGAACAGAATGAAGTGTGAGTGATGTCTGAGCCTGAGGAGTGAATGAACAATTCAGTCAGACACCTGTGTAGATAAACTCCCACAATATAATTCATGAGGCAAAGCTCTACAGATTTCCTCAAGCACCACACAAAACAGATCCAGATATTTTGATGTAAGGCCACAGAACTGGGACAGCTAACAGCATGTGAGGTGAACAGCTGTTGTTTATGAAGAGGCAGCTTTTCATTACCCAGGGTAGGCAGGGATGGCAGGCTGAGGTACGGCGGCCCTCACGGCGCTGTAAACGGGCCGCCCTCGGCCCCTGAGGTGGGCACCGCGAAACGCTGCTGCTGCTGTTGTGGCAGCTGCAGCTGCTGCTGCTGTTGGGTAGGGAAACCCTGGGACTGGAGGGGAGATGGGGGAGGGGAGATGGATCGGAATGCAGGCAAGAACAGAACAATGGGAGAAGAATATTAGGCTGTGCGTTCAGTAATGAGGAATGATTGGTAAGCAGAGCATTAATATGAAGGCTGGACTGGGACTGAAATGTAAATGCAGTCAGCAGACAGACAGAGGCTGGTCGTACCTGCGTAGAGTTCAGGTCCATACATGGCCCCTACCATGGGACTCAGTTTCCACCCTGCTGATGGTAAAACAGAAAGCAGGTAAAGACAGTGAATAAGAGCCGTTTAAACAAAGATGAAATTTACATTCATGAATAGGTCTGTGTGTGTCTGTATGTCTGATAGCAAAATATCCTATAAGCCACAGCAAGTCTGCACTGGATGTCCATCTACAGCAAATTAACTTTGATGTCAGCCCAATTCAAGATGGCCGCCACCGCTAACTGACATCAGTAAACACAAAACAGGCTATAAGTCTGTCGGTTTTATTGATATTAAGATAAACTTTGGTGCTGTGGTAGCTGAGAGTCATCTCTAACATAATCTGGTTTAATTGATCATACGTATCTTTGCTTAAAACGTTGCCATTAACTACTAGAGTCAACTTGGTTATCTAAGATTATCTCGTTTAATTGTGAGATCTGGTCAATATGGTTTAAAATGTGCATCAAAACTAGAGATGATCCATCTATTTCTGTCCCGATACTGATCCTGATATTTGGGCTTTGTGGATCGGTCGATACCCGATATTCACCGATACTAAAGCAAACACTAAAATATTGTAATATCAGACATAATAAACCTCAAACATAGTTTAACTTGGACCAGAAAACCCTCAAAATGGTCTAACATTAGTCATTTACAGTGTAAAGTAGTTTGCCACATTATTTCTCTGCTCATAATTAGGATAAAGTGCAGTAAATATTAAATAATATCGGATCCAGTATCGGCTAATTTTACCGATCGACGAAGCAGCTCAAAGGCCTGGATCGGCACAGATATCCGATCCAGTATTGGTGCATTCCTAATCAAAACACATAAAAACTAAAGAATAGTAACAGCAGCTGTTTCCTCAGTTACAGAAGACTTCATAAAGTCTGGAAGTCTCTTAAAGAGAAAAGAGCTGTGTGGTCTGAAGATTCATCCCCATCACTGGCTAAACCTACTGATTTAGGTTAAATCTTTAACATCAACTGCTGGAGTCAACTCTGGTATTTTGGATGGATTTTAATGAAAGCCAAATTAACTCTTGGGTGTACATCTACAACTGATTCTCTCCTGGAGTCAACACAATTAAAGGAGGCTGCTATATTTCAACTAATTTACAGATTTTGAGCTAAAAATTGACGCTGTAGAAGCAGAGTGAATCACAACACACAACAAATATTACCATCTTCAAGATTGAACCAAATTTACCAAAAGTCCATCATTCCTGAACATTCCTGAAGTCAGTGTGATGTGTTCCCTCCAGGAATGTTAGGACTTTATGATGCTGACCAGATTTCACCACAGCACAACCTGCAGTTTAAGGTTGAGTTGACGTGTTAACCCAAACGTTGAAAGTGAGCTGGTGTGTATTTTTAACTCTAGCTGTCTCTCCCTGTGTAGCTGTGCTGTTTGGGCTTTTAGGCCAGCTAGACTTCATTGTTAGTGTGCGTCATTGCGGCTGTTACCATAGGGCAGCGTGCTGAGAGCCTCGCCGTTAGGGTAGGGGCTGACCATTTTCTTGTTAGTCATCACCCTGGCGGTGGCGTTATTCACCTGAGGGGGGTTGGAGGAGCAGACAGTCAAGCGCACAGACACAACAGAGGAAAGAAAATTAGCTCAAACTTAAAATGTAGGCAGAAGGCTGATGTATGTTGGATTTATTAATAACAGTATAATGAACACGTCTAGAGCTATGATGAGGCACCATGACTGTCTCCATTTCTTGTACATTTTGAGACCGACTCGTTTATTTGCCGTCATTAAAAATAATTACAGATGCTGTTTAGAGCGAGGGACAATTCAGAGCAAACATCTAATATTCATTTTCATCATTCTGCTTGATGCAGTTAGCTTCTGTCATAAATTATGACAAGGGATCGTTTTTAATAAACATGCTACAGAAAAATGTAATATTTGTAACTCTGAGAGCCTATAGGTGGGTTCTGAAGTCACTCGACGACAGAATGACTTATTTAGGTTTTAGTGCCACTTAGATTTGAACATAGAGATTCGCAAGGGGATTATAGATCACTCAGTCTCCAGATAAGTGGGGAGTCCAAACTTTATTTGTTATACTTTGCTCTTAAGAGCTAATACTCACGAGGTTTCATAAGACCCAATAAAATATGCTTTAATCTGAATCGGGGCTTTTATTCTGCTCCAGTTTATTTCCCCCTCTGTCTGTCAGAATTCCATGTTTATGATCTAAAATGTTTATTCATAACATTAAAACAAAACTGAATTTGGGGGGATACAAACTGATGAAGAGTTTTATAATTCACCTAATATTTAGGAAAAAATGGATCAGCAATGCTCTGCTAATACCTGAACGTCCATCATGGTAAGTTACTTTAGTGTTTGTGTCTGTGGAGACGTTATCTATTCATGGATGAACTGCAGACAAACAGAGAACTAAATGTCTGATGAACTCGCTGAGCGCCAGCCAGAGTTCGGTTTGCTGTGTGTGCTGGAGTGAAACGTCATATGCATCAAAGGCTGACGAGCCTAATTAAGGCCGGGGAAAAGCCTGGAGGTGATGTAATGTAATCCTGTTGTATTTTAATCAAATAGGATCAGAATTGTATTTATTTGTTTGCATGGATTCAGATATTTTGTTGAGGGCTTTAATCAAGTCATTTTGTTTCTTTTAGTCAGAATCTGAAAACACCTCCGAGGTAAAACAGAACATTGCTGTCAATAACGAAGAGCTGTATTATAGTGACATGCTTGATAACTCAGGCGTTTAATTTGAGTGTAAATGTGGATGAAACTGTTAACTTTGAGGTCATGCGTTAAAAAGCAAGCTGCTCAGTGGAGATTTAGTGATTCACCATGAAGAGATGTAAGATGGTGGCACAGCAAAAGAAAAACTGAGCTCTACGTTTACTCTGCATGCGCTGGTGAATAAATTAAAGGTTGTCTAGTTGTGTCTAAACATTCTATGCAATCACGCTGGCATTTAGGTCTAATGTTTGGGCTTTTAAATCTAAGATGGCGTATAATCTTCTCTCTGAGCTTCAAAGGCTCTCACGTCAGCGCCTTGATCTACCCTCATCTTCTTTTTGATGGGCTTTAGGAGAGGGAGACTGTACTTCTCTGAAATAACACACTGTCTGAGTGTGCTGTCCAAGTTGCACATTTGACTGTTTGGAAAGCTAAAGATTAATGACCTTTTGGTGAGATGAGCAGAGAGGGTGTGCTTGTGTGCGACAAAGAAGGAGGCAGCGGAATGAGAGTGCTTGTGTGCGCGCGCACGCTCCCATTTAGGGAGCCATTAAAGCCTCGACTGCTGTTGGCGCTGCCTCTCTCGGTGAGTCATGTTCTTTATCTGCAGCGTCTCATTCAAATGGAAATGAGGTTTACCTCATTTTTCCCTCATTGCAGATGACAAGGTCAGTGGGAAATGATTCAATTAGCCTAGCCTGGCTAGCTATCGGACACAGCTGTCCTCATGTTTCTGACTAAAAACTTTCTGAAATTTAAATTAATCAAATAATCTCCAAATGTTTGAGCTAGCTCTGGTCAAAAGTTTAACCAATAATGCTAAATGAGTGTAGAACTGGATTTATGTATTTATATACAATAATGCGTTTTCAAGTCATGCACAATTAATGAAACCGGGCTGAAATGAACACATGCAAATCAACAGATCAATATGAAATGCAAATCTCAAGGTGTTAATGATTAAAAAATGAAACATTCATCCTTTCTCGTCCCACTTTTGCCCTCCCAGTCCAGCCTGGATAATAAAACCAGACAAACTCAAGTTACATTTCCATATGAAACCAAACTTGTGGGGTTTACGTACCTAAAAGAATATAAATATTTAAAGAAAATACAACAGAGAGGGAGAGAAAGAGGGGGTGCAAAAACATCTCTTTGACAAAATTAATAATCATATAAACACAAAGTACACACAGCCATAAATAGGCGCATCACATGACCAAGAGTGAGTAACGAACTGAAATAAATAAATGAAAACTCAGCCAATCAGCAAGCGTCGGATGCAGCATAGAGACCAATCAAAATGTACTCCCACATCAAACACATACGAGACAAAGATGAGACGGGTAAGTTACGAGTACAGGATGCAGGTAAAGGGACAGAGCCAGTCCATATTCAAAAACAAGAGAAGATGGGGGTGAGGGGGGAGAAACGGGAGGGGGAGGGGGTTTACATGAGCAACACAAATAAACTAATAATTACCAAGTAAAACAAAAACAAATATACCAAGGTGCATCATTCAAATAAAGCAATTAGATTTGGTGACCATTCTCCTGAAAATCTCATTATGTGTGGTGGGTTGAGAAACAGAGCACCGAAGGATGGAGGGAACAGAGAGATACAGAGGGAGAGGAAGATACAGGAGAGCCAGAAAGAGAGAGAGAGAGAGAGAGGGAGGGAGGGAGGGAGGGAGAGATAGAGAGAGCAGTCCTCATTCCCAAAAAAGGAGAGAAATCAAATAAACATGAGACACTATGCCAGGCATTAAAACTGTGTCACAAAGTAAGACCAGTACAACTACCACTACCACTACCGATAACACAGACAATCCACTACAAAAAAATAAAAAACAAACCAAAAGAAGGCAGCATAAAGGAGACCCAAAAACAGCAAGGTAAACCCCATATCGGTTTAGAGATGCATATGGCTGCACAGAACCAGCTGACTCAGTGAGGGACCTGAAGCCGATTGCACCAGCTGTTCATTATCCAGTGATTTAAATAAGAAGGGTTGCACCACACGTCCTGCTCCTTATGAGAATGTGATACGATCACACAGGCCAGTTTTAATGCACCTTGTATAATAAAGCATTTTTCTGAGGTTTTTTTTTACCAATTAAACGTCTCAGTTTAAAGACGTTCCTTACAAGGAGGGAAGGGCTTCAGCCGATGACTAAGTGTTCCTCTCTGTTACCAAAATATGTTCTCAGCTATTTCTAGAAGTATAAACAAAATAGGACTCAGTAGCTGACTTAAAAAAGAGACAGGGTTTTTTCCTCCTAATCTATAATGAACTGAATACTCAAAAGCATCCAGTCACTGTTGGCTACAGCTGTTGTGTATTTGATGCTTACTAAAACTACAGTATATCTTCCAGATATAAAAAACTGCTCAGAGCCCATTTAGTCATGAACTATACTTGTTTTAGGGTTTAACCCTATTGTATCATTTCAGTTTAAAGGGCGATCAGGGAACGAGAGACTGTCCACTGATAGAGAAATCAGGGTTCTAGGCCCAAGCCGTGGGTCAGATACTGAACCCCCAACTGCCTCCTGGGCATCGTGAAAATGGCTGCTGCTCTTCAGGCATGGGTCAAATACAGAGAACTAATTCCACTATGTTGTACTGAGGTTTATACATATGTGGCCACAAATCACCTCCCCTTTCCTCTTAAGGGGCTCAGAACACTGAAGCTTACCTTAGTTATTTTAAGTTAAGCTCACAATGGGAATGTAAAAGACAACCACACTACCAATCGACCAGACGTGGGTATCTGGACCTAGCACCAACAGGTCTGTTTACATTCCAGCTCTCACATATAGTCATGTGATTTGGATCTGGACTAAAAGAAGATGATCCTGAACACAAGAGAACTCCTTCTGGAGGGTGACCAGGCTCAACCTTAGAGCTAACTCTAAGGAAGGAGGAACTCCATCACCCTGGAGGAGCTTGGAGCAGAGTCTCTGATCCTCCTCATTGAACGAAGTCTGCTGAGGTGGTTTGGGTTTCCTGGCTGCCTCTTTGAAAGGATTCCAGGTGTTTTCTACAAGGAGGAGACCACAGGGCGGACCAAGGAACCAATGGAGAGATTGCATCACTTCCACACAATAAAGTCCATTGGATAGCAGTTCAGACTTTATGGTAGCCACTTGTAATGAGTTTTTTATGAACTGAAGAACCACATCCTCTAAGTTTTGTGAAATAGTTAGAGAATCTGTATGCTGAAGCAAGGATTTTTTTTTACAAAGTTGGATCAAATAGGTTTAGAACAAGAGAAGATTAGAATTAGCCTGTTCTTTTGGCTTGGGAACATCTTGGTATGGCCCAGGAGGAACCAGGGTGTTGAGGGGTGTCTGGGCTTCCCTTCTGGACCTGTTGCTTTGAATAAGCAGTAGAAAATGACCTGGTGGATGGATCACTAGAAAGAGCATTCAAACTTCCCACAAAAAGCCTTCAAATCTCCAGATTGTTTGATGCTAGTCGACAGTGCTAACCAGTGAACCCGTCTAACCAACTAATACTGAACAGGGCCACAGCAAACAAACAGTTCAGGTTTTAGCAGCGCAACCCTTTTAGCCAATTCCTTCCCTAGTTTGAAACTAGAGATTTATGAAAAACTGGTGCAACCCAACTCAAAAGGGTCTGAATACATATTTAGTTTAACATCATTTTCTTCTAATCCAGAAATTGTGTTTTAATTAGTTTTTAAAGGTGAGGCTAAAGAGTTTTCTAGTGTTTAAATTAGTAAACTTTAGTAGTAAAGACAAGCAATGAATTGTTTAATAAGCCTGCATAAAATATAGTCTGAAAACACATTTTTTATCACTAGTGCCTCAACTTCTTGAACGCACTTTGTATCTATTGGCCAAATATTTCAAATATCTATGGCAAAAGCAGGCAGGCCAGTGAAATTAAAAACATGAGAGCGGTTTCACATTCACTCAAAGAAACCGAAGGCAGCAACAAGGAGCAAAGTCCATTCTGATGGTTTGGATTAATCTAATGAGTGCAACATATACCGAGTCAAATGGACGATTAATGTGACTGCGTAGAAGAAGGTGGTTACATTCAGTCATTCCCAGTGAGGTGTTAATGATGTGGCGCGTGGAGAAAGTATCACTGCTAGAAGATGAAACATGTTGTGTTCATCTGTGTTGTGAAGTCAAACTACACGAGACTGTCCCACTGGAGTCGTCTTCCTATGATAAATCTGTCAAATGCCCCTTTAAAGGGTGGAAGGCAAAGGATCAGTTCAGTGATAGATGTTTGTACACAACTTACCGTTGCCGTAGATACAGCGAGTGGTTACCGTGGAGACTGACAACAACACACAGAAGTCGTCAGGGAAACAGAAAAAATATAATAAATAAAGGAACAAATAATCCCAGTAACAAAAGAAAGCTCATTTAGCCCCATGTGAAATAAAACCAGACAGCAGCAGTGTTACAGCTCAGAGCAGACCGAGAGGGAGAGGACAGAAGAGAGAAAAGGAGAGGGGATGCTGGCTGTTGATGCTCACACTGAAGTTGTGCTGTAACCATATCCTCACTAATAACTTTGTGAGAAACTGAGAGGAAAAGTTCCCTCCAGTCTGCATCAAAATGGAAGAATAGCTAAAGTTGGGCTGTTGCTACCAGGATGTGTTTAACAATAAAGGTATTTTGGGAATATTCTGCAGGAAACGGCTCATTCTTGTGTGGTAAAGTTAGGCCACAATGAGAGGAGTGTGTGTTTGAACACTGGGCATGGGGTAAAGCAACGAAAAGTTTCCGTTCTAGAGAGTCACCACAGAGGAACAAAGTCAGGGAGGAAATAAAAATAACTTAAAAACCTATGAGTTTATTTCAATTAATACTCAAAAATAACTAAAAGACAAGCTTGACTGGCAAGATAGAAATGAAGGTATTTATGGAAGAGAACGAATGAGTCAACACAGATAAAGACAGAAAAAGGTTTGAAAAGAGCAAAGCTTGAACTCTTTTCCCCTTTTCACACACGTCACACACACACACGCTGCAAACACAAAAAGCTCACAGTTCAGTCATTCAAATCATGCAGAAACAAAACGTTTCTATAACAAAGCCCAACTGGACTAATTCTGATCCGTGAGGAGGGGAAAGGTCATCCAGGAAAACGGGACAAAAGCAACAGGTACGCCTTTAGCTCAAACTACCACCATTTAACAAGTCACTGGTTCAATTCAATCAGTTTGAACGAAGGTTGGAATAAATGGAGGTAAATGATTGAAGGCTCAGACTGAAGCGAGCTGAAGGCCAGCTGTGTGTCCCATTGAGGAGTGTGTGGCTGCTTTGATTGGACAGAACATGCAGACAACTTCTTCCCATCCTCTTCACCATGCAGTGATGATGACACTCATTACGCTCCCCCCCCACCCCACACACAACCCTTCACATGCTGAGCTGCAACGCTCATCACACACACACCTCAGGTATTCTGTACTGTCGTGTTACAATATCTGACTAAAACTCTGCGCCGCAGAGGAGCCATCACTTCCCTCAACTCTCCAGCAACAAGATCCACCTCAAACACATCGCCCTGGAGCCGGAGAGTGTGGAGTCTGGAGGGTCTATGTCTGTGTGGAGGTGGACTAACACTTCCTGGATTGCTTTCACTATTCTAATCAAACAATATGGCCAGCAAAGCTACTTTGACAGTAAACATAAAAATGATAGATCACTTTGGAAAATCTGAGCTATTAGTGATTGAACTCAGTCATTACTTCATTTACTACAACAGGATAGAAGCGATCTATTTTCAGTTATGATCAAAGGTTTGCTCATTATCAAGTCATTACTTTGAGCTTTTAACAGCTGACTTGAACCATTCTTATTCCAGAGTGGAATGATTTATAACAGGTCTGAATGTATGGTGGACGGTCTCTTTTCCACACAGAATCAATACATACAGGCTCACACTCCTAAGCAACAACTGATTAGGTAAATGTCCCTCAGCGAGTTCAACCTTGACCACGTGTCTTCTACCTGAGTGTTTCTGTGAAGCACTGTGATTTTTTTTCTGTGAAAGGTGCTATACAAACTTTACTTAATTACTTATTCTATCCATCACCACGCTCCTGGGATAATTCTGTCTGAATATTTGACCACTCTTCTTGCCAGAACTGGTGGAGTTAATTTTAATTGCTTGGTTTCCTGGAACAGAATCAGCGTTTAAGGATAGCCATTAAGTTTAAACCAGGATGAAGTCGGGGAGTTGGGAAACTCATTCTTTTTCATCCATTCAGAAGAGGATCTAAAGTGTTTGATGTCATTTCCTGATGGAACACACAACTGTGTCCAAGTTTTAACCATCTAGCTGATGATTTCAGATGAAGTTGAAGAATCTGGATGTAGTCATCCTCTTCCATTATTCCATCCAGTACCACAGCATGATGTTATATTGGTACAGTGTTCTTAGATCTGAAAGCCTTCCCCAAAATACTTCCTGTCATTGTAGCAAGACATCTCAAGCTTTGTCTCATCTGACCATAAAACTTCTCCAGAGGACATTTGTCTTGTCCATGTGAGCAGCTGCAGATTCAGGTGGAGTTTGGTGGCGTTTCTAGAAGCAGGACTTTCTTTGTTGGTCCTCTCAGTCCATGGACATGTCAAATCTGCTTCACTATGGACAGAGACTGGTGTTCCTGGAGGATCCAGTTGATATGAAACATTTTAAACCAGACTTTCTATCATCCAAGGGCAGGTCTTCATCCTGATCTTAGGAAAGTGTTGACACATCTGAACAACTTTGTGTGAAGTTTTTTAAAATGTTGATCTTTGGCTCTGAAGTTGATTAGAAATGACTTTTTACAGTTGTGTAAACCTACAATGTCCCTCTTGGATCTTCACAGAGTTCCTTGGGTTTCCCTTCTGAGTGTTGGTCAACCTACCAACTACCAGCTAATGTTAATCATGATCACTAACGAGGAGTTAATTAGTCTTATCAAGTTAAAAGACAGCACCACTTAGGTGAACATACGTATATATTTGAGACTACAGGCATAAGTTTAGAGAAAATCCAGAATAAATTCAAACTTGTGCACCTGATTCTTGTTTTTAATAATGAACAAAGTAGTATGTTGTATAATCACTCCACCCTGGATAAAGAACACTTCAAATCAGGCATGGAAAGCCCAAATTAGTACAATATTTAGTGTGATATTCATGTCTATGATGAGTGTATGTAAACTTCTGACTAACTGTAATATTAATAAACAGATAAGAACAAACCTGGGTTCTCTGGATTGTTTTCTGACAACAAACTGTTCAAACCAGCTAAAACACACAGGAACTACAGAGCTCTTTGTGAAAAGCTGCATAATTCAAGTGATTATATAATCATTATACATCATTTCAATTTTAGTTTTGCCCTCCAAAAATCCGTTCATAAAGTTTAAAGTGCTTGTGTATGATGAGTGAGAAATGGCTTATCCTAGGCGTACACACAGTAACAGAGACAGCCGTGGACGGGTGAGGATGCATGGGCTGTGCATGTTTGTGGGTGCATACTGAGATACACACTGCCACACTTATATATAGGCCTACAGGACTCTATATATAGAGTGAAAAATGGTGAGATGGAATGACAGAGAAGCAGGTAGGAGACAAAGTGAACTGTAGTTGGGCCACTTACATGGACACATTGGAAGTGTACAGGAAACTGACTTCTTCATAGCGCAGAGTTTTATCCCAGACAAAGAAAAGTACAGTGTAACTTTAGGTAAAACAATTCTCTATCTATTCTTCTTTATATAGGCTACAGACATGCACACTATGAGCAACTACTGAAAAGAAAACACTAGCCAACTTCCACTGTCATGCACCAAACAGAAAAACAAAATCAGCTCTCAGTTGATGTAAAACTTAACTATTTATACTAAAGTTTTTAAGCCTTGGTCAAGACACTCAAGAGTTCATGCTAACTACATAAGGAAACTGAATTTAGTGCTCCATCACCAAAAAGAATCCAACAAAGCAGTCGTACAAAACATGCAAAGAAAAGATCTATCCACGCTTCAGCCTCCTTTAGGCAACAGATATCTACATTAAAATAGAAACCATGCACACCGAGGCTTCATTAGCTAAACCCATGCCAGTGCATAGTAATAACTGCAAAATCAAACACATTAATGGTTAAAAATTCATAGAAAAACTGGATCTGTATTTCAGAGCTTTTGAATTAATCTATTTTTGTTTTCTCAATTCTGAAAACACATTTCAACAACTCTGAAATCATAAAACTGATAAGAGCATCGCCTGCAAGAGGAGAGAGCTGCCTGGGAGCATCGCCTCAAATAGAAATGTCCAGCCTTCTCTGCTCGGGTTGAAGGAATGTACAAACACAAACGATTGTCCTCCCACGCTAACCTTTTGTCTCTTCAAGCTCATGCACCATAAACAGACAGAAAAAGAGACACTCCACAGAGTCCTGCTGCTGGACCACCATGCTGCTGATGCTCAACTCACTATGGACCATCTCCACTACTGGAGCACGACAGAACACATGCAACGTGACGACTCAAAACAAAGACAAAAGCCCTCGCCTCTTGAGAGAAAAGTGACTGATATCATGCGAAAAAACTGAGCTGGGTTAAAGCGACACCAGGGAGAAGACAGACACAGGTGGGACTGATGCAGGGCGGCTGCATCAGGATCCACCCAGCTTGCTGATTGACTGAAGGTGGAGGTGGTGGGAGGGATCATGTCGTACCAGTGGATGCAGGTGGATGTCTCTCATTCTCAAACACACTGCAGCAGAAGTGAGAGTAAAAGAACTGAAAACGTCCAGCCTCATTCATCATGCACACACTTACACACGCACAAACGTACACACACTCACACCCCAAAAGGAAAGCCCATGCACAAACCCTGCCTTCAGTCAAGTGATTGAATATGGATGGCTGACTTAAAACCCCTCTTAACACAAAAATCCACTTTCAAACACTCAGCACATGCTTTAGATCAACGAGATATATTTGAATAAAAACAACTTTTAAGCATCAAACAAAACAGAAAAAGTTTGCTGGAAAGAATCCAGACTTCCATAAAGTGAACATGCGTCAGTGTTGCTGTGAATCCCAGCATGCTGCTGCACCAGGAGCCATCAGCTGTCACAACCACAGCACCAGCAGAGGGAAACACAAAGAAATTTCCACAACAGGGAAGAAAATAAGAGCGTCTGACAGCATTCTGCCATGCATCATCCTTTCACTGGGCTCCTCTCATGCCCCCCGGTGCCAGCTACACAAACATCATTCCAACTGTTGCATGAGAAGTTCTAACATTAGTGAGGCTACATGTTGTGAATCGTTAGAAAGAAATACAAATACAATCTAAAGAGGCATTAGGTTAGTGTGAAAACAATGCTGCAGAGGACAAGCATGCTTTTATCTTGTATTCTTGCACCACCCTCAAATCATTCCCACCACATAAACTGGATAAAAATAGAAAACAAGTCTCTTTGGATTAAACGAAAACAAAACAGGAAACGTATTGCAAAGGACTGGGGAGTGGGATACCAGTGGGCTGCATCAGAGCATATCACATCAGGGAGGATGGGATGGATCTAGCTAGCAGTCAGTGATCAGGCAGTTGATGGGTTTACAGAGGGAAGACAGAGGGGAGGAAGGAGGGAGAGAAAATTACCTCAATCTTACGGCCCTCCACCAGCGTGCCGTGGAGTTTTTCCCTTGCTTTCTCTGCGTCTGCGCTGTTTTCAAATGTCACAAAGCCAAAACCCTGTGGTGCGCAGCAGAGGTTAGAGAGAAGGATGGAGACTCAGGGGCACACCGTAAAGGAACGTCTGCGTTATTAGAACTTTATGGGAATGTTTAATTAATTACTGTACATTCTGATAAAACAGTGTACACCTACCTTTGACCCCCTTTCATTGAAGATTATCTCTACATCCAGAATCTTCCCAAATTGCTGCAGAGACACCAGATGAGAAAAATGAACAAAAACAAGCAGTTTAAGCAGCAACCTAACACTAGGGGTCACTATTGCACCAAAGACAACTTCCAGCATTACATCGTGTTTTTATTTTCCACTTGAACTCTGCTCGTCCCATTTTCCCTCCCACTTTGTCACTCTCACTAACACACTGACATACATAACAACCTAAATGACCCCCATGAGTGTTTTTTTTATTGTGCTGGTTGGATTCTTTTGTGAGCCACCAGAAAGGCAGGCTTTCTGAGGAGCACCCAGGATGTCTAGACTGATTTATTGATTGTGTTTAAAATGAGGCCCCACGACATTCCAGTTTCCTTACCCCAAACATCTGCCTGAGGTCTGGGTCCCGAAAACGGAAGGGGATGTTTGAGACGTGGAGGCGTTTGGGGGTGCCTTTGGCCTCTGTGGAGTCTCCTGGGGAGCCTCCTGCTCCTCCTGCAACACACTGAGCTCCTGCCTCACCCTGAGAGGCCTCCCCTGGCTTTACCTGGAGTTTGGGTTTAGAGAGTGGTAAAGAGAGGAGGAGACTTTTGAAAAATCTTTCTTTACATACAAACAAGCATTTACAATAAGTGTAGTCGAGCTCAAAGTCCAATGAAATATTCCTGCAAACGAATGTTTACTTTCAGTAAAGTTCAAATGAAAAGTGAGCTGATAACATGTGTGAACAGCTGGACTTTTTAAAATAGCAGCACGTCTGTTTCTGACTGAATGATGAGGTTTAAATTGCTCCTGTGAAGCCGTAATAGCAGCTCTGTGAGGCCAAGAAGCAAAAGCTTTGAACTATTTGCTAACATCAGCAGGTTCAGATGCTCTGAAACTTCACACTGACATGATGCTGTTAAACAGAACGTCTTCACTATATTATTGTCCTCAGCTTTTAGGATTATTCTAATGTTTGATAAATATAATAAAAATACCAGCAAAGGGAGCAACAAAAATCTAAAAGCAATTCATGATAAATAAACCGATATATGTAGCTATAAACCAGCTGAAAAAACAACTAGTCAATTTTATGATAAACATACATTATTGGTCTTATTCCTCACCTAAACTAGAACCCTTCAATATGGCAGAAACACTCCTCCAGTGTTAGCTTCAGTGATTTTATTTTCTATGGAGTCACTAGCATTGTCACTCAGGGTTCAGACACACCACAAGTTGCACAACATAATCTGTGAAAGGATGCAGTAGTAATCAATGGGGGAGAGAATAAAATGTAATTGTGACGTATTTTAATCTTGCTGCGTAGCTTCGCTTGATTCACACTCACTGAGGAATGAAAAACCCAGAGTTTGGGTCTAAATGCTTTCAAACAACACTGTTAATGTTTATTTTACGGAGTGAAAAGTAACAGACACTTTTTCTGAGGCTATGAGATGAGTTTGCTGTCAGGATGCTACGGAGCGCTCGGTGTTCATAGCGCTCCAACAACAGGGACAATTCATTTAGTTTATCTGCTGCCTAAAACAACACCCGTCTTTACAACTGTACACTACAATCACACACCTGAACCTTTATGATGAATACCTTTACTGAAATCCCCATTGTGGTTACACTGATATACTTCTATTTTCTGCTGTATTAATGAATAAAAAAACACAGTGTGTGTAAATCTGCTGGTCATCATTGAAAACGCACAGTGCTGTAGAGGAAAACTGGGCTGTTTTTCTGTTTCTGGGATAAAAAGAAGCTTCTTAACTCTGTCATAGAGGTCTGATAAGATGTATGGATCCAGACATTTGCATTTTTTGCAGCATTTTTCATTATTGAGGCTTCGACATGAGAATCTGCAGTGTAATTAAAATATTGTAGTAGGTGATCTCATGTCATTTTCATCAGTAATCCTCGTAATTACTGATGAGTGAAAGATACAGGAGATTATTATGCAGTTCGATTGCCAAGTGTGTGGAGAGGTGGATAATTTTCATCATAATTTAGAATATCTGTCAATGAAATGAGCATAAACAATGACTAAAGAAGGAAAGAAAACCCAAGTTTCAATAAAAGATATTAAAACTATCAAAACTGGTTAAAAAAACTAAGCAAAACACAGAATGCTTACATTGTTGGTTGTGGTGGTGGCTCCATTAGTGCCAACCCCTACCTCTGCTGTGCCTTGGCCCCCAGCACCGAACATAGCCCCCGGGCCAAACTCTGTTCCAGGGAGCCCGTTCTGAGGAGGAGGTGGAGGAGGGAAGGTTGTGAAGGGTGGGGCCACCAGACCCTCCTGTCCTCCAGTTGAATCCTGAGAGCCCTGTGGGGTGGGGAGAGAGAAAGAGTCAAATTATCTTATATTCTCTGAGCGTTGTGCAGCAGCAGCATAATGGAGGTAGTAGGACGGGGTTAAAATTCTTCATATCAAATTTCACTCTCTCTCTCTCTCTCATTCCCTGCCTACGATCCACTCCTCCCCCTCTCTTGCTGTACCTCCATATCTCTAACAGGCATGTGTTTTTAGTCAGCAGACCATGAAATATTTACAACACACACATCTATTATTAAGAGTCACAAAATTTGATACACAGTTTGAGCTACAAAGATGCTATTGGAACAGATGGACTGAGACACGTTACCTGTGACATGTTTACAACCATTGTTACACGGTGCTGCCGGTACTTGTTTCTGCATTTCTCGTTTACTTTTACGCCTCAGGTTAAATATCTACAGGATGGAGCTTTTGTTTCTGCCTCGAGTCCTTTATGTCTGCAGCGCCACATCTGTACCAACAGCTGGACTGGCTACAGACTTTTTTATAGCAGAACTAATGTTCCAGCACAAACACAGTCTCTTGTGTGTCTGTGTGTGGTGACTCGGCACTATTGCGCGCCTCAATCATTTCACAAACTCAAGGGCATCTTGGACAAAGTTCTTAAAAACTTCCCAAACAAAAAAGAAAAGCCAAGAAAAGAAATAAAAGTCAGATGATGGATAAGAAGAAAAAGAGCGTGAGATGTGTAGGAAAACATTTCCTGCCGGTAAGAAGGTGAGGCAATACGGCTTTTATCAATATAACTTGATGTTCTGTTGTGTAACTGATGTGATAAAATTAGCAACTTTAAAAAATCAAACTGGCTAGTTTCCACAGGAGAGAATTGCCAACACATCCTCGTCAGCGTGGGGTCCTGCTCGCTTTCCTCTCCATCTCTCTGCTCATTGTAGCAGCAGCAGAATCACTTCACAGCAGTCAGCGATGATTCTGAGCTAACGGTTCCTCACACTGATGTATAGAGAGATAAACTCACAGCACAGTCGACTTCAATAGATGTTCATTGTGATTTCTGTCATGCATCATCTCAGTAACATACAGTTTTATATTCTGATAACAGAATATATGTCAAGAAGAAAGGCTTTTATAAGAAGGCAGCTCACATACTGCATTACATAAACTCAACAGTAAAAGAAACAAATGCAAAGTAATGACACTACATGAAAGTAAACACATACTAGGAGTGGGTGGTACATCAAAAACCCTGAAAATTTTTTAAGAACTGTTGAACAAAATTACATCAATCAAGCATAAATTTAAACTGATAACTTTTAGATGTCCACATCTAAGAAAACTCCAGTAAACTCCTCCCTCCCATCTGCTAAATTATCTAACAGGCTCAGTGTTTATCAGTAGAGACAGACAGTGGTAACAGAAGTTAGCATGATTTCAATTCAGAATCTAAATGATTTTTCACCCAGATATGATATGGATTACCAAAGGCAGACCTAGAGAAAACATGTGTACACTAAAATTACATTAGCTGCTTTTTGTGCATTCAGATGTAACAGAAACTGGGCAGCTTAGAGTCACCAGTGATAATTAGGCATGCTAGCATCATGTGCCCTGAAGTCTCACAAAGTCATGTATCTCGCAAGGGTTAGGTTAACCCAATGTGGCTAGCTGTTATGCTAGCCCCGGAGTGTGTTTAGTTCATGATTCCTGCTTTTTTTCCATCTCTCCCTGCTTGAACACAGCTGATTTCTTTGAATGAGTGATGAACCACTCCAGTAGAAAGCAGTGAAGGCTGAGGAGACATTTCAACAGTTAGATTTAGGTGTTTCTGAGCAAAGACGATGCTAACGTGTTTACAACAGTGACTTAAAATGGACACTAGGCGGAGCTAAAAACAAGCCCAAACTGCATAGTGTGCTTTTAAAGAAACTTGTGACCCGTATTATAACTTATTGAAGAATACAAATATCCCTGTAAGCCAATTAAACTAGAGCATAAAAAACACAACAGCCCACAACACAACTATGTTAATAACTTTATCCATTTATGTCTGTTATAATCTCCTGTAACAATCATATTTTATTCATCTTTTTCTCTGGAAGTCATTTTAACACTACTCTTGGTTCTTCAAGTGTATCCTGACCCCAACACTGAGAACCACTGCTCTAAACAAAGTGCTATTGCTTTGAATGTATTTCTATCCTTCTGTTGTACTGTTACTTGTTTCTGGCTGTACCAATAGTTGCTCCCATGTAGACAAATCTTACCTAAAAATATGTCAAAAAGTTACCACTAGGCTCTAGAGCTGAATTAAATATTGATTCAGTGGCTTAAAGTCAATTTTAATATATTGAGATATATTGAATATTGTTGCTCAGCTGTAACTTATACTATACGTTTGAATGCACTAATCATATAAACATATGTTATATATCATAATATAAATGAATCAGGTGAATTGTACAGGAATAAGATTTTTGATCCAAACTCCATCACATCTAACCTTTAACTACTGGTTTACTCTCCACCATGGGCTGTATCTGGGATGGGTGACGCCCTGAGACACTCTGTCTCCAGACAGCCTTTTTAATTAGACAGAGTAACTAAGATGCCGCAATGCAAATGGACTCTCTTCCTCGCTCTAATCCTATAGCCTGACAGCTCGCTAATGTTCTGCAAAGATGGGCCTCGCTGAAAACAGACAGCTGAGCCTAAAAGGCCCATCTGCAACACAGATAGCTTCTGGGGTCTGAGCCCGACAGATAGGAGAGGCATCATAGGCGAGATGGAAAAGTCTGGAAGACCCACACGCTGCTGAACGAACATAAGCACAGAATGTGTGAGAGCGGATAGTTAATTGGATCAACTGCAGGTCTAGGCTGTCACTATGTGAAAAATGAGGAATTTGTTATTTTATGATATAAAAACTGGTCATTATTTAGGCTTCAGCTTAACCTGAATGTGTGTTGGGTCATGTGAGCTCATAAACTTGCAGTAGTCTGTATAAGAGACCAAAGGGTGGGTCCTACTGCTGTACTGAGACTCACTCTCTCTCACACATGTGCACACGCGCGCACACACACACACGCACACACGCACGCACGCACGCACGCACACACACACACACACACTCTCTCTCAAAGAGATGGGCAGAGAATCAACACAGAGCAAATGAAATATAAAGTGACAAAACAAACAGGAGGTCAAGGGTGGACACAGAGTGTGCACAGCCCCTATTACTGTAGACAACTCTAACAGAATCACGAATGTGACAAAGTGGAATCAACTGTAACATGTCAATTATGACGATGTCATTTAATGGATCGCAAGGTTTTTTTTCCTCAACAATTATTCAAAGTGTTTGCACACCTAACAGTAATGTCCACAATGTAATAGAGAAGCTACAGTATGTCTCCTTGTTAAAGAAAAGCTTTGCTGAACGAGTCAGCTGAAACAAGACCAGTCATTCAAATATAGTTTAACAGCTATATGTAGAGCAGAACCAAACCTTAAAGATGATGTAAGTTCAGAACATATTTTAGTATACTGATAAAACTGGAACTATAAGAATAAATATGTTGATTCTGTAGAACGTCTAAATATGAGAGGAAATGAGTTAATGTGAGATGATAACTTCAGCAAAATCTTCTACAAACAAACATCAGCAACAGCAGAAAGAGTGGAAGGAGGACTTTGGAGCTGTTCAGCATCAAACACCCCTCAAAAACATTATATATATATATATATATATATATATACACTGTATATATATCTGAACACACACATATGTAGGTATGTATAAAAGCTGTTTATTTTAGGGTTCCAGGAGTTTCAGGGTTTGAGCAGCACATTAAGGCTGCAGAAGACCCCAGAGAACAGAAACCAGTCAACCAAACCACAAAATCATCTATTGGTTTCAAGGTATTACCATGGCTTTAACAAAACTCGATTTCAAAACCGTAACATTTTTCTGGTTCTGTGGTTTGATCCCCTTTCCCTGAATTGCCAGAGCCAGTTTGGAGTATTCCTCTGATGTATGTAACTCAGAGTAGCCCTCCTCTGCCTGTGGCAGAGAGCTTCATTCATGAATATGACACATGATGACAACAACAACATATAAATAAAACAGGAATCACACCCAGTATTTTACACCAACTGTACTATTGTTCCTCAAAGTGCCATAGCTTCTCAGAAACCTAAAGAAAAAACAAATTTTTAATACTGATGCTTGTTTTCCCTACAGACATTTATTAACTGTGAACCAGTCATGTGTCTGTAGATTTGTCAGGGGACAACATGAACTAAACGTTGTCTCTTCAAATCACCCAAAAGGACAGAAATCAAAATATGCTTGACTGCAGTTGAGTGCAGTTAAAACACCAGAGAACGTTTTCCCATCAACTTAAATGTCAAAGTGCAGAACAAGGAAATAAACCTATAACCAGGTGGAACACAGTGTCACCAGCCTCACAGTCAGAAAGGTGTGTGTCAGTGAGTCCTGTCCTCTACTTTCATTATTTTATTAGTGATCAGACGTCTCTCAGAGGGACGTGGAGCCGTGTATCAGAGGAGAGGAAACTTTTCTCTACTGAGTTCACAGAAGGTTTGTTGCTCAGTGGCACGGCGGCGGTGCACAGCGCCAAGCCGAGTGGAGAGATGTTAATTAATGCTAATTCAGCAAAACGATTATTCCACACCTGAATCCCTCAACTGATGTACATTTGTTTGTAATACTTATCCGGAAACTTTAGTTTTTTAAACAAATCCTCCTTCCATCCATCTTCTAAACCGCCTAATCAGTGAGAGACATGAGGAGCTGGTGCCTGTCTCCAGCATCACAGGGTGAGAGGTGGGGGACACCTTGGACAGGCCACTGGTTCATCTCTCTTTAATTCATTCTTTGTTTCTTTAATTTCAAACCACATCTGAATACTGCTTGGAAAAGGTTTATTATATGCTCTGCTCTGTACATTGTGAGTGCAGTTTGGAGTGCTAGCAAATCATACAATTTTAAAATGTGCAATCTTTTAAAAGGAATCTTTTGCAGGTGTTTTGAGTTAATTAGTTGATTCAGATGATTAGGTTCATAGCTCGTTTAGAGGACCTTTTCATGATATGCTAATTTTTTGAGATAGGAATTTTGGGGTTTCATTTACTGTATGCCAAAATCATCAATATTAAAACAATAAAAGGCTTGAACTACTTCAGTTGTGTGTAATGAATCTAAAATATATGAAAGTCTAATGTTTATCAGTACATTACAGAAAATAATGAACTTTATCACAATATGCTAATTTTGTGAGAAGGACCTGTATTTTTTACTTGTTACTAAATATTGTACATTTTGTTTTGCCACAATTGAACGATAGTTAACTTTTGTCAAATGATTCCTTGAACACTTGTAATTCTTCATCCATCATATCCAGAAGTTTTTCCCAGAGCAATATAATGTGGTGTCATCAGCAAATAAAAGTAGATTTTAATGACTTGGATACATTACATATTTCATGTATGTAAAGATTTATGTAAACATGAATGAAGTTACAAGCAAACAAACAAAAACCTCCGCTGAAAACAGTCAGGTACTAGGATGGAGACCCAGCCAGGGTCCAAAGAAAATCTCTAAAAGAACCAAAACACCAGAAAGTCTGAGGAACTATTACTCAAAGCTACTGTTCAATGATTCCAAGGTCTGAGTCATAGAAGGAAAATGAAAAATAAAAAAATGGAGAATAACTTGCACAGTAGAGAATATTTGGTCAAAAACTTTCCACAGCAGACTTTTGACACAGAGGAATGATTTGAAAAGACAAGGCTTCATATAAAAACAATAAAAAAACGAGGCTGAGCTGAAGTGACACTAGAACAAGAATCAACTTTCACTTTCTGACAGAACAAATAAACACAAGACACGCAAATACACAGCAGCTGAGTTACCTGTGACACCATATAGTTCCCACACCGAGGGGGAGGGGAGCCTGTTTACATCAAGCCCTTCATGTGAGCGTCTCAGTGCCGACTGCAGCCTCTAATCACCCTGGTGAAAACACATATGAGCCACAGAACCAACAGACACATGGTGCTGCTGCAAAAACTCATCAATTAAACAAATTCATGACAATTTGTCTACCGTCTGCAAAGAGAAATACCCTACCGTACTTACAGATTGCTCTTCTTCTGCTATTCATCTCTTTTCTTTTCCCGTGGTTCCAGTAAGTAGTGCTTGTGATCACCCTCCCCTCCCCCTTACCATTTTTCCCTTCTTCCTAGCTTGCCACGCTTGATGAAAGCCAGAGGGTGAATTTTTCCCCTTTAAAACCACCAGCACTCACCCTTCAAGTCACTCAAAGCTTGAGCACTGTGATGTCCATCAAAGCACAAGCCGCAACCCAACTCCCAGTATGGTTTTATATGTGAAAAGGCTCCAGCCTCTCCATCCCGACTCAGAGCCAATCAAAACCAGGCTGTCGTTAGGAGAGAGAGTAACAGTTCCCTGACTCCAAACAGAAACAACTGTTTGGTTTAAATCTACAAAATACAGTTTTGCTAATGAAAATAACACTTATTTCCCTAATTTTGCACCACAACAGCAATCACAATAAGTTGTTCATCTGGAGGACTGGGCTCCAACAACATCAACATTGCACACATTTGCATTTAGAATGAAGTCAGCGGATGAGTCCATGCTGCCGACCATCAGCCTCAGGCACTCCGTCTAATGACAACAATTAAATCCTGCAAACTCCAGGAGACTCTCACACACTTACGTACATAATGTTACATCCTTGTTAAATGTGTGTTTTAAGCTTAGCAACTTCCTCAAAACACTAATGCCAAAATAAAAGCCCCCATTTTGTTTTTCCCATTGAACAGGAAAAGGGTGCTAAAAGAAACTCGTGGCTCAAAAGCCCCAATTCCAGTTCAACTACAGGAGAACCAACACTGCCAGTCAACGCCAGCAGCTGTTTGGACCTGCTGTGGTGTGTGACATGCAGCTTGTTGGTTATTGACAGTTCTCATTATCATCATCATCAGCATCATTATCATAATCACGCTGACAGTCCTTTCTTCAACACACTCATTCACCCTTGGCAATGTTTCCTAAAAATAAAAACCTACACACAATTCAGATTCAGTTTTATCACCCACACACACATACACACACATGCACACAAACATACGCACGCACGTATGCACACGCATGAATATTAAAAAACTTCTGCATTTGTATTTAGAACAATATTTTTGTTGCAACTACAAAATGACCAGAGTAGAATCAAATATGACATATTTTAGTAATATTTTAATATATATAGGATTTGTAGAAACGAAAATCCAAGCAGCTTTATAATTTTCCTCAAATGTTACTATCCACTGTCAACTAGGAACCTAATGGGTTTTTGGACAACTAGTCATACAAAATAAGGCACATTAACTATAATATAAGAACTTATCCATTTTCAAAAAGGGAAAATGCTAAAAACTCAGTTTTAATCAATTTCAATTAAAAAGGATAATTTCTTTTTAAAATTATATATCTATAAATACATATACACATACAAATATAATAATTAATTTCTCAAGTTTCACTTATTATATAAAAGTACCACCAGTCACATGACCTTTCATCCTTCTGACCAGGAAAGCAAAGTGTTTTGGGGTCAACCTGACCCCCTAAAACAGCACAAGGGTTAAACGCTGAGATTTTTTCCTCCATTTGCACTTCCCATCCAGCATTTGTAGCAAGAATAACTGTTTTATCAAGCCATTTTTATGCCTGTGTGTGGGAGCAAGAAAAGAGTTTTTTATAAGCCAACCTTTTGGTGCAGTGAGGGTATTTCAGCCTTTTTGTCAGAATAACATGGATGAAGAATTTTTTCTTAAAGAAAGAAGAAAATATCTATTTAAAAACAAATCTAGAGTAGTGTTGAAAGAGCCTTTGTTGCATTTTGAAGCAGAATCAGAGCATAAAGAAAGTTTTCTATTATAACTGTATGTAGAGCTGAGAGTTTAACTGATGCAGCTCTAAAGTTGAGAGTTTTGAGTCTACTGCGCTACATGTAGCTGGTCTCATTGTGATCATGTTAATGAGGAATAGTGTATAATTTGGAAATGCATCAGTTTGTACAAGGATATTGATGCTGTGTTACTGTGGGGAATTAATTAAGGTTAACTGAAGCATCTTATGTCTGACAAAAGTCCCAAACATGTGGCCTGTTGTGTCTTTTTTATTTTCATTCACAAAGAACATTTGATATTATATTTATAATTTAGGACAGCTTTTACATCACTTATTTCTCAGCTGTTCTGTGATCATTGCATCCTTCTAGATCATATCTAATCACCAATATTTACAGAAAGGAAACAATAACTAACATGTACAAATCAAGTCTAATTGAACGTTTTAATGTAATCTCTCTGCTCTGCTGGCATTTAATGTCCTATCTCACTGCAAAGTGAAGCCAGACATTAGCGTTGGGGTGGGTTATTTGTACGCTGCTGTCAGAAGAGGTTTTAAAATGATAATTCAGCAGCACAGAGTTGCTGCTGCAGGGTTAGTCGAGGCGTGGCGTGTGCAGAGGAACAGTGCTGTTGATCATGTAAGCTAAGAGATACAGTACTGTGTACATTTAAGGCTTCACTGCATCACATCTGTGCATCATGGTCTCTGTCTGTGTGTGTTTCTATGTGCGCTGTGAGGAGACATGTGGAGGACTTTCACACCTCATCCCACTGCATGCAGCCCAGAGCCTGAGGCAGCAGCAGTTAGAGCAGCATTAGTGTCGGACTACATCTCTGTAGCTTTATGGGCAGTGGGAAGGCAGTTAACACAGAGGTAGAGTAGCTCCACAAAGTCTATTAGGCCAACAATGCTGCAGACTCTGTCTCAACAGGGATTATGGTCAAGGTTTAGTAAAAGAAAGTCATTTATTTTAAATATGAACAAACACTTATAATCCCAAGGATAATTAGTTAAGTTCAATTTGGTGTTTTCCACATTAAAGAGTTTGCTTTACTGCACATTAACCATTACAGCAAAACACTAAGGTATCTTTTTGTTTGAGTGTATGGTTGCAATATTGTACCTGCAGAAAAACTCCCACAAAACAAAGATCCATTAGAGTTCTTGAGGGAAACAGCCTGGATGCAGACCTAATGCTCTAGTGAGCTAAACAATACAGTATTTACCAGACAATCAAAGAGTTCTGAACCAGTGCATCATTCAGCACAGCAGTTTACAACCTTTATTCCTCTCACGCACACATGCACTCTCATTTGTGCATATGCAAACAATAAAAGAATAACAACTTGCTAATCCATTAAAATCTATATTATATTACATACAGCTTTTCTTAGTACAAAAGCAAACAGCCAGTGTTGCTCGTATCTTTGTCCAGTGATGACACAGGGTACAGTTTTTTATTTATATTGTGACAAGAACCTCAAGATGTGATGAACTGGTTAATAATAATAACTAGACATCACTTAAGAGGTGAATAATAATAGGTGTGCATTGCTTCGCATAGCACGCCCTAATAATAATAATAATAATAATAATAATAATAATATAACAGCATTTGTCCTTTGAGATCTAAAACTTTTTGTTATTCTCCTGGATTTTATTCTTTCGCTGAATGAGCGTCTGAGATGGACGATTTCATCAGTTTAAGTCTTGTGTGACTCTGTGACTGAAGTGTAAAACTAAAACATGTCTAGGTAAAACAGTCTTCAAATCACATGAAGCTGTGTTCGTTTTCATTCATTAAATTCTAAAATCACTCAGCTGTGAAGACAGCTCAATGTGTCTCATCAGTATCTGATACAATTAAGCTTTCACCTACATGTCTGACACTCATTTAGTGTTATTATTTAGAACATGCAAACCGTTTTGACAGCCTCTGTTCCGTTAAAGCCTCCTGCCCTCCAGGTTGGGAATAGAGCCGAGGCCCCTGACTGTACATCTGGACTGAGACGGGGTCGGTACCGTCCCATGACTCTGTCCACTGTGGAAGATAATTTGGCATTAAAGTGGTGTTAATTAAATGTCTGACTAATCTGATTAATATGCAGTGTGGCTGGTTTATATGGTCCCAAAAATCTACAGCGGATTATCTTTTTTCTTTATTAAGCAAAAAGAATCTGAGGCTAAAATCTGGAACATTTCAGGTGTCAATAACCAAGATAGAATGACGTCATTAACAGAGGCTTATACACCTTTAGCTGGTCACCACTAGACTGATGATCTGGATGAAATGAGTCACTTTTTAAATAATCTGTTATGGGTCATGCCTGTGCAGCAGAACAAGAAGACAGAGCAGCTGCTGCATCCTCCAGTTCAATGAAGCAAGAACGCTCTTTTATAAATACCTCAGTTTTATGTTTTAGGTGCCTAAGTTCTCATGAGTGATGTTAAATAAATGTCTGGGTTTTATAAATATAGACTATTTCAAAAAATGTACATATAATATTGCTAACACCAACTTTGACCAAATCAAATTTTCCTTAAAGAATTATCATTAATAGAACAAGTAAGATGGATAAATCCATTGTTTTGGTGTGACTCCAGGCATGACAAATTACGTCTTGATAATCCTAACAGATTAATGAGGTTTACTATTGTTAACCTGCTTGCAAATGTAAGGTTTAACACAATAAGCTGGACCTTAATGTGTGTTCTGTTGAAGTGGCAGCTCGTACATGAATAAAAGACTTCAGCTTATAATGGCTACAGACACACCTTTGCAGAAAATAAATATTTTTTTATCAGCCTCCTCCAGCTCTTGTGCTTCTGCTGACTTTATTTTTATTTAATCCGATTGTGCTGAAAATCAGCCAATCCCAATCACAGCCACATTTTTTGTGCATCTCTATTATTTAGGTTAACCATTATATTTTTTTGTCGAAAAAAAATCCCCAAAACATATTAGACAAAAAACTATCAAAGCAAATGCCTTGGGGTGCCCTGATTTCTAAAATATAGATCAACCTGTAGTCACCAACAAATGCTGGACATCCCAGGTTCAATAATCAATTTCACTCTAGAGTGTGGTCTAATTCAGCTGCTTCCTGCTGCTTGTGTTTGTTGACATGAGCCTGATATCTGCAAACAGCTGGCCAGGTAACTACACAGCAGGTAGAGAAAGGCTGCATAAAGTCCTGAAGATTTGACTTTTAAGGTTTTAATCCCCCTCACCAGGAAAGGTGAAAAAACTCATTTTCTGTAACCTGAACTTGGCTCCAGTAAAAGTGAAATCTAATGGCTCTGTTAGCATCAGCACAGACTTGCAGTTTGTTTCTATAGAGTAAATAACTCTTATCTGCTCTATTCTACAGAGAAGTGTCGCCCAAAACAGACAGCGATATGATCAATTTAACGGAGGAACGGAATGGCTGGTGGAGTGTCACCTTCACAGTGCATTCCCACGTGGAACTACCCCGCTACCCTTACCCTCACACCCTCCTCATTACTACCGCTATCCTCCATTTGGCGTCATTCTCTTCAAAGATGAATAATGTGTTTAGCTTACAGCTGCTCACGCGTGCCGAGGGAGGCGAAAATGAAACAAAACAAAAACAAGCAAAGGACAAAGAAAAAAGCTGCAAAAAGGCAGCGTAAAGGGGAACCAGACATTTAATTGTGACATTTAAGAGGTCTGGAGGGAAGTCGACCATCACTAGAATATTATTTAGGTCCCTGCATCATCACAGCAACACAGTATAGGGTCAATCTGAATGAATATACGGGCATCAAACTGCTTTAGTGATGACAAGAAGAGAAGATAGATTTGTGCGTTCTTTATTTTAGATCTACTGCATGTTTCATCTGTTTTTATACACAAATAAAAGCTTCCCAGCTCTGTTTAAAAGCTGCTGAATCAGAGCACATAACCAACTTCAGACTGCTTGATTCTAGGAAATAAGTCACAATTTGTTTTATTGAAAATACTGAATAATAATACATTTTTTAATTAACCTTTGTTTAACCAGGCAAGACAAATTAAGACAAGACTGTGGAATGACTAAAGACTTCTGATTGAGCTGGAAACAGAGTTCACCTTTTAAGGAGCCTGCAGACACTGATTTACACCAGCAGGTGACAGAGTTGCTGTTTAGTGGCAAATAAAACGTATTAAAAGACCAAAATTAATTTCATCACACAAGAATCAATTCAGCCTATACCACAAATAGATACACCAAAAAAATCTACTGATCAGAATTAGACAATATTCAGCTTCGACTTAACTGGAAACCAGCCAATTAGAAACTCAAAAATCTGTTTTTTTTTTTTTTCCAGTTTACGGAGCATCATGGCTGAGCAGCAATTAAAACATTTCCCCAGTCTGTGAACTCTCTATCACGAAGTGTTAATTCACAATAACAGTTTTTTCTTTCAGGATCATTTTTTAAACTGGAGGGAAAAAATAATTGCGTTCTGTTCATTTTAATTTTCTGAGAAACTGGAATCAGAATCAGGCTTGCCCTCAAAATCTTTACTGGTGCACCCGTTCATAAAACCCTAGGTGTATTTTTTATTTACATTAAAATACACCACCAATCTGTTTTGCCCTTTTTATGCCAACTTTACTTGCACTGACTTTTTAAGATTTCACCTCAAGATATATGTAAGTTTTGCCTTTGGAAGGCATGACAAAATAAAACCATGCTTGCAAAGCAGCATGTTACATAATTTTTGTCAATTACATTGTTTCTGTTATCATTTAACAGCCACATTTGAAAATAAAATACTAATTTGATTAATTTTACAGCCCTAAAGAAAAAACGTTTACAGATGACTTGTGATATCTATTTCCTATAGGAATAACTGCTAAATAAATGTAAGCTTCTGCTGTAAGTGAGGGGGGTGAAGTACTCCAAAAGTGGTTTATGTGTGTTTGTGTGCTCAGAAATGACTGAGCCTTGGCACCTGCCTCCCTCAATCCAGGAGACAGATGAAGTTTAAACCGCATGGACAGCTTGGATGACAACGTTAAAATCGCTTGACAAAACCTTCGCCTCCGTCCTCTGTGCACATGACGTGACGTGACACTGTGTGCAGTCAGCATGGAGAAAGCTCGCAGTATTGAATGTAAAGCTAAAAGGCAACGTTCCCATTCAAGCAGCGAACGGTCTTCAAGGAAATAAAGGAGTCCAGTTGTCCTTTTTAAAGAAAAATTAACCGGGAACTTTCACCAGTATCAAATGTAAGCGTGCATGTCAACACAGGCAGCTGCTAACTCATGTCTGCATGCGTTCCTTTCTTTTTCCATCTCCTCTCCAATCCTTGCACTCGCCTTCAGGCCCAAAAGAACCCACAACCAGACAAGCTAGAACAGCGCTGGAGAGAGGCTCTCATCCTCGGGCTTTCTCAGCTAAGTAGCACAAACACGCCCACCATATGTTAAAATCAGCCTGGTACACATCAACCATATTATAAACTTAGTGTTTACATAAGACGGCGTGTTTACTACTACAGACCAGTGACGCAACAAGAATATGTTCTATTTTTAAAAATACATCTTTAAAACCATCAGATAATTGTCTACACAATGTTAAAAATGTGAAGGGAGCAGAGCTGCAGAGACAAGCCCTGCTGTTGGTTTGAAACTCTGCCAACTATCTGCCTGAGGCCTCACCTGAGCCAAGACACAGCAAAGCCGAATAGGCTATACCGTAAACAGCACGCCGACGACGCTGCTCAGCCAAGCCAAACTAAACTTAGGAGGAATAATTGTTTTTCCAGCTCTGGTTGCTTTGATCGACATCTGTAGTTGAATAAAAGATGCTGGAGATGTGAACTTACCGGGAGAATAGCGGGGTAGTACAGACCCATCATGGTCTGATCTAGAGGAACAAGTGCTGACCACTCCACTATCCCGGTCCTGCTCCCCTCTCCTTCCCTGTGAGTGTCTTCTCCTCCTGCTACTACTCCTCTCCTGTGCTTGTGCTCTAGGACCATGAGCTGGCGATGGCTTCAGTCCACGTCTGTCTCACACGTTCAAATTCTCCCTCGTTCACTCCTCCCTTCCTTAGCCGGCGTCTCGTCTTCCACTCCTCCGGCACGCAAACTCTTGACTGCCTGTCACTCTCCGCGGCCCGGCCGCTCTGATCCCCCTTGGGCCTTTCCGTCTCTCTCCTCCTGCCAGCCTGAGTCTCTTCTCTCCTCTTCTCTCTCTTCTCTTTGCGCTGAGTCTGTCATTCACACACTTGCGTCTTCCTGCTCCCTCTGCTTCCTCTTGTTCCCGCCCCTCTTTTAAAAACTTTCCCTCCCTTCCAGCATCAAACCCTCCTATCCATCAAAGCATCCATCCTTCCATGTTGCCATCTAGCCCTGTCTCCGGATGGACTCAGAAAACTGTTGTTGCTACCTCTTCAAGCCCCTGGAGGCACAAGAACCAGGAAAGGAAGAAGATGCTGTCTTCCATCCACGCACGGGCTGCCTGAAACTACCGAATGCGACCCCCACTGCATTGCAGCTTTTTTTGATGATTTATTTATTGCATGGCAGCCTGTCAGCTGCAAAAAGCAGTGGTAGGTAGGCCAGCCGGTAGACAGCTAAGGAGCTGGCTGCGTGGGTAGGCTTCTAGATCATCATCTCTCTGCTGCAGCTATCTTCAGAACACTGATGGAGCCCCAGTTCCACTACCTGGAGCTCAACCTGAACATGAATCTGTATTTCGCTGCATTGCGCCTTTTACTTCTGGCTCGGTTCCGTCACTTTCCTACACTGCATTGTTAGGAGGCGCTTAATTTGCAGAGACGAGAGTGCAGTTCCTTGCGCTGCATTTTCATATGGGAGGGACTGAACTCTGCGGAAAAAAAGCCCTGATGCCAAGCATTCAGACATCTGCTGAGTCTGGCTAGAACTGGGTCCAGAGGGATGGAGGGATGGAAGGGGAGGGAAAGATAAGTGGGGCTGGAGGGGGGAAAGGCAAACGAAAGAAGCTGGACGGGAGTGGAGTGTGGGGGGAGCAGGGACAGAGGGGCAGTGGATGTGAGCAAGAGATAACGGGATAGAGAGATAAACGGATAAAGAGCTGGGTGGAAAAAGAGTGAGGGATGACAGGATTAGGGCTGTAAGTGAGGAGGATGAGAGGATGAATAGGGGATGATCTCAGGATTAAGTACACACACTAAAAGCAGCAATAAACACATGTATAGGCACACAAACACATTCATACAATGAACATACAGATGTGCTGTGATTAGATTCATGAAGCAAAACAAAGGCATCAGAAATAGAAAAGTACAGCATCTGGTTTAGTGGATACTGATCTGTACAGCTCTGACCTGCCAGTACCAAGTTACAATGTTTGAGTTACATGAAAACTATGAATCACATGGAAGACCTGATTATACTTAGCAATGGTGTGTACTGAGAAAAACAAATTATTTTTAAACTGCTCCTTGGAAATGGTGCATTCACAGACCAAAACAAACATAACAGATTCTGTGTTTCAGTGTGGCTGATCACTGATGAGCCGATCATGCTGAATACTGGCTGATTCTCATCACTGATGTTTTGTCCACATCTAATCAGACACCAAATAGAGACGCACCAAAAAATCCTCTGGTGATCTGAACTGGTCAGCATTCAGCAGGATCAGTTTATTCAGTGATCAGTCGATATGAGACTCAAAAATCTGTTTTTCTTGGTCCATAAGATCACCATCCATAAGCACTAATTCACACTAGAAGTAACAGAGCTTTATGTGGAAGATTTCACTCTGAGAATAATCACTTTCAAATAAACCAGAAAAGCAAGAAAAAATAAAATTATTCTGGTAATTAATTCTGTTAATCAGTATAGGCAGGTCAGAGCTATACAAAAATCAGAAATTGGTATCAGCTCTCAAACCCAGAATCAGTTCATCTTCAGCAAATACCATTTTCTTTCAACTTTTATTGAGCAATAACCCAAACTGTGTGACCAAATGATAATATTTCAGATTACCGTCAAGGGAATTGTACTTGTGGGAGTCGGACATTTATGAAAGGCTGATTTGGGCAGATTCAATAACTGTGTGTGTGTGTGCGTGCGTGCGTGTGTGCATATTTGCATGATTTATCGGTTCTGATTTCTTCAATACTCTGAGAAGCAGAAAATCAACATTTTTTTAAAAGTCAAAATAGTCATGAATGCACCCCGCCTTCCCCTTCCACTCAGAGCAGCAGCAGAAACCTGCAGTTAACACACTCATATTGACACAGGCAGACCTACAGGCAGCTCAAACAGGCATAAATAATATACGACAAAAGTGCTACCAAGACAAATGTACTGCAGTCCCGAACAAGCCAATCTTCCTAAGCTAGGCTTGGCTAACCCCATTTGCATGATAACCAGCAGCCGGTGTGCTGGAGAGGCCTAATGTGTGTGCTCAAGGGCAGAATATATCATCAGGAAATACATTTAAATCATTTATAAAACAAACGCAGAAGTACGTGTTGGCTCTGGATTTTACTGATGACTTGAGGAGATCAAATATACTGCACATCGCTCGAGTATTTGTCTTCCAAACAGATGAACCCAAATGTATGTGACTCTGCATCCTGCAGGCAGCCCATCTTAAATAACTTGTTTTCATTTCTGCTCCACCTCTACACCTCTTACTTGGCTTTGATTTGAGTATCCAAACAAAATGACCCAGTACTAATCACAATGAATGGAAAATTTAAATAAAAAAAAAAGAACTTTAAAAATCAGAGGAAATTTTTTAGGTTGTCCTGAATTTAAACTCTTAATAGAAAGAGCAGGAGAGCAGAGTCAGAAGGGAGAGGAAATAAAATGCAGGAGAGAAGAGGTTTAAGAGAATCTCACATCTTGTGGAGAGGAGGAAGGAGGAGGGGGGAGGGGGGGTGCACAGGCTAAAAGACCAACACCCCCCTCCTGTGGCACTGCCAGAGAGCTGCACATCCCAAACAGAGACCAGACACACACAAAGACAAAGACCCACACAGGCTAGCTCTCAAAACCGCATGTGAATGGGGTTTGTTTGTATACACACACACACACACACACAGGTCCTGAGAAGATTTACGTGGCTCTGTGTGCTCTGCTGTTGGAAGGTAGATAAACAGCCAGTAACCTGCCTCTGCACAGCACATGTACAGCTCTGATTACTGAGAGCAACGTGCACAGACACTCACAATGAGAAAGAAAAGGTGGAAGTGATGAAGAGAAAAAACGTGAAAGGACAGGACCGTCTTATGAAAAGGAATGTGCAGAGCTTAGCTCCAAGCAGGTGATGATAATTTATTTCCACTTTTCAAAATTCAGGTCTTTGAAAGAGACGCTTAGTCACAACCAGCTCCTCTTCCATCCAACACTCTCAGGGACATCAGTGAAGAGCTGGGAGGGACATCACAGCTGTCTCTGGAATAATGTAAACATCCAGTCCTGAAATGGGACAGCAATACCTGGATCCCAACTATAAACATTTAATTTAATTCTTCTCAGAAACAGTTCATCTTTGTCATATAAAAACAAATTATGATTAAAGAACTAGCATTTCTTGACAGAATGCATATCACCTGCTGCCATTCAAAGTTTAAAACTAAGACAATCTTCTGTTGAGACATAGACGTTTATCTGTTTGGACAAATCAGAAAATATTGCATGATCTGTTAGTATTCTGAGTATTTGTTGCAAATGACTCTACACATATATCAATTTTCAGCTCCATATCTATAAAACTAAGTCATAGCCATTTTTCTGATTGTTAGCTGTGGAGAACATTTTGAATATGGCCAACTCCAAAAGTTGTTTATTACTTTCTGGGAGGTTCATTAAAATCTGTCCAAAAAATATGTTTGTCTGTTTTTAGCAGCAGGCAATAAACAGCAAAACTATTCTGTTGGAAAGACCATATGGTTGTACTTCATTAAATTTGTCTAAAAAAAAATCTACATTTTATGAAATAACTGGGTTCTTTTAACTGAACGTTAACGGTTTTTAGAGCAGACTGATGACTGAAAGTCTACATCTTCGGAGAAAGTCAAGGATTTCTGTGGCTTTTTATCATTACAAAGATTTGCAAGCAAATACTAATCTCTTACCTGACTGTGAGGTGGGTATCCATGGAAACCAGGGTTTAAAGGCTCATTGTTCTGCAAGAGACAACAGGAGGGAAGAGTGTGCTGGTAAAGTGCTAGTTTTTTTTTTCAATAAGCAAATGCAGCACGATGGTCCAAAAAAACTTGAACATTTCAGATGATGAGCTTTGAAATGCAGAACAGGATTTGTTTTCAAACTGACAAGGGAGGTAAAACATTAATGGATTTTTTTTCAACAGTCAGGGTCAAAATTGAAAAAAAAAAAACTCAGCTACTTTAAAATGTAAATGCTTTAAATGTAATTATTATTTTTCAGCACTTTAAATTCCATAAACAAAAATGTGCTGGTTAACAAAACAGATTTATGAAAGAGTAGAAGATTCATCCCTGAAGGAAAAAACAAAAGTGAATTAAGTTAGCACTTAATCTTGGTGAAGTCATAACTTTCATTCAGCCGTACCGACCAATCAAATTCCACCAGCGGCCCTCTGTTCTTCAAAAGTCCTCAGAAAACCACTGTTGTGGTTAATTGCTCTGTAATCACTTTTAATTAGATTATTTCTGTCTCTTGCACTCTCTTTGCTGCTCTTGTTTGCTTTTCTGTGCCACTTTTGCCCCGGTGAGAAGAGACGCTTTCTGCCGCAGCGCCACAGTGGGGGAGGTATGGGGGTGCAGGAACAATGGGGAAAGTTAACTAAATGATATTTTGACAGCAGTGAGAGACGACTCCAACATGGTTTAGCCTGCTGGCATGCCTCACAGAGAAAACATGACCGCCTACTGAGATTCGTGTCTCTGAACTCGAAAAGGAGCTGAGGCGAGAAGGGGGGGAGGGGGAGGGTTGAGGGTTACGGTGGAGGTCTGATGGGGTAACAGAAAGAAATACATGTGTGTTTGTGCATGAGTATATATTTAGGAGAAGGGTGATTTAGGGCTCCTTACAAAGGCTGATGTTTTTATCTTAATCAGAAACTACGGTATGTAAAATCAGAGTTCTGCTCTTTACCCAGAATGCACTCCATTCTGAAAACAGCTTTACTGTGGGCTGTGTGAAGACACAGTGAGGAGAGCAGCCGATTTGGTTTCTGAAGACTGTCAACAGAGCTAACCTCCTTGTCCTGACCTCAAGCTGCCTGCTGCTGGAATTACTTCCTAATTGCATTCTTCCAGCCAATCAAGAGCAAGGGTGTGAGACAGAGGGCCACGATGACACAAAGTTTACACAGACAGTTTATAATCCAGAGGGGTAGTTCAGAAAGCAGACTGCACAAAAACTACAGAAAGTTAACCCTGAGTTTGGGGAAACTGTGTTTTTTTTTTCCAGAAACACAGGCAAGTCGGTCACTATGGTAACAGCCTCCATGAACTACATCTGATGGCTGAGCAGTTTTATTCAAGAAACCATAGGTTTCTACCTCTACCTCACAAACACCACACACACACACACACACACACACACACACACACACACACACACACACACACACGTCCATTTTTAGACAACCTGACTGACATTTACCTCAGACGAGCATTTTCTGACCTAGGTTGGATCTGCTTTTATTTCCAGATAATTTTCTGTTAGAAAAGCATCACTTTTCATCAAATTCACTCATTTATCTCTCAAATCACACATCCAATATCACACAGCATAGATCAGGGGTGTTCAATTACAAGCTGGGAGGGGCCACATGACACTTTATGGAGATGTCCGCGGACCGGGGGTGTTACTCACACCGATTTGCAGTGTTTTATTACACAAAGACAACTTTTCATGAGCACTGAACAAGATTTTAACTAAAGCAGAGAGCTGAATAAACTCAACAGATACAATTATTTTCCTACTGTGAAAGAAGTAGTTTGTTATATTTGAAATATAAATGTCATCTAATCCAGTTCTTAATGTATTTTCTTTGAAAGCCTGAAAAAAAAACCCTATGACTCACATTGAAACAGCATTTTTCCCTAAGATGGTGTAGAGGTAGAGAAATTCACCTCTCATCTGGGAGACCTGGGTTCAAATCCCAGCACCAGCATCTATCTTCAGATGGTTAAAACTTATTGTTTAGTGGGCCGTATCTGGCCCGCAGGTCACCTATTGAATAGCCCTGGCATAGAGTCATATTATTGTTGCCCAAGTACAACTCAATGTGTGTGTTTTAAATGTTGTATATTAAACGTGATTTCCATGGTGAGTTAGGGTTAGGGTTATCAGGACTCCATTGATTAAAACCTTTTAACAAACAATGAAGAAACTCAGACTGAAATCAGTTGGTTTGAAACCAAAAATCCAAGGATTGTGCTGCTAGTATTGAGTCAACTCAGAGTTTACAGACAGATTCAGTTTGTTGAACCTCTTTTCTGGAATACCCCCTCAAAGAGCGAGTTCATACAGTTCAACTGTTTGTTAAGGCTGCAGCTCTGAGGGAGGCAGGCAGGCTAAGTCTAAAGCCAGATGTGATCACGATGTATTGATCAGTGGAGAAGGGTCTAGACAGAGTGTGCTTGAGAAAAGCCCTGAGAGAATAGAAGGAAAATATTGTGAAACTGAACCACATGTAAAGAAAAAATATTTAACTTTACTTGAGACTCAGACTTTGGGTGTGTGTGTGTTAGAACTTGGGGCCCGTCCTCCCTTTTCCCTGTCTCAAACAGCCCTTTCTTTGTCTCCTCTCTTCACTTCCTGTTTCATCTGGAACCAATTTCCCCCTCGTGCCTCGTCCCCAGGGGGAACACTCTCCTTGGTGCGCTGCATTTTTAAGGAGAACGGAGGGCTCATATTGAGCAGATGATGACTCTGCTGATGATCTACACAGCACAGTTTAAAGGGTCTATTCTGAGCTAAATCTCCATTCTAGAAACCTTATTTATTGGTTCTATAGTATTTACAAAGATTATTCATTTCTGGTAACTGAGGTGTTGAGTAGTTCAGTAGAATAATGGTGAGAGTTAGAGGAGAAAAATAAAAAATACAATGAAATGTGAACCAAAATCATTCCTAACAAAATTGCAGACTGTTGGTTCAGTTTGGAAAAAAGAAAGAAAGAAGAGGAGGAGTTTATAGAGAAAGAACACATGGAGGGAGGGAAGGGGAGAGTTTAGCAACATCTGGAATCAATCTGTCTGCAGAAGAGGAGGAGGGGATCTGGAAAGAGAGATGGGGGAAGGACAGATGAGAAAGAACAAATGAGATGAAAATAAAACAGACGCACGAAAGAGGAGGAGGAATGTGGGTAAGGAGATGGCCAAAGCAAAGAAAGGGGAGTAAAATAAAAAGAAAACATTTGCAAATGGAAGACAATGAGTCATAAGTGAAGAATGCCATGTGATTTCTATTTCTTAAGAGGTGGGGGGAAGGACTTGGGGTCTGAACTCACACAAAAGCAGACACTTATTTTTCCATGTATGAGTGCTTCAAAGTATATCAAACGAGTGCACGCATGCCTTGAAAATATGTCGAATCCTCTTAGCCTGATGCCAGCTGTACTGTTTAAACAAACTAATAAAGTCTGCTACAATGCACTTTTTAAGTTTCCATTAAGCTGCATGTTGCATTTAGTCAGAGAGCAGGGAGGAGGCTTGGTTTTAGACTGCACTGGCAGACATCAGAAGAAAAACAGCACAGAAAACCAGTCACTTTATAAACACACGTTCCCTCTTTCTGTCTCCCTCTGTAACTCAAAATCTAAAGGGCGTTTCTCCCTCTACCGATTTCTATTTTAGGAAGGAAAAGACATTGGGAGTTTCTGGAGCAAAGGAGTACTAGGAGGAGAGGGTGAGGAAAAAAAAGGAGCAGCAGTGGTGAAGGAAGGCAAAAATGACATGAGATCAACAGATGGTGGGGGATGGGGGTGGGGGTAATTAGGCACAGCCTGAGGAGGGGGACTCTGCCTGGGGCTAGAGTTACAGAATCAAACCAAATGTTTAAAAAATACACCTGCTACCACCAACAAGATAATACCAAAATCTAGGGCCAGGTGATATGGATTAAAACTAATATCACAATTTTTAGAAACCTAGTGTATTCATGTTTAATTCACTTATGCAGAGGTCGCTCTCAGACACTGGCTGTCCAACCCTCACTGCCTCCTGATAAAAACAACAAGCCTTATAACTTCCTGAAGTCTCAATTAATTCATCAGAAAATAACTGATGTTGAAGCATAATGACAACTGCTGGACACAGACTATAGGACAGCAGTATGTGAACTAGAATAAAACAGCACAGTGATCACATGACTCACCATCTGATGATGGTAATAATTATCAACACAAGCCCACTAATTTTGATCCATTATGTTCTTTTAAAAGTGAGCTCTGCATTTGTCATGTCATTTTCATAGTGTTACTATGTGATGGCATGCTTAATGTTAACTGGTGAGAGCTGTGCAGCATTCACCCTGTTTCAGTATGAAAAAATCAACAAATCCTAGTAGGGTTGTGTTTGTTTAAAGTCTCCACTACAAAAACCCAACCACTCCTGGACCATAGATCCAGACATTTTTCCTCAACAATCAGTTGTTCATCTTTTAATTTGCTATCTCTGAATACTCACCAACTCCTTCTGGGATTTTAACTTTCTCTTCCACCACCACATCACCACCACATCGCTCACTACAGAAATTTCCAGATGGGTAGTGGTGAGGCTGCTGGAGTTCTCTGGAATGAAGGCGGAGTTACCCGTAATGCATTAAGGCTGTTACATAGTCCAAAAGAACCAAAATGTTGTTTACTCGCCATGGCATGAATAATAATAAAGATTGTTCTGACTAGGACATTGTACACTTCACAAGAAACTCAAGTGCAGAACTCCAGGAAAATCCTTATTCTGCCCACTTTTCTGCTCCATGTCTTCTCCAGATTTGCAAAGAATCTCACATTAGTTGTCGGATGCTGCCCGAGAAAAAAGTTCTGCCCTGATATGTTGAGAACACTTTGCAATAACTGTTGAACCAGGTCAGCAAGAAAAAAATGACTGACCTGAGAGAGAGAAGAGATTTCTCTGTTCTTGTAGAGAATTTAACAGCCTTTACAAGTGCATGGGAGAAGCTAAGCTCGCAAGTAGTTGGAAGTAGGCTAATCAATCTATAATGGATAATTGTGACATAATATTTTAGGTATCAAGGAAACAACGTCTAATAATTAAGTATATTTAGTATGTTGTCCACACTCTCATAAAAGACCATAAAACTTACTAACATACTTTTCAAAGAGATTTTCAGATTTTTTATTTTATTTTATTGCTGGATTATAAAACAAGCCTAATGATAGCTTAACAGAGAATATATCTATTATAAAAAAAAAAACTCATTTACTGCAACTGGTGCATATATAGATTAAACAATAACTTGGAACTGATAAGTAAATTAGCTGATAGATTTAGAACTTTTTAGTAATTTTTTTAACACAAGCTTTTTTCAAGCAGTTCTTTCAAAACTGCTGCTTTAAAATGTTTTTTTCATTTGGGAAACAACCCAAATGTGCCCACACTGAGTTGCTAATTCAAGCATGCTAGGTTGAACCCACTGAAAATCCACTCAGGTGCTATTAATACACAACAGAGGAAGAGAGCATAATAGTTGGGTTTTTATTCACTTGCTGAGCAAATTAAATAATAATAACAGACTAGATTTATAAAGTGATTTACAGAGGATCCATTATTCATGCACACATCCATTCACACTCTGGTGGTGGTAAACTACATCACAGCTGCCCTGGGGTAGTCTGACAGAGTCCAGGCTGCCATTTTTCACCATCAACCCCTCTGACCCCACCAACATTTACACACAGGAAAGGTGAAGTGTCTTGTCTGTGGACTACGACAAAGCAACCCAGCAAAAACTGGGATTGAACTAACAACACTCCAGTTGCCAGACAAAAACTCTACCTACTTCAAGTCAAGCAATGTTATGAAACCCCTGAAAAAAGGCTTTATTGTTCTATTAGACTCTAGGTGAAAAAGATGTGTATTGTATCTTTAGAGAATGACAGAACATGTTTAAGGCTCATCTTCAGGATTAAGTTTCAACCTCCATGTGATTTTATATATTATGTCTGGAAATGCATTGATCAATTAGTGGGTTTACTGATCAGGTGTGCTAGATCAGGTCAAACACAGCTGAGGAGTCACAACAAATCAAGCTGTGAGCGATGTTTTCACCCCCACCCCCTCTATGCATTTCAAGTTGTCCTGGAAACAGACAAAAAGATTTTTGACATTAGAATTTTTTAAACATTTCTCCATTTTTCTCTTCTTCTAAAGCCTGGAACTCACTAAACTAAAACTGTCAACCAAAAAATGCAAATGACATTTTCAAGTAAATTTCCAAAATGTCACAAAACATTCTGCAACGGTTCTTGATTTCCTTGAGTGTCTCATGTGGAATTTTGAACAAGTCCAAAATATGTGAATGATCAATTTTCCCTCAAAATAATCACAGCATCATCAAAGGTGTCAGGAACTTATCTGGACAACGTCTCAATTTAGGTTCTGTGAGTCAGAAGATGCAAGAAATTAAGGCTGGAATACACCGGATACCTCAGCGGTGCGCCACCTCGCACCCGCGGTGCGCCACCTCGCACCCGCGGTGTTGGCGAGTCTTGTATTCACACAAGACGCGGTCCTGACACAGCGCGCCATAGGACGCTGCTTGTCAAATCACGCAATAGTAACAACATCACATGGGAATTGAAAACTGAAAGCAGGAAGTGAATCCTTTGTTTATATGTGATCAGAGCTGCCATAGTGTGTTGTGGGAATTCTAATTCTTTCAAAATGGGTAAGTAAGCTATTTAATGGAGCTGTTGTTTATGTGTGCCATAATGTTTTTGGCAGTTTATTTCTGTGTGCCGTAATAGGTGCCTTTCTGTGTGTAACGTCGGTGTCATAGTAATGCCGGTGTCAGAAAGTACTCAACATGTCATGACACACGCGCACAGCTGCGACTGGCGCAACCTTTAAAACTGGTGCGAATCTTTAGCTCAATGGCGTTGCCTCGCGTTTCTGGCATGCGTTGTGGCGATCTCTGTGTGGTTGATCTGACGGACTAAAATAGTTTTTAATCAAAATAACAGCGCGGGCGTGAAGTGGCGCAGCGCTGAGGTCTCCAGTGTATTCTAGCCTTTAGAGACAACTTTGGGAGTGGTTGGGGACCAATAAAACAATGGTACACTGATAACAAATCAACACAAAATTAAAGACAATTTGTGAGTAAATTGCAACAAGAAAATCTGCATGCATGTAATGCATTCAATGCAGAAATTTATTACCAGATTTGATATACTGAAAAATGTTGCAGGTAACCAGCTCAGTGTGATTCCAACTGAAAATCCTCTCTAGTCTCTAACTAGTCTAAAGGCTGAAACACACTGGAGACATGAGCACAGCGCCACAGGTGCACCACGGTTTTTAGGGAGTCATGTACTCTGACAGGACCTGTTCCTGAGGCGGGACCCCATAGAACGCTGCTTGCAAAATCGTGCCATAGTCACAACTTCACGCGGGAATTGAGAACAAAAAGCGGGAAGTGAAACCTTTGTTTGTACGTGATCAGAGCTGCCGTCGTGTGTTGTGGGACTCTTTAATTCTAATTTCTTTAATATGGGTAAGTAAGCTATTTATTATAATAGTTAAAAGCTATCAATACTGTAAACGAGTGATTTATGTGTGCCGTAATAGGGACTGTTCTGCATCATAAAGTACTCCACAATGTCTCAGTTGAGCTACATCGCAGAAATAGAACTGGTGCGTATCTTTAGCGCCATGGCGTGGACTGGCGTTTCTGGGACGCGTTGTGGCGGTCCCCGTGTGAGTGATCTTACTGACTACAATGGTTTTTATTCAAAATCACGGTGCGGGCGTGACGTGGCGAAGCGCTGATGTCTCCGGTGTGTTTCAGCCTTCACTCTAACTAGACTAACAACCACAGCCCAGTCAGATACTGGCTGAGTGTAAATCAAAAGTTAGAATGGATACCAAGCTACTGAGAATGTCACTGAGTGGAAGTTAAAGCCAACTCCTGAAAAACTGGCCAAATCAAGACAGAGCAAAGGAGTTTGGATTACAACACACACACTGCAAGTCATTTTTGTTACAAGTAAGGGATTCTTCCCTCCACTATGTCTGTAAATTAATGTATGTTGCTGTATTAAGTAAGTATACTTCATCTTTAAAACAACAACCAAAAAAAGAAATACAGAAACCACCAAGAATCCCATTTAGTCAATCATTCATCAAGAGATACAGGAGAGGCTCAGCAATCACTCGCTCATTATCAGCTGCAACATCAGAGCTTTCAGAAGCCACCAAGTAACAACTGAGGAGACAAACAATGGAGATAAATCAATCAGACCACATAGTGACAACGAGTACTGCAGATGCTGAAGAAGAGGGAATTAACACAACAGGCCACGAGGAAGAGAGCTGATGACAGAACGTTACATGATTGATGTTTCATCCTGTGCAGCAAAGCTAAACCACAAAGCTGTAGCTGGACTGAAGACAGTTGATATGTGAGACAATATAACTTAGATCATTTAAAAACACTGACTTTATTCACAAACAAGAACATTTGTCTGTGGACACTATAGAGGACAACAGATATTGTTGTCTTATTTTGTAGCATGCTTTAGGGTGTCAGTGTACAGAATCTACAGGTTTGGGTTTGTTTTCTTCTTTGTCTATACGAGAAAAAGTAAACCTAAATGAAGAGTTTATTTTTGCAGTGAAGGGTTATTTCCTGCGACAGCACCTTTATCAGACTTTGAAAACCAAAATGCGTCCACAGAATGAGACACCTCCAGGTTCCAGTGTTTCTCTCTTTGAAGTTTCAGTTAATGCATTTTCTGAGAGAGTGGGAGTCCCAGCCACAGCAGAACAAAGAATGTAGCTTTAGGGCACTCGCTGAATGGACTTATTGATGACTGTTTCCTCTCTACTGACAGTCTGGCCTGCTAATAATGACAGGTCTTCCTACATATCTGTCTACATGTTCCTGTAGAAGCGGGCATTCGACTATTCCTTTGCCTGTATTGTTTTGCCAACTGGCCCCACTGTCCAGTTTATGTTTTTTTTACTACAACTTTTCATTAAAGTAAACAAACGAATGAGAGAAATTTGAAATGCATTACATGTACAATGTAGATGAGAAAACTCTCCAAAGGTTGGTATTACCGTTTTTAAATGATTTTCTGTGAAAACCATATTCGGTGACCATTCTATTTATAAACTATAAATAGCTTTTGATTGTCCAATAGACACAAAAAGATGGCAGTGAGAGAGCACTGGAGGGTTTTAAGCCTCCGGGTAACAAATCTGTAGTGAGACTGTATTATAAATTCTAGTCAAGTGTTGAGGGAAAGCTTTTTCAAGATATTCTCTCCATCTGCATAACATTGATGCAGGGGTCGCGTTAACCGAATACTTTCTGTCTTTGACCTTTTTTTTTTAAACGGTGATGAAAATATCTGAAGGCCATCTGTCATTTTGAGAGATTAAAATTCACACACCTGACCACTTGGTGGCAAGTGAGCATAATAATTAGCTTTAATTAATTGTCATTATTATTGTTTTAAAAGTTAAAGTGACGAGTAGAAATAGATTATGATGGGATTTTAAAAAAACCCTGTCAGGTAAAATGACAGACAACATAAAACCCTAGAGCAACCTCTGCATTGATGTGACAAGAGAAACATAAATCCAACCGGTTTTCTGCGTCTGCTTGCTGTCACAGCTAATACAAAGCTGGCTAACCTTTTAGCCAACTGTGGTCCTTAAAAAAAGTTGTTTTTATCTGTTTTACTTGTAGCTTACTGTCAAAACCTTTCTGCTATTGTAACTGGAGGTTATTAATTAGGGCTGCTCTGCACAAATTTGTATCAAAAATTCATCGTCATCGCGATAACAGGACGTGTGATGGGCCAATCACAAACCACATCAAAAGCTGTGATAAATGCTTGGTTCAAATGTTTCCATACATGTTATACACCAATCCACATGTGTTTTGTGGATTTGGAGAAGGCTTATGACCGTGTCCCCAGGGGCACCCTGTGGGGGGCGCTCCAGGGGTATGGGGTCGATGGTCTTTTGTTAAGGGCCATTCAGTCCCTGTACCAGAGTAGTGCGAGTCTGGTCCGCATAGCCGGCAGTAAGTCGGACCTGTTCCCAGTGAGGGTTGGACTCCGCCAGGGCTGCTCTTCGTCACCGGTCCTGTTCATAACCTTTATGGACAGGATTTCTAGGTGCAGCCGTGGTGTGGAGGGTGTTGAGTTTGGTGACAGGAGAATCGCGTCTCTGCTTTTTGCGGATGATGTGGTCCTCCTAGCTTCATCGAGCTCCGACCTTCAGCTCTTGCTGGGGAGGTTCGCAGCCGAGTGTGAAGCGGCTGGGATGGGGATCAGCACCTCCAAGTCTGAGGCCATGGTTCTTGACCGGAAAAAGGTGGATTGCCAACTCCGGGTCGGGAGAGAGGTCCTGCCTCAAGTGGAGGAGTTCAAGTATCTCGGGGTCTTGTTCACGAGTGAGGGAAGGAGGGAGCGGGAGATCGACAAGCGGATTGGGGAAGCGTCTGCAGTGATGCGGACGCTGAACCGGTCTGTTGTGGTGAAGAGGGAGCTGAACCAGAAAGCAAGGCTATCGATTTACCGGTCGGTCTACGTCCCAATCCTCACCTATGGTCATGAGCTTTGGGTAATGACCGAAAGAACGAGATCGCGGATACAAGCGGCTGAAATGAGTTTCCTCCGTAGGGTGGCCGGGCTCAGCCTTAGAGATAGGGTAAGAAGCTCTGACATCCGGGAGAGACTCGGAGTAGAGCCGCTGCTCCTCCATATCGAAAGGAGCCAGTTGAGGTGGTTCGGGCATCTGGTAAGGATGCCTCCTGGACGCCTCCCTCGGGAGGTGTTCTGGGCATGTCCTGCCGAAAGGAGGCCCCCAGGTCGACCCAGGACAAGCTGGAGGAAATACATCTTCAGTTTGGCCTGAGAACGCCTGGGCGTCCCAGCTGAGGAGCTGGTGGACTTGGCCGGGGAGAAGATGGCCTGGGCTGCCCGACTTGGAATGCTGCCCCCGCGACCCGGATCCGGATAAGCGGAAGAAGGCGAGGCGAGGCGAGGTTATACACCAACTCTTTACAAGCTAATGCATTGTGTTATTTACATGGACGTAATTGACCAATCAAATGTAGCCCTTCCCATATGTGGCTAATCAGATAGATTTGTTATGTTAGATGCCCGCCTCCTTTGTAAAACTGTTTGATGGTACCTAAGTTAGCTTAGCTTAGCGTCATAATGGCTGAAAGCAAAACAAGTGAGGAAAAAGTTAGCGATGACCCTGTGGTTAAAAAATATCAAGTTTCTCATTTGGAGATACTCTGGTTACAAGAGAAACAAAATTCTACAAACACGTACTCTGCAGGACAACCGCGGGTGTTCGTCAAGTGTGCGCATGTGTGTGTCTGTGCAAGAATTACGAGTTGGGAAAATGAATTACAAAAGTAGTGATCGTTTTTACTCTGACATGGATTATCAGAAAACAGCAAAAGTAAGACTAAATTTATGTTTTTGATTCCATAAAATGATCCTTGTTTTCCCACTCCTTCAGTTGCTGTTCAGTGAGTTTTGCCTGTAAAGCGATGAAACACATTCTGTTGGAAATGAATAAATTTGGGCTATAATTTGAATGGTATCTTGTGTGAATATGATCATATACTGCATTGTCACTAGGGCTGGACGTTAATTCAATATCAATATATATCTATCGATGGACGTGTGGCTCAATTCAATTTGAAAGAAATGGGTCGATAAAACGTTCGATAAAAAAAAGTTTTCCGTCTTTTTTCATTTTATCCAACCAGGATAAACACGTAATGCTAGTCATTATTTACTCCTACCCAATCAGTAGCACAGACCCAGACAGTTCCATCACTAAGCCCCTCCCCTCTCTGACTAAAACAGAGCAGCTCACTAAAACAGGTCCCTGCAAGGAGGGGCGGAGGAAATTATCCCCAAAAAAGTTTACTTTGTTCATTAACCATCATTGCAATGTTTTACAAGTCTAAGTACTGTTTTTATCATCATCCTGACTACATCTATTTCACTAGGCTGACACAAAACTTTCTTTAAAACCCTTTCACAATAAGAGCCCCAGGCAGATGAATGTGCTTAACCTAAAAAAATATAATAAACTCTTCATATTTGAAGGTTTTGGCATTAGGGCTGGGCGATATGACCTCATATCAATATCACGATCTATTGAGGAGTTCTTCTCGATAACGACGATTCGATTCTCGTTCATGGACGATAACTACCTGTACGCTCAAAAACAAAAGTTGTCCACTAGATGGGACTGTGGCAGCATAATTGCTCCACAGACCAAAATTTCCAACAAACACAAAGTATTTAAGATACAATCTGTTCTATTCTACAGATGGATATTAAAGAGAGCTGCATCATGTGAATATTGTCACATTTGAGTTGTTAGGTAATCAGGTTCTCTATAAAGTGTGGCTGAACTGAAGGTGGAGAATGTGTTACCTTGACTTGCTAGTCTTTCTGACTATAACGTCGGTTAGAGTTATAAAATTTGGTTTTTGGTTATTTTCGATTCATCGCTAGGGCTGGGCAAAACGATTATTTTTGTAATCGATTAATCTAGCGATTATTTTTTCGATGCATCGATTCATCTAACGATTCATTTTTCTATTCGATTCGATTTTGATTCGATTCGATTACCGATTATTTCCCCATTATTTGACTTGTATAGTAATTTGACATTTGCTATTTTAAGTATCTCAATGAAATAAACACAAATTTCTTCATTTGAACACATTTTAATAAAAAACTTGAAAATAAAGTTTGTAGTAGTACAACATTTAACTCAAGATGTCAATCCAATGCTTCAATACAATTTTCATTCCAGTTTCTTCTAAAAGTTCTGAGGACCAGATATAAACACTGGGGTGACTGGGCTTTCTCTGTGGCGGCACCCCGACTCTGGAACCAGCTTCCATTGGACCTACGACTAGTCACTGACCTGGGCCTTCTTAAATTCAATCTTAAAACGTTTTCATTCAGGAAGGCTTTTAACACTCCGTAGTGTTGACTTTTATTCCAGTTTTCTGATTCCTTTTAATTCTTAGTTTTGTTTGTTTTTAATGCATTCTTTTATTTGTATTTTTGCTTTT
>SSNR01000124.1:608618-652914 GCA_006937965.1 Callopanchax toddi | reverse complement strand
GAAAAATATTAAAACTACCGGTAATTAATGAGGGAGATGGACTTAAATGCAGATCTCCGGGGTCACAGACCTGTTTCTGTGAAACTAGTCTCTCCCTGCGGTCACAGCTGGGCGGAGGGGCGTGACGCTCCAGGCGCTGCTCTGAGCCTCCTGCTAGAACTCGGTTATATTAACGTCCATTAGCTCGTATAAAAGCCCAACATACTACGTTATCTTAGACAGAAATAGATGAGTCTGGTTTGTCTATCTGTCTATTTATCCTAGCTGACAGAGAGAGACAGAGGAATCAGCTGCTCCGCGGGCGCGCAACAGACTTGACCAGATATTGATCGGGGATCTTTGTTCTGGTGAACTAAAACGACCGACTCCAACAGCCTGAACCTCTATACGTGATGGCAAAACCAACGTCTTTCTCAGAGGGGAATTATTTGCAGATTCAGAGCGCGTAAGCATATAAGCAGAGTGTCGGAGATGATTTAGCGAGCGCTGCGTCGCCCGGAACACATGCGTTCCAAACTATAGAGGGCGATCCACAGGGATCAGGATCAGTGACGGTCCGTTGCACCCCTAGTAAAAACCAGCGTTCCGTTGCGCCCCTAGTAAAAACCAGCGTTAGTAAAAAAGTAGAATACTTTCGGTGTTTTGTCATTTGCGGAAGCTGCTCCTGGATGCCGCTTGAGATGCTGGCGCACCGTCGTGCTTTTATGATCGGCCATTTCCATTTTACAAAGCCGACAAACGACTGATTCGCTTCCTTTTCTGTTAAAATAGTCCCATACTTTTTAACTACGAGTCCGGGTGGACTGATTTACTCACTGGCGCCATGTTTGTTTTGAAAGCGATGACGCATCGACGCACATTTTTTGTGTCGACGTATTTTACGCGTCGACGTAATCGATTACGTCGACGCGTCGTCCCAGCCCTATTCATCGCCCAGCCCTACATGCTACCCCTCAATTATAAAGCCAATAACGCAACAGGCTAAATGCTGGGTGCATCATGTTTTCATCCTGTAGACTACAATTAGTAACAATCTATTTATTATTCACACAAACATTGAGGAATTAACAAGTGACGGTGTAAAATGATGAATGATGAAGACCATAAATATTATTATTAAAACATGATTGATTATTTCTACTAATACTACCACTAACAAATTTTGCTCAAAACCCAATAATTTCAGTTTGTAAGGGTACTTTTTGAACATTTAACACATTTTAAAAAACATTAATATCGGTGATAAATTTCTTCATAAAAATCACACCAAATTTTATTGCTAGCATACTTCCATTTATCTCCACCAGATCTTTTTTCTAATTTTTTCAAGTTGAGGATGAAAAGCCAGAGGTGCACTGGAAATACAGAAACGAACAAAAGCCTAAAATCTGACTCACTCAAATATTTAAACTTATTTGATAAGCTCAGTTTCCAAAGAATTACCTATCACCTCACAGACAGACACTGAGCTTTCTCCCCTCCTGATCTCTCCAACCACTTGAAAAGCAAACTACAATGTAGGGCTGGGCGATATGGCCTAAGATCTATATTACGGTATAATTATAAGCATCTGCAGTACCGGTATATATTGCAATATATATATTATTATTATTAGAGAAAAGAAGGGAGCGAGAGGGAGGGATGTAGATGGATAGATATCCATCTTTATATGAATCTATTATTTTATATATACTGGTATACTTAAACATATCTCTCATTCTCTGAGCACAAGATCTCCATTAATTGACTAAAGTAATTTTTTGAGAAAAATTGCTCCTCCTTCCGTTCAGATGCAGAAAAGTCGACATTGTTCTAACATTCTGGTCCAGTTTTTGACCAGACTGAACTTATTACTAACAATGGCCTGGATCATTAAGAGTCATCTACCTGCTCTGAGCTTCTCCTTCACTCCTTTCTTCTCCTCTCCTCCTTTCTTCTTCTTCCCTCCTCCTCTCTTCTCCAGCACCTCTTGCGTCCTCCGCCAGGCGCAGAGCACGCGCGCTCTTTCCAACTTGAAGAACTCTGTAGCTTTCTGACGACGGTACCTGGGGGTGTTGCGTGGCGTGCCTTTGTGCAGCAAGTGAATCTCTTTCTGGAGCTGCAGGAGGGGCCGCCCAGCCTCGGAGTCACCGCGGTGCGCCACTCGCTTGGCCCTCGGTCTCGTTCCGAACCATGCATGCAAGAGGAGGACAAGTCCTGCTGCCGCAGGTTCCGAGTGAGCACCGAACGTGCGGTAGCTTCTAATTAGCGCTCGCACATCTCCTCGGACACGTCCACTCTTCATGGACTAGGGACCGGGTCCTGGATTTGCTGTTTGGTCCAGATAGAACCTGCTCTGGGTCCGGACTGCGGATAAAAGTTCAGTGTAGCTCCTCATTTTAAAATGAGCTCCTCCTCAGTCTCACGTCCGCCTTCCGCCATGTTTGTTTACATTCCACACGTGAACCGGGTGCGCGCAAAACTACGTCATCAACTAGACTTATCGTTGTTATCGCGAGAAGACAAATTTTTATTGTGAAGAGAATTTTCAACGGTATATTGCAAACGATAAAATATCGCCCATCCCTACTACAATGTCCTCACAGCTCTATGCTCCATCGTCTCAGCGTTTGTCGCTTTGGCTTTGACTCAAAAGCCTTTTACTGGTGTTAGAAAGAAGGCACAGGTTGGGCCATTACAATCACTTTTAGTAACTAAAAAACAGCAGGACTGCTGTTTGAAATACGTAGTTTGGATTTTAGTGAATGAGCAGGGACATATGAATAAAACATGCAAATCCAAAAAAAGAGCCATTGAAGGGAAATTATAACATAAGATAGATGCCAACTTTAGCAAAACACCTGAGGTTGACACACTGACACATAATAAATTATGAGACTGGTGGGAGGTCCCATTTCAGCTTCACTAAAGGGTGTTTTTAGGATATGCTGGAAATCTGTTGCTAAAGGAGTTTTTATCAAAGCACCTGCTGGTATTTTAATTCTCTTATGTAATAAAATCAGTACTGAGGCAATTTATCTGCTTTACTAAGTTAAATAGCTCCCCCACCCCCACCCACTGCATCAAACGTTTAAAGTAATATTTTTCTAACAACGCTTTGATGGTTAACCTAAAAAAAAAAAACAATCACAACATTAACATTTAGCTATATTTTTGTGATTGGATTTGCATTATTTATGACCCCCAGATTGCTCTGACAACACTGTGCCCGTGCATCACAGATGACCCCATGTAGGGGAAAAACTGAATTGACATTTCACTGTGTGTGGGTGGAGATGGGAGCACATGTGACAGTTTGGGGGCAGCCTTGGGGGGGCGGGGGACAGTGACATGATGACCATAAAGGGAAAGCTAACATGCAACTGGCACGCTGAGAAGCTAATCGCTGTCTTTAGAGGAACAACTGAAAATAATGGCAAAGCCGGAGAGAAAGGAAGACAATATAAGTTGAGCAACTTCGTCTGGGGAATTTTTAGCTTATCGCTGCCGGTTCAAAAGTCAAGGGTGACTCTGCAGTGCTGTGGCTCAAAGTTTAACAGCAAACATCAAACAGGGAGTCTAAAGACAGAACAGTAAATATATACATAAGACTTCTATAAATCAAAGAACACACAGAAATAATTCCCCTGTCTCTATGCAAAATACCAATTCACCTCTCTGATCATTTCTTCTTTTCTGTGACGAATACAAAGCTGCTCGTCTCCCATTGGCTGTAATGTGCAGAATGTCCTGTAATGCTTTTCAGTAGAAAGTGGCTAAAGCATTGACAGAGTGCTTACAGAATGAGTTAGGAAAATGTTTCAGTTATGACACTAAATGTATATTATGACACTGTACAACTGAAAAAATGCAGCAAAGCTTCTTAAATGTGAAACTTTTTCTGACTAGTTTCATCATGTCAAGGTTTGGATTGTCTAGTACTTATTAGATATTTTTTTAGTTTATCAAAATAGAACTAATTATTTATTTATTCAATCATATATGTTGTTCATTTGTTGCTTGCCACTTGGAGTGGTTGGTATCCATATCCAGGAGCCCATATTACTCATACGTAAGTATCTGTTGTTGATTTTTTTTTTCCTAAAAATTAAATTAGTTAATTTAACTAATATCTTTTTTTTTTTTTAAAGAAAATAGGCTGATATTTATTCAGAGATTCTGTAAATGACTCTGTTGATAATTTACTTAATTTAAAAGTTTTGTAGCAGCTGTAACACCCCGCCTGTGATAGTAAATGTGTAAGGCTTATTTTTGGCATTTAGACATCAATTCTGATTGCTATACTGCCAGACAGGACACGGGGAAAAAAGTTTTGTAGCTGTTTGCCTTCAGAGACAAATAAGTAATCTTGACAAATTTGGAGAGTTTTCTTAAATACTTCTTTCCTTAAAGTAAAGTTGACTGGTGCTGGTAATAACTTTAATCTACAATCTTTCTATTCAACTCCACCACTTCTCCTGCCCCCCTCCCCTCATTTGCTTTGGCCTTTCTAGCGATCAGTCTGGTTAATGCCCTCTCCTAAATAAGCTTTGATCTCGTTAGCGCGACACAAAGCTTCTTTACTGCCAACGATAGGACAAATCGGCTCTCCGTATCAGCAAGAGCGACATACAGAGAGAGGGAGAGAGTTAGGAACTGTACTCTCAGTACATCTGAGTGGACCACAGCACCGCCTCAAGGGTAAACATCCATACAGCCAAAAGAGAGTCGGGAAAAAAAAGAGAAAAAGAGGGCTGGGATGTGAAGAAGACGTGAACGTGAGATGAAAAAATGAGAGAAAACACGATGAAGCAAAATCTGAGTGACGGGAGATGAACTGAGAAATGGAGAGATAATCAAAGATGGCAGGGGGGAGATGGGATGGATGAGAGAAAGTGTGTGTGGAGGGGGGAGGGTTTGGGGAGCGCTGCCTCATTGGTACACTGAAAGCCTGCGAACCAAGAGTCAATTAGCAATCTGGAAATACGCCTAGGGGGGTAGGGGGGGGACAAATCAGAGGACATGGGAGAGGAGGAGGGGGTAAGCTGGGGGAGGAGAGCAGAAGCAACAAAGAGAGGAGGCTCCATTCATTTATTATTACAGTGCTGATTTACAGCAGCCTGGAAGGTCAGCAGTCTTCTGCCGCTCTCAGTGGGAGTCCTGCTCTAATTGTTCAGGGCGTTTGGTTCTGGTAGCAGCCCCAGAACTCATCTTCTTCACCCTCAAAGCTCTCATACCATCAACTGGCAACATAAACCCTCAATGTCACTTTATTTTTTATTTACCCATCATAAAGTGTTATTGAGCTACTCATATCCATTCAGATCCTCCTGCTTGTTTCTCCATCCCTCCATCCATCACTTTCTCTCATCCTCTTATCCTGATCCCATATGGAGACGAGCTAATGGCTCTGGATTTCCTTCTATCTACTCTTTCCCTGCCTCCATCCTTTATCCTCACTCCAAACATCCATCACATCTCTCCATTTTCCTCTCCTGCACTCTACTTGCATTTTGCATCCATTACAAATATGCTCTTTCCCTTTCTTTGTCATGCACCCTCTTGCTTCACAGCTTTCATAAACCACTCCTCAATCAGCATCTATTTTCTGATCATTTTGCCACTAATTACCCATCTACAGTGCTGTGAAATAGGATTTGCCTCCTTACAGATGTCTCCAGTTTTAGTTTTTTTCCTCACGCTTAAACTTTTCAGATCAGACATGGATAACTTGAGTAAATACAAAATGCAATTTTCAAAGGATCATGGTTCCTTTTATTAAAAGGGAAAAAGCTACCCAAACCAACCTATGTGAAATGGTAATTCAGGACTTGGATGTAGGGCTGGGGGAAACCGATTATTTTTAAAACGATTATTCGGGCGATTATTTTATCGAATAGTCGACTATTCTAATGGATAATTAGACGATTATTCTAACGATTATTTTTCTGTTGCACGATTAATAAAAACCATAAAATTTCAAATAAATACCCCCCCGCCCTCAAAAAATGTAATAAATGACTTGAATGTACAACTGTTTTCCAAAGCCAAACATCTTCTGCTTAAAACAGAATCAAAGCAGTGTTCTACAACATGGAAGAGCTGTCAGTATTTACACTTTTACAGTACAATAACTCTAGTTTAAAGGTTTGGAAAAAATACTAAGTTGTAGTACTAAACAAAACACTGTGATGTGCACAGTGTGGACATTCCTGAGTGTTTAACACAAAATAAAGTGACAGTTTCTAAGGAAGAGCTGCAGTTTGACATAAATCTCTTGTTTTAAAGGTTTAAAAACTGCAGAGCAAAAACAAATACTGTGCAGTTCACAGCAGACATTCCTGAGTGTTAGTTAAACTATTTTATAGTCCCAAAATGAAACTGAACTGTTATTCTGTTAGTGTGTGCAGTATAGCACTGTGTTCCTCCCTCATCACCTCCTCTGTATTACACTCTGAATCGCTGTAGAACAGGAGGAGTCATTATATTTATATTTGGCTAAAGAAACTACCTATTATTTAGGTTATTATCTAGGTTATTTATGCATTGGTATTTAACGTGAGTCTCTGAAAACAACTGAAGTTAAAGGAAAACTAACTTCTGATAAAATCATTGACAGATAAATGTGGTTTTAGTGTTAATATTGTTGAAGCCACAGCTGTTGACAGTATGTCCGTGAAGCTGGCCCCCCACCCACTTAAAAAAACTAAGCAAATAGGTGGAGTGGTTAGTGCTTCGTTTGTGCTGATTTGTGCCGTTAAAAGTTTCATTTGTGCTGCTATGGTTTTTGAGATTTTACCGGTTTTATTTTCAGGAATGACGTCATCATCTCCCCGCAGTTTGCCCCAAAATGAACCGGCTTCATCTACTTTTTTATGCTTTGATTGTGCTAATTTGTGTTGTTAAAAATTTAGTTTGTACTGCTATGGATTTTAAGATTTTTAAAGGTTACAAAGTACAATAAAACGTAGATGACGTCACCGGTTCATTTTGGAGCGCGCTGGGGGGAGGGTGACCCCTGAATGACCTATAACTTAATCTTAAATATCTCAAAATCCATAGCAGCACAAATTAAACTTTTAACAGCACAAACCAAGCACTAAAAAAGTAGACCAGTCTGGTTCATTTTAGAGCAAGCTGGTGGGATAATGACCTAGGTAGAATTACTCATAAATTAATATTTAATATCTCAAAAACCAAAGCAGCACAAACAAAAATTTTAACGGCACAAATCAGCACAAACGAAGCACTAACCACTCCACCTATTTGCTTAGTTTTTTAAAGTGGGTGGGGGGCCAGCTTCACGGACATGTTGACAGTTCTACTGAGAAACACAGCTAGACGAGCGGTGCGCGCTCCCGTGGCGACAGGCGCGAGCACCGCTGACCGGACGGTCGCCTCCTCCGCTCCGAACCGAACCTCATGGTGAGGTCCAGTTAGGGCAGGGAGCGAGCCAGGTGTCGCGCTAACCGCGGGCCCTTGTAGCTCCTCAGGAGCGCTCCAGTGTCCTTGGCTGCAGCAGCAGCCAGGGCGGTGAGTCTCTCTTCATTCTCCTTCCACCACTGGAGCGGGTTTCTGTCCTTTGCTGCGTTAAAGTATTCCTAAAACTTTGAGGTAGAGCGGCGGGTTGTGTTCTGGTGACATGTAGAGCTTGGGAGTGCAAGCTGCTGAGCCTGAAAGCTGTTAGAGACGGAGTTCTGTTCTCCATGCGGCTTTGTTTTGGTTCCCCGCGTGCGTGTGGTGCGTGCACGCGACGCATCGACTTCCGGATTTGACGTCGACGTTTTTTTAAAATCGATTCGTCGACGTCATCGACGAATCGCTCCAGCTCTACTTGGATGACTTGCTGTAATTGATGAAACCATAAACTTTGCTCTCTTTCAGAAAATTCTGAAGGAGAATATCTGACCTTTGACCTTAAAAAGGCCTGTTTATGCTTTAAAATCCTACAAAAAAGAGGGGGAAAACATTCCTCCACTGCAACGTGAGAAACTCATTACCAGTTATCACAAACACTCAGTTTGGATAGATTTTTTTCTCTTGATAAATAAAAACATAAATTTGAAAATCATATTTTGTATGAGCTCAGATTTTATTTTGTCCGATGATGATATTGCTTTCTGACCTGAAACATTTAACTAAATGAAACAGAGGTTGTCTGTAAGGAGGTATCAATCCATTTTTAATCCTTCCTTCTCCTCTTTCAAATAATCACGATTATCCTCTGCTAAACTAAATGAGAAGTGTTACTAGCTATATGCAGCCAGTCAGGTACACCCCCATTGAAAGAACTTTACAAACTCCTCTGGATTCAGTTACACACAGGTGACCTCAAGCCATGTTTGACTGCCTCCTGCTTCTCTCACTGCCATTTTCCAGCTCCAAAACACCAGACATGAGCTAAAACATCCCCTTGTACTATTGGAATAAACGCAAGTTCAAACCATATGTGTGTAGGTGTAAAAAAATATGTGTGGTGTTGTTTATGAGCTAGAAAGACAGAGAAATAAATAGCAACAGATCCAAGGAGAACAAGTGGGAGCTGGGTTCCTGGTTTACTGTAACACGGTAGATCAGTCCGGAGCGGCAGGACCGGCTGTGGATTCTTTGCTGTCTCAGCTGTCGAGTCATGAAAGCTGGGAAGACCCACAGTAAGAAAGGACCCCCTGAGCCCCCTTTTGCTCCTTCAGCCTCCAGCAAAAATACTCTGTTCTTTGTCTTTCACTGTGGTGACCCCTCCCCCAATCCCTGTCTGCCTCTCTTTTAACACCTAGCCACAGTGAGGAGGGGGGAGAGTGCCATGTGTCAGGATTTGGGATAACTAAAAATAATCATAATTACCATCATTGATCATTTTTTAGTTCATGTTAATGAAAACATTTTGAAGAATTTGTAAAATGTGAGACAGCACTAGCTTTTGTGTGAGACAGGCAAGATGAATGGCTCTGATCTTTGGTGTGCTGCTGTCTGTCATAGCAATGGAGCCTGGATCATATTACCTTTGTCTGGGCTGCTCCTTCACTGCACAGCCACAGAGTCTCAACAAGGCACATCTCAATATAATCCTTCACTGGCTTCTAAATTATAAATCACTCTTTGATTACAAGGTTTTCCTTCATATTGCAAAGATGACATGATTATGTTGTTGAGAGAGAAGAAAGAAAGGGCCCTGTCAAAACAGCATCCCTGATGATGCTGAGGAACAAATATTTTACAGTGAGAAGAGGGAGAGGGGGTGAGAACAACACTGAGAGGAGTAGAAAAGAACACCTAAAGACTGTGTTTACATAATGATCATACCTGTCCGATGTCACCAACCACGTTCCCGGTGCCGTCTATCCTTGGTCTTTTGCATTCCGCCCCGGCCAGGTCAGTCAGGGCAGCGGCAGTCTGAGCGTCGGGCTCCGGGTCTCCCCGCTTCATTCCCCGGACAACCGCTGGACCCGCGGCCGCGCTCGTATGAGGTCCGGCGGCTACTGTATCAATGTCCCTTTCGCGGTCCATTATTCCCCGATTAACGGGAAGCATTATAGATGCAACGTCGGTCGACATTAACATTGGACAACAGACAGTCACAAGTCAAAAGTCTGCTGCTTGTTTTCACCTCCTGATTGATTCACAACGACTTTCCCACAAAACGCGGATAATATCGAACAGATTTTCATCAATATGAAAAGCTCGCACTGTTTATTGTCTTAACTTGACGTTAGCTATGCAAACAGAACCATTGTGACCGAACTGTGATCCTGTAAAGAGCAACAAAAGAGGAGGCTTTCCTAAAACAGTCCAATGACGCCAAGCAGTGACCTATTTTAATAAAATCAAACGTCCGACTGGTGAATGCCTGATGAGCTAATTAGCTAGCTACCATTAGCCAGCTCGCTAGCATTACATTCCGCTAGCTCTTCTTATAAATGTGGCTGGGAGAGCACTCTCCCGCTGCCAAGAATAGAAAATGTTGGAAATTAGCTGAACGTAACACTACTCCTCCTGCGCTGAGCGGGGAGCCAGTCCTCTCTCTGCTCTCACCGCTGTTTCTGCGTTAAAACTCCTCCGTATCGGCTTTCCCCGTCAGTCGCTCCCGTCTTGCCCGTCGCCTCGCCGCGGTCTGCCCGTGGATGAGTCTTGGCGTGCCGACCTGGCCACCGACGAACACGATTTCCTCTGGTCTCAGTCCCACTCCCGTAGTGTTGGAGGGAGACCTGGCTGCGCTGATCCGCGGTCAGATTTCTCCACGGAGAACGGGATTAGACAGATGAGGCGGGAGGTGAGGCGGGCTGGTCTGAGGTCTGCTTCTCCTTGGTCTCCTTCTCCTCCCTTTTCCAAACCCCCCTCACTACCACCTCCTCCACCTCCCTCCTCCTCCTTTCTTGTTTTATTTTTAGTCAAAATAATGCAAATATTATTCGTTTTGTTGATTTTAGATTTAACAAAGATTTAGCCTATAAATTCTACAGGTCTTGGGAAAACGAAAAAGGCGGCACAGGTAAAGAAATTGTTAATGTTTCAAAAACATTTCCCACAAAATACAAACAAACAAAAACCAACACATTTTACATAGACATACAATCAGATAACTTAGACACATTTTTACTCGTTAAAAAAAGACATTTTCTATCACTTCCTATCATAAGGTTTATAAACAAAAATTGCAGCTTTACGTATTTTTCATTGAGCTTTTAAAATGTGTTTGAATATTTACGTTTTCCAATGTATTTGTGAAAATTGAAGGAATTTATTTATTTATTCGTTTTTTGGAACATACAGTTGTATTCAAATCAGTTTTCCAATACTTGGCAATTTTAAACATAAAAAGATGAAAAATCAGAAATAATTTAGAAGAGCCCCAAGCTGGGCCCTGCTGTCTGAATATTAATTTTTAAGAGGTAACGTGCACGATTCCGTTATGTTGGGTTCTCTTTATAAACCTTTAGCGCCCTCTAGTGGCCATGCAATTAACAACATCAATGGAGCGCAATACCTTCCAGAATGGTCATTTTCTGGCTGTATGGAGGTTATAAGCTTATTTCCGAGCATAACTAACGCACCAGTAATGTTTAAATGTCTCTCCTAAAGCGACATAATGCTGCCAGTTTAAAAAGAAAAGTTCAGCTGTGAGAAAACCATTAAGCAAAAAAATAATAATTATAACACACACACACACACACACTTATTTTGCCATGCAGACAGACAGACAGAGACATACATTTACGTTGAACCATGGAATGGTGATTTCATCATCTCCCTTGTTGTATTACTGGTCATATGGCCTTGAGTATCAATTACAGCTTGACAACATTGTTGACATGTCTGCTGAGTCATGGCATCACAGACATCTTAAAGAGTGGCCCTCAGGTCACTGAGGTTCTGATGTAGAGTTATGAGTCTCTACATGGAGCTGATTCCATAGGTTTTCTATGGATTCAGGTCTGGAGAAGACACTTCCATTTGAGGTCCTCCAGTCTCCAGCAGCTGTTCACTAATGATGAACCTGGTTGATCTGGAGCATTGTGGTCCATGAAGATGAAATGAGGTCTGTGTTGTTGATGTATAGGATCAATGACTGGATTAATGATGTTGTTCAGATATCAGCTTGTCTCAGAGATATTCACAAAGTGTAGGACAATTTTGTATCAACTAGACACACCTGTCCTCACTGTAACATCATCACCACCAAAGGCTGGTCTGGATACAACGGTAGCTGATGCATAGCGTCTCCTTGATGTCTCCAACATCGTTGGCGGCCATCATTTCTGCTCAGTGTGGATCAACTTTCATCAGTGAACAGCACTGAGGCCCACTGGTCCCTCATCCAGAGTAAATGCTCCCTGGTCCATGCAGGACCATGATGTCTGTGCCTGGTGGTGCGTTCAGGTACCCTGCAGGTCATTCAGCACACAGACCACAAGGATGTAAATGGTTCCAATGGTCTGATGTGACTCTTGGGTTCCTCCCACCTCCCTTAAATGTTCCTGGAGTTGTGTAGTATTCATCATCTGGTTCCACAGGTGTCATATGTCACCTCCCTGTGGTTTATGTCTCCCTCTAGTGTCCTGTCTTGTGATCTGTGCTAATGTTTCTCCCCTTTGTCTCACACAGGTGATCCTCATTGTAATCAGCCACCTGTGCCTCGTCTTGTGATCACCTCCCTCTGTGTATTTAAGCGTGCCTGTCTCGTCTGTGTTTGTCGGTTCCTAGTCGTAGTCGTAAGAGTACTGTGTCTGTGTCTGTGTCTGTGTCTGTGTCTGTGTCTGTGTCTGTGTCTGTGTCTGTGTCTGTGTCTGTGTCTGTGTCTGTGTCTGTGTCTGTGTCTGTGTCTGTGTCTGTGTCTGTGTCTGTGTCTGTGTCTTCCCTGTTTGGAATAAATCATTGACTTTGGAGTTACATCTGCGCCTGGGTCCTCTCTAAACACACCAGCACCTGACAGAAGGAACCGACCAGAATCATGGACCCAGCAGATGTCGGCCCGGAGCACGCGTCACCCTACCTGGGGACCCGGTTGGCTTACAGGACGCCACCGGGTCCAAAGCAGCGACGACGCCTTCCCTGGTCATCGCCGCCACCCGACACCATCCGGACAGGTGTCCTCCGGGTCCAAGCCGGACCTCCTGCTGCGCCGATCGAGCCGCAGCAGGAACTGCAGCCTCTCGCTGCCCTCCTCCAACCGGCGGAGTCCGTACGGCAGGTCCGCCAGCTGTTCCAGGAGGTTATCCAGCTCCTCCGCTATGTGGCGGCCTGTCCACACCAGAAGCTGCAGTTGGCGGAGACGATGATGGTGCTCTACCGGTCCAACCCAAGCCTTTCCGGTGATCTGGAGCTCCAGAACCTGCCCGAGTGTGTCCGCGCCACTCGTCTGGCTCAACGGTGCCTGGTGTGGGCAGGTAGACTCACCTGCTGTGCTGCCCTGGCTCCGCCGGCCCCGACGGCTCCAGTTCCTGACGCTGCAGCCCCGGGACCCTCCTGTGCCACTGCAGCCCCGGGACCCGTTCCAGTTCCTGCCGCTGCAGCCCCGGGACCCGTTCCAGTTCCTGCCGCTGCAGCCCCGGGACCCGTTCCAGTTCCTGCCGCTGCAGCCCCTGGACCCTCCTGTGCCGCTGCAGCCCCTGGACCCTCCTGTGCCGCTGCAGCCCCTGGACCCTCCTGTGCCGCTGCAGCCCCTGGACCCTCCTGTGCCGCTGCAGCCCCTGGACCCTCCTGTGCCGCTGCAGCCCCGGGACCCTCCGGTGCCGCTGCAGCCCCGGGACCCGTTCCAGTTCCTGCCGCTGCAGCCCCGGGACCCGTTCCAGTTCCTGCCGCTGCAGCCCCTGGACCCTCCTGTGCCGCTGCAGCCCCGGGACCCTCCTGTGCCGCTGCAGCCCCTGGACCCTCCTGTGCCGCTGCAGCCCCGGGACCCTCCTGTGCCGCTGCAGCCCCGGGACCCTCCTGTGCTGCTGCAGCCCCGGGACCCTCCTGTGCCGCTGCAGCCCCGGGACTCCCAGTTCCAGAGCCCGAGGTGGGCCTCCCGGAACCAGAGCCCGAGGTGGGCCTCCCGGAACCAGATCCGGACCCGGGCCCTCCGGAACCAGATCCGGACCCGGGCCCTCCGGAACCAGATCCGGACCCGGGCCCTCCGGAACCAGATCCAGACCCGGGCCCTCCGGAACCAGATCCAGGCCTGGGTCGTCCTGAACTGTGCCTCCTGGCCTTTTTTGTGTGTCTGTGTGGTCCTCCGTCCTGGTCCCCCGCCCTCCCTCCCTTGTTGGTTCTCCTGGGTCGTCCGGTGTCCGCCCCTAGGGGGGGGGGCTCTGTCATATGTCACCTCCCTGTGGTTTATGTCTCCCTCTAGTGTCCTGTCTTGTGATCTGTGCTAATGTTTCTCCCCTTTGTCTCACACAGGTGATCCTCATTGTAATCAGCCACCTGTGCCTCGTCTTGTGATCACCTCCCTCTGTGTATTTAAGCGTGCCTGTCTCGTCTGTGTTTGTCGGTTCCTAGTCGTAGTCGTGTGAGTACTGTGTCTGAGTCTGAGTTGTGTCTTCATGTTCCCTGTTTGGAATAAATCATTGACTTTGGCGTTACATCTGCGCCTGGGTCCTCTCTAAACACACCAGTACCTGACAACAGGTCACTGTTCACAATGAAGAGGTCATCAGTGTGCGATGTGTCCAAAGGACGTCCACCTCTCTATGTCTTTCTGTGACTCGTCCAGTCTCCCTGTTGCAACCTGCTGATGACACTCTGACCTCTAAGCTCAGTGGACACTTCCATCTGAGAACCAATTTGTTTGAAGCTTCATACTGGTGAGGTACAGAACTCCTGATCAGTTGTTAGATGTGGTCTTGGTCTCATGATGTCAGAATGTGAACATCGTGATGAGGAGGACTGTTTAAATACCAATAGAACCAGGAGATTTATTGGTCGATTCATGGATCAAACAGCTGTTGTGATTTATCCATTCAGCTCCTTGCTAGAGAACAGTAAGTTGTGCAAAACGTCCTGAAGCATTGAACAGTTGGACATGTTCATTCGGAGGTTTAGAGAAGGTCACATTAAGGTCCCCTGTAGAGGTTAGAGAGCATTTTAGGTTCATCCTGACATTTCACCAGAAAGACAAATATCCCTAACTTTTAGTGAGTATATATCTAATTTAACAAGCACAACAAAGGGGCAGCAGAGAGATGACCTCACAAACTAGAACGGTTTTGCAGGTGGAGGTCACAGAAACATTTTCCCTCCTCATCTTTTTCAGTATAAAAACAAAACACACATATACAGTGTGTGTGTGTGTGTGTGTGTTTTTTTTTATAGCTTGAGTTTAACCAGAGAACAGTATTATTTAATCTAACCCTTTTATAAGCCTCAGATATTTTAAAGTACTTGTGTATGTTTGAGACTCTTACTTTGAAAGGTTGGGGGAAGTTCTTTGAATTCCGCTGTGGACTCTGCAAAGTCTGCATGGAATACCCGGGTGTGTGAACAGCGACCTCTTCTGGTCTCATTGACGTATTACATCTGCAGTAAAGTCCATGCATCCACTACCTGAGGAGAATGGGGTCATTTGGGACAGAGACAGAGATCCTTCATAGAATCTTCTGCCTCACAGAGCAGAGCGTTCTGCATTCTGGAGGCCTGGTCTGGTTCTGGAGCCTATCTGTCCAACTACAGATTCTAGGACCCCTAAACCTGTGTTCTAAGAGGTGGAACAGCCTATAGACACATGGTTCCATAGCAGCTGCTCTAGCACAACCCTGAAACTAGCCCAACATATCCCCACTGACCCCAGCCATGAACTGTTTGTATAGGGCCCCCTATAGGTGGAATAACATTGAACATTGATTCATCACTCACTCTATCTAAACCATGCACTGAATGGCCAATGAGGAATTTACCCTGTTATGTTGCTCTTTAAACTTTAAGGGATGGTCACTGAGTAATTTAACATTTCAACCACTGAGTATTACTGTGGATTATTAAAATAATATTTTTCTGTTTGTTTGTCTCCTTTAATTTTTTTATTTATTCATTTATTTTGCAGCTTGTATCAGTTTTAAGCTTCTTCTTTTCTTTTTTTTTAAACACTTTTTGAATAACATTTTTGTAAATGTTTCAGGTTTAGGCTGCAAATCAAAATATAAAGAATGCTGTCAGACATGGTTTTTATCCAAAAAGGCAACAAAACAACTTCTCTCAACGTTAAGGAATTTAATCAGCTGTGCTGAAGTGAAAACAGAAAAAAAAATCTTTTTATTTATTTCTAAACAAGCTAAATGAAATCCTGCTAAAGAAAAGTTGAGATGACTAAACAAAAAGCAGAGGAGTCTGAGACAGGCTAATAAACAAGAAAATGACAAGGATATGAAACCCAAAACTGTAGAAATGCTGTCTTTTTCAGTTTCAGAGGTTTTCTTATCAGGACATGATCTGACCTGTATGAGTTCTTGAAATAGAAAACAAAGCGAAAACACTGAACCTGTGAAAACAAAGTCCACCACTAATGCTTCTATGATGACCACTTCAGCACGCTGTGAGGACAGCATCACTGGAGCTTCTCTCCCTTTGCTGCAGGAGATCTTCCACAAGGAAGGCTTCCTGCATCATGCATGACCCTTCACCCCCCCCCCCTCACATGGACTGTTGAAACTCCTCCCTTCAGGCAGATGCTATCGCAGCATCCAGGCCTGATCCACCAGACTAAACTCCATGCTCCTTCACCTGCATCTAATTCTAATTCTTACATCTGTTAGACACATATCTGACCCACTATGAGTCTAATGCGTTTGTATTTCTGAAGCTGGAGCCAGGTCATCTCGTCTCTCTGTGTACAGCATACAGCAGAGACGACCAGAAGGGTTGGTTTGACCTTTGACCTAAATGTGCTACACCAGCTCTTTCCATCCTATAGCTGCACTCTCCTCGATCCACTGCCAGGTCCAAATACTCTCTCATCAACATGTATGTGCAGTCAACTCAGTTATTATCATGTATTTATAGGAAACACTTTTAACATTTGTCTTTATATAAAGAAGTCAGATGCCAGCTCTGTTTAGGATGTTTATGACTCACCAGCTTTTTCTTTATTTTCTAAGGTGATAAAGTGTGTAACATCCAGGTATGCAGAGCAAAATGAGAGAATGACCTGAAACTGTGTCTGGTCTGCCTGAGTACGACAGTCGTGTCCTTTAACAATCCAAAACGTCTTTTTTAAAACATTTATTTCAAACAAGGTTAAATACTACTTTGAATTCTCAATGAAAAGAAATGTAAAGTCAAACATACAATGTCATATACTTGTCAAGAGATATTAAAGAAACACAAAAAACTAACAAGTTTGAAAAGCAACAGGAAGAAGCGTTAATATACTTATGAAGGGGGTCGAATCAGATAGAAAGTGATCAAACAAATCCTAATATACAGTAATATTATGAATATGAATTTTGTGATTGGACCTGAAGATAGATGTCCAGTGAAGTCCCTTCATTAATAAAATGAAAGAGTAACAACTGACTTTATATAAACATCAGCTTTATTATTAAACTAATCAATCAATCATGACATATACATGTAAGGCTAAACTGCTCATGACAAATCTCATTCAGTTTCTTGAGAAATAGCTATAAAGTTAACGTAGGAAATTAAACCAGGCTTGTATTAATTCATCAATATGGCTAATTATGAATTATTTATGAATAATTAACTATCTGACACCAGTCTTACTCATCTCAGTCAGTTTCCCGGTGGATCTGGGACTCCTTCTGGGGTTGAAAGGAGGTCAGCTCCCCAAACCCTGAAGCAGATCTCTGTGGCCGGTGACCTCGTCCCCTGGCATCTAGAGGGCCCGTCTGAGAGCGCAGACTGGACCAGTACCTCTGGCTTTGGCCTTCACGGCTTAGTGTAGCAGAATCAGCTCTCCTCTAACCCAGAGTACCAGACATGGGTCAAGGCTGGATGAGGCAAGACTGCTGCTCTGCAGACTCAGACTGACGTAGACTCTCTGGATTTCATATCGAGTATTTTCAAATCAGCTCCTTCTGAGTGAATCACGTTTTCCTTAGAGGTGTTTTGTTCAACTAAGGTCACTCCTACACTTTGTCTCTCTAGAAAATAGGAACAATAGACTTAATAATTTAAACTTATAATGAAATTCATACTTTAACTCAAATAAATCATTATTAATTATTATATTAATGTCAAAACTATTAATATATCCGCTTTAATCGTCATACTGAACTCATTTGACTCATCAGGTTGTAATTAGACACTTGAATCATTTTCATGAATGATTTGATTTCTAAATAATCTAGACTGAATAAGTAATCTTGATCAATAAACATATTTCATAGAAACAAAAGGATTTTCTTAGCTCATCATAAGGGTCCTTTAAAGTGACAGAGCGTTTACTAGAGTTCAGCATCAGATAGAGTGTTTTCTTTTTCTCAAGGATGTTGAGGAGGGAATTATTCCAAAACAAAGACTCCTGATAGGTGTCCTCTGCAGCGAACGTGTGCAGGACAGTTTGACTTTTTCACCCTGGTCTCACATTTTACATACGCTACAGCTCATGCTAACCCTATGCAGCTCTGTGATAGATTTTTTATCTCTATTATACGTACAGAGCTATATCTCATTGTAAAACTGATTGTGTTTGAAGGGGAAAAACTGTATAAATCATAAACACATCAGCTGTTCGCACAATAACTGACATTGTGTTGTTGTGATGAGTAGGTCATGACTGCAAACCGAAGGGTTTCATCTCCGACTCTACAGGCATCAGCTGGCAAGTTAAGGGTTAAAGTTCATGGTAGGATATTTGGAAAAAGACTAAACCAGTCTGGCTTGTTTAAACGTCTCCTGTTTGTTCATTAATGCTATATTCTAGTCTTTGACACACATTATAAAAGACCGTTTTCACCTCCCTGACCCAACCAGGCATCTCGTTTTGTTCTAACACGTAGCTTTGGCACTACATGGGTTCATAAATCCACCAGGTTTAACTAAGGTGTGTTTGCATCAGTCATCTTCATATAATGTCTCCACCTACTTCCACTGTTCAAAAGTGAAGCCATAACACATATATAATATACACACACATATACAAATAAACCCATTTTAATGCATTTGTGGTGCTCACCTTACTGTGATGACTTGCATTGAATGGAGTCAGCCAGGGCTGCGTAGTCTGGACTGGTAGCCAGCCTCAGGCAGCCTCCAAATGGTCGTCTGTCATGGTTGAACGATATTTTGACTTGATGATCTTCATATGAGAAAAGGCTGACTCGCATACATGAGTAGAGCCAAATACTGCAGTCAGATAGGTAGCACATTTTCTCATATTTGGGTACTTTTCCTCAGTAAGTTCCTAAATGGTTCATGGCTCCTGGACTTGAGCTGAATGTCAGCCTGGAGTGTCAGCATCTCATCCTCCACTCCTGATGAGTTCAGTTGCAACAGCATTGCAACTTTTGATGCAAGGGCTTCAACATCTGCATCTTCACTATTGGTTAGCACATGAATGTTGCAACTGGCTCAAGTAAAGCAAAGTCTTGAAAACCTTTTGTCAAAGTCTGATCTGACACTTTCAGTTTGCTCCATATGGTGAAGTGTCAAATTGTTCACATGACTGTCCTTGCTTCATGAGCTCTGATGACAGGTTTTGGAAGTTCTGCAAATTATTGCGCTGCAGCTTTGAGGACAGAAGTTGTAGTTTTCTTTTAAATGCATTAACTGAGCTGATCGTATTGACCACTGTTTTGTCTTTTCCTTGCAGCTCTAAATTAAGCTCATTCGACATGTTTGTCAGATCTGTTAAAAGTGCCAAACCTTGCAGCCATCTTTCATCATTGAGTTGTTTGTATTCTGCATGTTTGTTGCCCAGGAAAAACTGCTTTATCTCAGGACAGAGCTCTCAAAATCTTTCCAAGAATTTCTCCCTACTAAGCCATCTCACGTCAGTGTGCAGTAAAAGGTCAGAGTAGTTGCAGTCAACCTCTTCCAGATGTGCACGGAACACATGTCTTTGAAAAGATCTTTTTTGAATAGAACAGGTAATTTTCATTGTCACATCCATTCTTTCTTTCATGTTTAGCATTTTTAGCATAATGCTTGTTGGTGGATTACACAGTGATAATTAAGGAAGTCAGGGAAATCATCGTCTTCTCCTGCATCTAGCCATAAATCCATTTGAGCTTCCCAGCATTGCAGGCACACCATCTGTGGTGATTGACACCAATTTAGACAAAGGAAGCTGGACTTTCTCAATAAAGCTTTTGAATATCTGGAAAATGTCCTCTCCATGACTTTGTTCTTTCATAATTAGTATTGTTAACAGCTCCTTTTTTGCAGTCATATCTTTAAACACCATACGAATGAAAATGCACAACTGGGCTGTATCAGACATGTCCATTGGCTCACCCAGTTGCAGTGAGAAACCCTCACAGTCTGCGACGTCCTTCCAAAGCTGCTGCGTCAAATTCTCACCCATCATTTCACAGCGCTGAGTAACTGTGTTTCTTGATAGCTGAAGAGTTTTAATTGATGATAATATTTCTGATTTGTTTTAAAGTCACAAAACAACGAGTTTGCTGCCTCAATGAATGCATCTTTTATCATCTCTCCATCTTGGAAGTACTTCTTATGCTTAATAATGGTGTGACTCACCTGGAACGATGCTTCAGTGGCTGCCTTTGCTTTGGAATTTAGCTTTGTGAAGAATGCCTGTTGTCAAAGTAGCTGAGATTTTAGTTCCTTCCCTTTTCTCCGTCTTAGCTCGCTTTATGGCGGAAAGTCGGTGTTGTAGTTTTTATGAACCGTTCGAAAGTGCCACTCCACGTTTTCTTTTTTAGCAATAGCAATAGAAATGCAGGCTTGACTGAGAAGACAGACACACTTTGAATGGGACGTTGTAAAAAAAAAGTCCTCTTCCCACTCCACATGAAAGTGGTATGTTTTAGGTCTTTTGCTTGGTCCGGCGTCACTGCTCATTTTTATATCTCCTGTTTAGCTCAGGCGATTTGCTACAGGCTAGAGGTTGTAAACCCTTTGAGATCGTATAGTCAATCGTGAAGGACGTATTGGGCACCCCTGCTTTAGGGGGATGCTCAGGAGGACTTATGGGGTGGATGTTTCTTTAAGGGTCTTTCAGCCGGCAGTAACTCAGACCTGTTCCCGGTGAGGGTTGGACTCCACCAGGGCGTCTCTTTGTCACCAGTTCTGTTCATAACCTTTATGGACAGGAGGTCTAGGTGCAGCTGTGGTGTGGAGGGTGGCAGGTTTGGTGGCAGGAGGAGTTCAACTCTGCTATTTGAATGTAAGGTGGTCCTCCTAGCTTCATCAGGCTATGGCCTTTAGCTTGCTGAGGGGGTTTCCAGAAGATTAGCACCTCCAAATTGGAGGTGGAAGAGTTTAAGTACCTCGGTCAATCAAGAGTCCCGCTTTCTGGCTCAGCTCCCTCTTCACCACAACAGACTGTTTCAGTGTCTGCATCACTGCAGATGCTGCCCCGATCCGCCTGTCCATCTCCTGCTCCCTCCTTCCCTCGTGAACAAGAACCTGAGATATTGAAACTCATCCACTTGAGGCTGGCAATCCACCATTTTTCGGTCAAGAACCAAGATCTTAGGTTTGGAGGTGCTGATCCCACCCGAGCTACTTCACACTCAGTTACAAACCTACCCAGGAAGAGCTAACTTAGGGCAGCCCTGGAGGAGTCCAGCTCTGACCTACTGCCAGCTACAGAGCAGACTTTAGATATTTAGTGACTGAATGGCCCCAAACAAATCATTCATCCCAAACTCACTGAGCGCCCCCCACAGGATGCTCCCAGGGACACGGTCATAAGTCTTCTCCAGATCCACAAAACACATGTGGACTAGTTAGACAAACTCCCATGACCCCTCTTTTCAGTAAGAGGTGGTCCACAGTTCACAGCCAGGAGGAAAACATTGCTCCTCCTCAATCTGAGATTCAACTATCAGACTCCTCTGGAGTAAATCTTTAGGCTGAGGAGTGTGAACCCCTATAGCTGGAACAGTCAGGTCCCCTTTCTTTAAAATGAGGATTCTAAATAATCCAGTTTTAATTAAGTATATTGCATTAAAAATCATTTATATCACAAAATGGCATTACATCAGGACACAGACTTGTCAGTTTGGTGGTTAAAATGTTATTTTTAAAAATGTATTAGCGTTATGTATGTATATTATGTCTGATGCTGCTTTAAAGCATAGAAGAAAATAGAAAAATTGTTAAAGTTTAATTTTTCATGAGCATATAAATATGTGAAGGGACTCTAGTATTTTAAAGGTGCATCAAAGGGTTAAAATGGTATGCATGAAATCTGACAGTAATAATGAGACTTAACTTGAAGAGAGGTATCTGGACATCCTCTGGTCCACGGTCACCACATCATCCCCATTAAGAATAATGGAACAACTGTGTTAGTGACTGAATAGTATTTTACCATGAGAGAAGTTGTTTTATACAGGTCCAAATGAAAGTGAGGATATCTAGCTACACTACAGGGCTACAGGATGGATAAATTGGTGCACTGTGTGGCCAATTGATGATTTCCTGTGTCACTTTTCTTTCCTCATAAACCTTTAAGTTTCATTTTGAACCAACCAGGTGAATAAATGATGAAATCTGGTTTGCCACAGCTTCTATTTTCAACCTAATAAAAGCCATGATTTATTTGACCCATAAGTCATAATTATTATAAGATGCATTTGCTTAACCAACAAGAAAAACTACATATATTACAACTTCTGTTAATCTTCAGCTAACTGTTTATAGAAAGTAAACCCTCGCCCAACTATCACTCAGGCCAAGTCGGAATACTTTCGTTTCCTTAAGTTTTCTTTTATGGTCTTTGTAGCGTCTACCCCTTTTATCATTGGTTTAACCTCCTGTCAGTCACAACAATTGACCAATGAGAGGACTGGATACAGACAGAGAGGCGGAGCTTGGTGGACACGAACACGCAGTTTCATTAAATCTCTGCTTGTGCCGGACGCCCTGCCTGATTCTCTCTGAGGTACCGTAAACCCCAGAGCTTTCTTTGGCTATCATTTTCATTTTAAGGTAATTTAGCGTCTTTATCACTGCCGTGTTGTATTTTAGAGAAAGATAAACGAATTTTCAGAACATTTTCAATCTGAAGTACTCCTGTATTGTTGATTTATTTCCCCTACAGTGTGTGTTGTGGCTAGTTTTAGTGCACAGTCTTCCTCTGAGAAGTGCGCAGTTCATTAAACCGCTGTCACCATGGCGCTGGACGGATGTGGAGTCGTTTCCAAATATATCCTCATCATATTCAACATCATCTTCGCGGTAGGTCCTGTTAATTATGTTAATATGACGCATGCTGTTATCACAACATGGTGTGAAAAAATATGTGTTGTTACAGAAAAAAATCAAATGATGCTGACTTGGCTTTTGATGTTTAAAGGGCGAGTCCACTGAATTTTTACCTTTTTTTTTTTAAATAAATTTATTTCATTCTTAAAAACAAAGTAAAACTAACAAATACAATTAACAAATACTTAAATGAAAAGGAGCAGATAGAAGAAAATCTTATACATGATCTGCCCCAATCCCCTAAAACTAAATCATTAAAAAACATAAATTAATTTAACAATGTTGAACTCAAAAACATCTGCCTTTTTATATGTCAATTTCTTCCTTGGAGACCAACAAGTGGCGGATCTAGAATATTTTTCTTAGGGGGCAAAGATCTGGCATGAGATTGCAAAAGGGGGCGGGGTTTATTGTCACGTGATTCAGGGTATTTGTCTACAAAGTACATTTAGCTACACAGAGTAACTGTGTTTTTAATAACACCATTTAAAATAACGGCGTTAGGTAACGCTGACTAATCTAACGAATTACCATTTCTGTCGTGAGAACGCCGTTACCGTTGCTGAGTGTGAAATGCGGTGCGTTACTTTTCTAATGTTCTTTCCAATAATGTGTCTGTAGGTTCAGTCCTTGTGGCTTTATTTAGAACAATAGGAGCTGCTGTCAGCTGTAGCCGCACCAAAAACGGTTAAAAACAGTTAAAAACAACCAAACAGAGCCATTTCCTCTTCTATGTTGCACCTGCAGCGGAACGTCTCTCTCTCACTCACTGACACTCACACTCATACACACACTCACACTCACACACACACTTGCACCCTGCCCCATCAGCTGCTCACACGTGACTCTCGCTGTTTTCACACAAAGCAGAAACTTTTTTTTTTACAAAGCAGAAACAACAGCGTCTCAAACTTCCAACCAAGCATAGTCTCAGAACAAACGATAACCAGACTATTATGGTATGAATTGATAAAATAAACTGTGTACTCTGAACGCACGTCCCCATGCACAAACTGCTTGTGCACACACACACACACACACACACAAACGCCAGCGATGCAGCAGGGAGAGTCTGGAGCATTTGGATGAAAATTTGTCATCTTCAAGGTGGAGATTTATCCACTACTTCAAACTGACTGAGGTAAAAGTCCTGAATGTGTTTGTGAGGGGTCATTAAGTCCAGGAGTTTCTGTTCCTAATTCTCATTTAAATTTACTCATGAAAACTAATCAGAAAAATCCTAATTCTTTGATATACCACAGCTATTTTTTTAAATAGTAACGCAAAAAAATGTTTTCCTGGTAACTAGTGTGGTGGAATTTTAGGACTTTTAGTAAGATGTGTTCTGGGGCTTATTTAATTAACAGAATGTGATTGTTTTTAGTCCTGGAAGATGTGGCTATCTGGTAATTACAGACTCCAGTGTCTCCTCTCTTTGACTGAAGGTCCTGTTATTCTGATGACCTGTCAGACCGCTGAGGAGCAGCTGCTCGCGCATAAGGAGAGCGCACGTCACAGCTGTGTTTCTCAGCATAACTGATGATTTAAAATTTAACAAATCAAACAATATCAACACTAAAAACACATTGATCTGTCAGTGACTTTATCAGGTTGTCATTTATTACTAATGTTTAAATACACCCAAAAGTTTTACTACCAAAAACATGATGACAGAGTCCTGCATGATGTAACATGGAGAATGAAATAAGGCAGATTTAATCCATTACAGATAAACTGGATGCTACAATCACTTTTTGACAGGTGAAAAAAAATCAGTTTGAAATTATTTGATGTGGTAAAAAAGACAGATGCTTTAATCAGGTCACCTGTAAACTAAGTGTAGTCCTTTACTGTCAGGAGATGAGAAGGTTTCTACAGTAAAACTATTAAAACAGGGTGAGCCTTAGAAAACAGCTGCAGTCCTGACAGATTCATGTGTTTTAGTGTTAAAAATGTTTGATTGGACCAAATTCATCTGATAACTTTATACTGCTTTATACCGCTCCTTGAACAATGAGGATGGGTCAAATGCAGAGAAGAATTTCCCCAAGAGGATCAATAAATGATAAATTATTATTATTATTATCAACCATCAATGAGCTCAGACAGTTCTGACAGCAGCAACTACCCCCACCCCCGCGGTGTGCCTTGTGATTTTTTTTTCGATGAATAGTGTGCCTTGGCCCAAAAAAGGTTGAAAAACACTGGTGTAGTGGATGTGGATGTGAGAGGGGGACATCTCTGAGGTGTCTGTAGGCCTTAGGACCAGGTCCATGGAGTCTGAGGGAAAACTCCCTGGATTCTCTTGTGTCCTCCTGTCCCTGCTTTCACAGTTTAGTTTAAAATCTTAAGAACAAAAAGTTAAAGTTTCAGTGTGTGTGAGAGTGCATAAGTGTGTATGACTGGCAGCATACAGGTGAGATTTCAATATGTCCATATTTATGGATTTATGACTATTATGATCTAATGTAAATAGAAACACTGACATCATCAGGCTGAGGTTGAGGATGTGAGGTTGAAGTCTGTTGTCTCTTCAGCTCTTCTAGAGGTAGGTGTAGTCCTGCTCTCGTGGCTAAAATAAAGAAGCATAATATTTAAAAATAATATATTATTTTTATTATAAACCTGTGGCTCCCAGTTCAGTCTGGGGCCACCTGGAGTTAGAAACCTCTTCAGGAAGGGCCACCCAGATATGATCCTATCAGGTTTAATGAAACGTGACATCTGACAGGTTCTGCAGGGATAAGTAGCTCACTCTGCCGTGTGATTGATAACAGGATATTTACAGGATATTTGCATTTATAAATTGTGATAGTCTTAGGAAACACTCACTGTCTGGAGGTGAACTGAAAGCTGAAGATGGATGAATAACTCCATCTCTGAGTCTCGTGATCTGGTTTAAAATGATTGAATCTGTTGCTGTGAAGTCTTCTCTCTTTAAGGCCACCTCACACTTCTTCCTCATGTCTTTATGGAAAACCTTCAAAACAAAAACAGGAGTTTGGGAGAGTCTACACAAAAAACTACAAACAAGGTCTTCATTCTTCTATTTTATTCCTGTTTTTATCATTTTATTCACATAACCCATTTTCACTTCTTCCTTCAATTTTCTTTGAACCCTTCTTTAACAAAAAACATGTTCTGTTGACGACCCAGTGTTGAAGTTGTCACTAAACTATTCAACGGTCAACTATTGACCCTAAAAAACCAAAAACTAAACAAATCAAACTAAAAATCTCCCCAAATCGTCACACTAGTGGAAACTGAGATCCTTCAGTCTAACATTTGCTTCTAACACCAAACATGAAAACACTTTGAGAAAACTGCTGAATTTTATTCGATGATATAATAAAAAAGAACAAGGTTTCTTTGAACTGTTATCTCCTCTGGTATTTTCTGTTGAAGTCAATTGCTCCACCTGAGATGCTCAGGTTATTCAAATATAAATATAGTTTATAAAGAAATCCTACAGACTATTTAGAGCATTTCAGATTTCCCATGCAGTACTGTGCAAAAGTTTGAAACTCCATCTCATTAAAAACATTTAGTAGTAATACTTTATCCATTATTTGTCCCTTTATTCTCAGCTTTCTAACCGGACTACACCGGTATAGCTAACGTTAGCCAGCTAAGATTTCCCCGGTGGATATAAATAAATACGATACAGTAATACTATATTTACAAAATACAAACAATCAAACTGTTCAATCTTACTTCTGAAAAGTAATCCCTCGAGTCCTGCTCTCAAAAGTCCGCAGATCTGAACAGGAATACGCCTCACTGTGTTCAGGTATCACTGCAGCTGGAAGTCTGCCGATGGGACGACCGGTCCAAGATGGCGGCGCCACCGCTCACCAGCGCCTACAGGCAGTAGCGGTCAATGCGGGCGGGGTCTACCAATATATGATGTCTACTGCTGTAACACCAAAAGGCCGTTTGGGTGGACGTATTTCCTGCTACAATCAATACTGTAGAGTCAACTGCGCTTGTTAATAAAACTAGCGCACCCAAAAGAGGACTGTGACGAGCTCATTGGTCAGTGTCATATCTGTCTTCTTATTGGCTGGGGGACCTTTGGCAGGATCATCTCGCTGCAGTCCAAGAGCACAGGAAAAAAATCCGTGAGAGCAGGTTTTAAGAACGCAGAGAAAAAGTCCGAGCGCAGAGGGAGGAGCTGAAACTCGAGAGAGAGACATTTGTATAAATTTAAGAGCAGAAGCGTTGATTTGAGAGCAGGTGAAACATATTTAAAGGCAAGAAGGGACTTTTTGAGTGTGAACAGAGTGATTTGAAGGCAAGAAGGGACTTTTTGAGTGTGAACAGAGTGATTTGAGAGAGAGCAGAGCAATGTCTGGGCATGAAGACAACAATTAATACCTTCAATTCTAGAAAATACGCTCTTGATTAAAGGCAGGATAATACTCCCATATTCGTCGTCTTCCTCCGCTTATCTGAGGTCGGATCAGGAGGGCAACAGCCTGCCAGGCTTCCCTCTCCCCAGCCACCTTGGACAGCTCCTCCGGGAATCCTAAGGCGCTCACAGATCAGTTAAGAAATGCATCCCTCCAGTCAAATTTTCCATTGTTGTGTGTGTGTGTGTGTGTGTGTGTGTGTGTGTGTGTGTGTGTGTGTGCGTGCGTGCGTGCGTGTGTGCGCATGCACAGGCCCACGCTGACAGGGAGTGTCTGCAGCTATTGACAGGCTGAGAGACGTCCGTTTCTCGCTCTGCGACCGCTGTGGCCTCAGTTATAAAAACTGCATATGTTTAAAATTTATTATATTTTATATAAAATTTATAAAACAAAAAAACGGGTCGGAAAGGGAGTCACTTTCTCCACTAACTTTAGGATTTATAAAAGAAAACGTGACAGAGAAATTATGTACTCTGCAAACTTTGCATAAGCACGTTTTAGAGACGGTAAAAAAATCCCCTTTTTTTGGGGGGGAGACGGTCAGACTAAATAAAAGCGCTTTCAGTCAATATAACATGTTTTTATGAGGCAGGGCGGGGTGGGTTCTAAAAATAGATGCAGCAATGCGGGGAGGTCTGGGGCGGGTCAGAAGTTTTCAAATGTGCAGGACCCGCGGGTCGATAAAAACTCTGACCCGCGCACAGTGGCGGCTGGTGAAATTTTTTTTGGGTGGGGCGCATTTTTGCTAGTCAGTTTTCAGATGCGCAAAAAAAAAATCACATATCACCACTAGGGCAGGGAATGATGCAAAATATTTTCATCTGACTGAATATTTTGCTGGTAAAAATCCCTACCACCAGTTCTCTAGAAATGTGGAGCTGTTAGGTCTAATTCTACACATCAAACAGTAAAGAAATCATAAAGTCTTCATGAGGAGACCTTAGAATAATATCAATGTAATCAGATACAAATAAAAATAAAAAAACAACCAAAATGTGGTCACAACAGAAGTTGTAAAAGTTTCAAGGAAAAAAACAACCTGACAAAGTCAAAAACATTACTTAATATTCACTATTATCTTTCTACTGACACCACAAACAAATAAATCCATCTCTAACTAATACAGTCAGATAATTAATGTTACAATTCAGACAACAACCACTAACCAAGCAAGTCATGACAATCAGCTCAACTAATGAAGTGAATTAACAACAAAATAAAGTCAAATCCACTGATAAGTCCCATCAAACCCAGTCAGACCAAACTTCCTTAAAACGCCATAATAATTTAATGAAAAGTAGAGAAAACGCATGAAAAACGGGCTAAACTACATAAACCAACGTATTCAATCAGCAGTACCTGTATTTCTCTAACATTCGGCATACACTTCAACAAACACATGTCGCTATTTAAGGTATAAATTCACTCATCAGGACTTAGCACTGCTAGCCGCGGCTAGCTCCGCCTATGGGGTTTTTGAATGGGAAAATCCGTGACAGACACATAGTCATTAAGAAAAAGAAACAAACAAACGAAGTCACTCACCATTGAGTTGATGAAATCAGGACAAATGGAATCATTCGGCTTGTTTTCACAAGCGGGCAAGAAGGATTCTTTGAATAAATATCCATTTTCTACCCTCCATTAAAAAGAGAGCAAGAACTTCCGGTTTCAGTCTGAGCAACACTCCAGACTCCTGCTGTTGTGCGCATATGTCACACAGGGACGCTGAAGACCTGCGTCCCGAGCGATCTCCTATTTTTTGCACTCAGTGCGCATGCGTCAGGAGCAGAAAACAATGCGCTATGTTGGGACGGCGTCCCGTCCAGACATGCGCAGTAGAACCCAAAGAAACACGACCTATCGGTCCAGTAAAAAATAGTAAGAAAACCTTTCTAAACTACACCTAAATGCAGATTATACACAGCACTTATTGTATATATAATGGATGGCTCGTTTAGTTTTATTTTTATGTTAGTTTTTTATATTTTGTGATCCTATTTCTCTTCTTCTTCCTCTTGGGACTGGTGGGGCGGCACCCTAGCGCCCCCTATGGACGGGCCGCCACTGCCCGCGCATCACTAGTGTATATGTGTGTGTGTTTTAGGGGGGGTGAAGTTTTACAATGGGGGGAGAAGGGTATAAAGACAGTTGGAGTGGGTCAGATATCAGGATTTTCTCTCAGACACGGCTGAGACGATGTCCTCCACATTATAATGTGTAATAAAGATTTTTTAAATGACGTAAGACTGAACTCTCATCGTTTGGATAAAAAACTTCCATAACACTAGTTACTTTTATTAGAGAGTAATTCTGTACCTAACTCGGTTACTTTATGGAACAAGTAGTGAGTAACTATAACTAATTGCTTTTTTAAAGTAACGTTCCCAACACTTCAAATTAACACCCAAAGTGTTGTTATGTGTCTATTATTTTCTACAGATCTAATGTCTCAGAATTGATTGATTGTCAAACATTTACAATGAAACATAAAGCTTACTGAATTTTGTTTCTAATGGAATTTTTAAACTACTGTAAGTCATTTTTTGCCAAAACATTTGCTGTTTATGTGAAATTGAACAGTCGTGTTTTTAGAATACTGTTAAAGGTGCAATAGGTAATTATCAAAACAAATTAGCTTAAATCTTTTTTCATGCCTCTTAACAACGATCTAACATTATAGCTATAAATATGAACGAATGAATGTCTTTATTTGTCAGTGAACCAGCGTCTCGGTACAACGGAATTTGGTTTCAGTCCAGCCGTTCCAAGATCAGACAAACAACATACATAATACAAACAGGAATCAGGTGCCTGTGGGCAATCGCTGCAAAGCACTCCCTTGGCTTTTGATGTTTAAAGGGCGAGGAATATATTGTGGCGATTTAAAAAAAAATAAAAAAATTAATAAGGTGGTTCCCTCGCAGCTCTCTAAAAACTTCAGCCAATTACATGTTTCAGACCGAAAGCAACTATTGGACAATCCGGCTGTCTGTCTCACTTCCTCACTGCTTGGACCCTCCATTAATGCGTGCTGAAGCAATTTAAAGCAGAACATCCCGGACGTGAGAGAAGGACAGAAACAGCCATCTGTTAGCGCTTTAATTTTGGGAAAAAATACCAGTCCCAAAAAGAAAAACGCCTTTCGGCTAGCAGAAAACTAAAAACGTTTGGACGTAGAAAGAGGAAAAACCAGGGGGAACGTTTCAAAGGCTGGTGTTTTGCTCTGTATTGTTTCTGTGGCAATGCACGGTCGATGTCCGAGGGAGGCGCGACCTAGGGATTATACACGACAGGAGGGGTGAGAGCTCTGAGACGTGTTTCTGTAAAATAGCTAGCTAAATAGCTAGCTAAACCTAGCTTGTTTGAAGATTACACAATGCAGCTTTAATTGTACTGGTACTAATTTAATTCAATTTAATAATAATGATAGATAAACTAAATTGAAAAAGTCTCGGTTATGTGCAAATCAATAACAGTTGCAGGTTTTGATGGGTTGCCTTTCTACAGTGGCAGCACTTGTTTTTCCTGCAACATTTTATACATGAAGGAGGTTAAAGGTACTGGCCAGACTTGGCATCAAAGTCATAGAAATTATATGTAGCTGTAGTGTACCATCATTATAACAATACATTTATTTCAGTTTTCCATTTTGTTCAGCAATGTGGACCAGGAATGTATTATTTTCCTGCCATCAGAATACAAACACATTTTTTCTGTGGAGCTTTTAATATTTTTTACAGGTCATTAATGGGAAATATCCCTCTAGCCAGTACCTTTATTAAGCTATATGAACTAAAATGCACTTTACCAAGTGGTTGACCTGCCAGGTAAAGGGTTAAGGGCCACACACAATTAATCTGAAGGCAACAAACAGGGGCCACACTTTAAAGGACCCTGGTGTAAAATATATGTCAAGTTCTGAAACTCCAATCCTCAGACCATTTGTGAAACCTTTATTTTTATTTGTGACAGGGCAAGAAACAAACGTTTTTGTGTTTATTAGGATATGTGGACATTCAAACAGGTCCGGTTGAAAACTACAGACTGCTCAGACCTAGACTCTTTACTTTATACTAACAAACTCTTTTAAAGGCTGTCTTCAATTTGAAAAATCTTTGTTTTATTCAAGAAAGGGACATTTTGGTGTTTTTGGAACCTGGACCACATTGTAAATGTATTGTGTAGCGCTTTTCTACGTTATGGACTACAATGTGCTTTAGCTACAAAGACATTAGAACAGGTTGAGTTTAAACAAAACCACAATATTTGGACTAGATGTGACTAGAAGATCCTAGACTAAAAGCAGGTTTCACAAATCATTTTTGAAAGATTCTGCTTTGAAAGATTTTTGTACAAATGGAGTAATGGTTGGAGGCTGGAATCAGAAGCCAACTCTTAGTATTTTAAACCTCAATGGAATGGAGGTGGTTTGGGGGTTTTCAGAAATATTGTGACATCCTTTACCAACCGTGCTTTGTTTTCTAAATAATTTAGTTTTTTTCCCATGTACTTGAAAGCACAGCGCTTGTCTGAGGATTTGATCTCAGGTTGTAAAAGTCTGGTTAATACACAGTTTCATGGCTTTGTTCCTTTTCCAGGTGGTGGGAATCGCGTTTTTGGCTCTTGGCTTGTGGCTGAGATTCGGTGAGAACACCAGACCAATCTTCAGTGTGGAAGAACTCGGCTCAAGTGCTTTCGTCATAGGTTAGTGCATATTGGACTTACTGCTGTGATTTCTGCCCACGTCAAAAAGGCCATGACTACAGATTAATTCATCATTCATCAGGTGTGAATGTACTGATAGCCCTCGGCACCATAATGCTGATTGTGGTGTCGTTTGGAGACTACGGTGCCTGCAGCGAGAAAAGATCTGCTCTGCTAGTGGTGAGGCAACATTTTCTTATTCTGTAACTTCCTTCCTGAAACAGGGCAGGAGCACTACTACACGCCCGCCTGCTTCACACAGAGCTTAAATTAATGTTTTGTCAAAGAAGGAGAAAGCAGTTTCATTGATTTTAATAAAAATTTCAGTTTTGTTTTTGCAAACTGGCTTCAAGAAGACAAGGCAGAAACGTTTAGACTTTAGTGACGTCTGTGGCCAGTAGTCAGATAAATCCAGAGGACGAAGCATCACTTAGTGAGGAGTTCTGTTCCCACTCTGCCTCCTCGTAGAAAAGCTTTAAATATAAATCACACTTGATGATTCCTTTACACTTATAAGAGGGGTTTAGGATGGAGGTCTGTCAGGTTTGATGTTTTTGGCTGCGTTAAATAATGAGAGAGTTGCTCCAACCGTTGAGGACTTTAAAGCTCTGGTTGGAGGATATTCTGTTGAGTTTGTCTCACTGATGGGTGTCTTTCAGTTCTCCGTCCTCCTGGGTCTTCTGGCTGTGGCTGAAATAACTGTTGGAGTGTTAGCTTACAGCAAACGTGATGAGGTAAATACCAAAAAGTCAAAACCAACACAAATGCACGAGAATCTAACATTTCTAACTGTGATACTTTGGTTTGGTTTAAGGTTGGACTGAGACTGGGAGAGTTCTATGCCAGCATGTACACTCTGTATGTGAACAGTGGAGACCCGGCCATGGCTGTGACTCTCACCTTCATCCACAACTCGGTAAGCATCGACCGTTTCCTAAGTGTGAGCGTTGATGACTTGATCTTCTCACCTCCTGCGTTCTGCTCTGCAGCTCCACTGCTGTGGGCTGACTGGAATCAAACTGATCGAGATCGTACAGCAGACCTGTCCCAGTCCAGACGGGTTCATGGAGCACCTGGCCATGCCTGTAAGTTACTGACAGAGTATTCACTGCCTGAAATCCTCAATTCTCATAAATATAACAAAGGAATGGGTGGAAACAGTGATTTATGTACAAACGCAGCGAGTCCACGTCTTGTCTAAGCGAGGATTACAGTTGAGGACTTGCTGATATCAAAGAACTATACGAGTACTAATAAACGCCAAAAATCTAATGCAGAATGCTTTTTATGCTTTTGTTTCTAAAAATAAACACAGCTGTCCCAGAAGCAGGTGTAACATCAAGTTATTCTCTTTCATTTAATCAGATCTGTAAATGTGTCAAATAGAAGGTTTGAAGAACATTTGACATAAAAATAAAAAGTGTTTCTTCAAATAATTTATTTTTGACTTGATGCAAAATAAAAATATTGAAGAATATCTGGTTGAGCTGGAGGTTTTATCCTGTTTACACAGTCATTTCTCCCTACTGTCGCCCTCAGACTGAGCTGCTCAGAATGAAGTAACGCTTCAGTCCAATCGTCTGGTTCCTTTATAACCAGACAAACTGACTTATTGTCATTTTATTACAACTGAAATACAGTTACTGCAATCAGTTGTCCTGAATCTGGACCTGAGATGATCTGGATCTGTTGATTTGTTCAGAGCTTTAAAGTCACACTATGTAACTTTTTCATATTTTAAATCTTTTCCTTGATCCAGTCTGTGCTAATCTGACCCTTTACAGGGTTAATGAAAAGTCACTCAGCCCCATCTGCTGCTTGGATCCAGAATATCACGTTTGCAACTTCTGAGTCTCTGGTCCAGTGCCCTGAAGTCTCACAAAGTCACGTATCTCGTGAGAAGCAGTAACGCTTTACATCAATCCATGTTTCCACCTCAGAACCTGCTCAGGACAGACGAGCTGAAGACACAGACATCATAGATATGAGCTATGAGATCTATTGTTCATCATGGTGGAGCCTCCAAAGACGCAAAGAAAACCTTTATCTGATGATTGAAAACATGGGCACACAGCGGGGGCACAGTTTGATTTTATGACAGACAGTTATTTTTTAACGGACACTAGGGGGTGCTAAAACAAGCTAAAACTGGCTAGTGTGCCTTTAAGGTGACATGTTGTGAACTGGAACTTTAGAAATAAACTAGAATAAATTGAAGACTGTAGGGTCACTAAAGACATTTATTGAGATGTAGAATGATTTGTTTGCCTACTAATGAAAATCAGAGTGTTTTATTGTTTACACTCCAGGTTAAATGTGGCATGTTGAGTGTTCACAGCTTTTTCTGGCCTACAGAATTGTCCAGCGACCATCGTAAACATCTTTGAGAGGAAGGCTTCTCTGGTGCTGGGCATCTTTGTTGGAACTGGAGCTCTTTTGGTAGGCTAACTTTGCACTTTCTCTATTTAGAATGAGTAAATGAAGAAGAAGGTAGTGAATAAGGTCACTTTTACAATAACAAATATAGTGATTTGTGTATATTTGGCCACTAATAAAAAAATGTGTTTAATGAAAAAATTTACTTTTCCATAAAGTTAGTCAAAAGACAAATATTGATGTTTGAGTTCAATTCAAACTTTTAATTAAAAAAAGTTAGTATTTTAGATTCGCTGTGTGTGTGTGTGTGTGTTTTATAATTGATAATCCAAACAAAGGAAAACATTTGTATTTTGTTTGTTTGTGATTTGATACCCTAAAACAACAACAACAAACGTTGTTATTCATGCTTTCAGTTATATGTCTGGGTATATGGCTGTGGTATTACGGTGTCCTCGCTATGAGTGTCTTTCAGTGTAAAAGTGGACCGCCGGTATGTGTTTGCTCACAGCAAACCACAAAAACAATACACAAGATTTTTTTGAATAAAATAATATGGCTCATTTAGTTGTGCATTTCTTTTTTTTTTTTCTATAATTGATTTTTTAATTTCAAATAAGTCATGTTATTTGCAATTTTTAACGAGTCATTTAAAAGAAGGGGTAAATAATGATAAAAATAAAATTAAAGTAAAAACAGTTGTGCATTTCTAAACTAAAGCTCCTTGTTAGTTGACTGATATGAATCAGAAAGTTTTTGTTTTTAGGTGAGTTCTTTCAGTTAAGACTGAGTCTCCCATTTCATATTTATACAGCATCAGATCTGCCTGAAACTTTATGAGTGGCATGTGAACATAGTCTAGGCTTAGTATGAGGTGGACTCTGTCTATGGCCATTAAAACATTTGGTTCTAATAATGGGATCATTATAGTCCAAATTTTGTAAATCTTTCATTATCTAGGGTTAGGGCTTGGGCGGTATTTACATTTTGATATCGTCAAACTTCCTCCACATTTTCCCGGTGTATACAGTATTACCATGACTAGGGTTGGATGGTGCTCATGGCTCCCACCATGAGCACTTACAGCTGATGTTTGGTTTGGACGGCTACCGCTGCTGACTGAAGCGCTGTAAGCGCACCAACACACCTGCGAGCTCACCTCGCACCACAACAAGGAAATGCTGAGTAAAACAAGGGAGGGTGGGGGTTTCCCGCTGTTGACTAAAGCCCTAAGCGCGCACAAATCCGTGTACTCTCCTCTCCGTTCTTTCGTTTCTGAGACAAAACCGGAACAACCAGAAGTAGCCGTGATTTGGTCTCTGCCTTGTCAAAATAAAATCAGAAATATGACCAACCGGGAAAATCCCGCTGTTGACTGAAGCCCTAAGTGGACACAAACACACCAGCGGCGAGTTCGCGCAGCAACAAAGAAGTGCTAGACCAGCCCAAAGTTACCGTCGGCTCACCGGCAGTCCTGAGCTGACCGTGCATTATTTTCAATACCGAGTGTATACAGTATTACCTTAATACAGGCCAAGCCTTCTAGGAGGCTTTAATTCTGAAATACCAAATTAAATTTGGCTCTAACTTGGTGGATTTCATGTGAAGCCAGTCTAGCCTTAGTTTGCACTAAAATTCGTGGCAAGTAAAGATTTGTTTTAAATAATTTAAATTTAGTTGATTAGACACACCTACAAGGGTTTTATTTGGAAATACCACATCAGATCGAGCTGGAATGTTATTAACTATGTGGAGGCATTTACTCAGTCTGATTGAACTGATTTGATTTGAGTCTCATCTGAACTGAAATAATTCCCTGAAAGCTCAATCTTACCAATCAGATTGTTGGAGAAAGGTAGCAAAAAGGGTTTTTATATTTGAAACGCATCGAGAAATGAATGTCAACCACATTTTTAAACCTTTTGTATTGTTTTTACTGGTCCAGTGTGGACAAACACAAACAGGAAGTTATTTTACTTTGAAAGCCCCTGCTAAGCAGAATACCGTAATACCATGTTTGTGTGCACATCAAAACTACGTGGGTGCTAATTTGACCCTCATTTTGGAAGTGAAGGTGAGTTTGAATCAATACAATGTTCAAATCAAACTCAATCCTTTGGCTTGTTTTTCCATTAATTTTTTTTTTTATTTGAGCCTAAAATGAAAGCATGAAAAACAAGACCTTTAAGGTTTTTTTTGGTATCATATTCAAGACAAACAACAAAACAACTAGTTTTTTATTTCTTGAAGTTTGATTGTCAGTAGAAATTGTGTTCAGTTTTAAGTTGATGACCTTGTTTTAATAACTTTCCTCCCTCCTGCTGTTTGTTTTTACTATTCATTTTCTCTTATTTTCCCAATCATTGCTTCCCAAAGCTTGTAGCTGTGATTTGCAGTGGGGTGCTCAGATCCCAGCTCCGTCAGTCTGCCTCATCTCCTCAGTACATTATCCTGAACACTCCTGCCATGGTCGCCCCTCAGCCAGACCCTCAGATCATCTCCAGCTCCTTCTCTGATCAGAGCCCTGTGGTCTTCACACCCCTTTCAGTGGTCGACATCCCTGTGCCTCAAGCCTGAGAATGCAGTCAGTTTTCATGTTCTAACATAGCTCAGACCTGTTTCTCTTAGCATGACTAGAAGTCTTGCCTGCAACTTAAAGGAAAAATCCAACCTAAAATACCAAAAAGAGTGTGAGGTTATTGCTTAAAGGGACATGAGGGAGCTTTGAAAAACAAACCTCATGAGCGCCGCGCCTGGCGCTGCGAATAACTGCAGCTTTTAGCGGGAGCGAGCACAAATTTCTCACTAGTTCATAAGGGTTCAACCAAAGGCAGCCGGAGGAATGATTCCATAAATAAAAATACATTTTATTAATACAAAAGGAAATATAGTAAAGCAATGCCCCGCGACGCACACACACACGATCAGACTGAGGGAGCCGATCTAACAGAGCTAATCTCGCTAGCCGCTATGTTCCAGCTTCCACTGCTGCCTGTATTGCTAAGAGCTTTAATCAGCCGGTGTTCTCCGACACCCGGAGGAGAATTTGAGAAATCTAGCCTGATAGAATCATGCCCCGCTGCATATATCACCCTAGATTTCTCAAATTCACATCACGGAGTGGAGCTCCGTAGCACCCGGAGGTCCGTGCGCAGCAGAGCCGCCTTAGATGCACTGTAAGCGGACTGAGGTCTAGGAAACAGTCCGGGATTTGCGGCCTACAGTGCCGAGACCATAAACATGGACAGATTGCTGTGCGGTCGCCTATAACAGCACCTTTAGCTCTGTGAAACCCTTATAATCCATCAGAGGTTTTCAGCTCCATAAACGCTGCCAAATAACACCAGTTTTATGAGAAAAACCACTGGTTTAGATAAGGAAGTCCGCCATTGACTAGCAACACTACACAAAGGTGCAATACTGCCACCTACTGGATATACATTTATTATTACTTTTTTAGCCCGAGAACGCGCAGAAGCGTCAGTTGACGTCACATCCGTAGGACAGCGCGGGAAATTCGGACCCCGAATTGCAGAACATTTTACAGCTCACAGCCTGTTCAAGATTATGGAATGATACATGGGTGGCCTCATTCTTTTTGATTTAAAATGCTTCATCACTTATTAACCTAAATAAACTGAACATGCAATTATTACTTTTCTTCAAAAGCTCCCTCATGTCCCTTTTAATATTCTCTATACACACAGAAAATAGGAAACATTTATGACATCATTTTCAGCTTTTATGTATAGCATCAGATGTGGGCAATCAAGCCCTTTTTTAATAGTAAAATCACATTTTTTCAAGAAAAATGTTGGCAATGTTTTAATTATATATTTTTTAAGTTGCCAAACTATACATTCAGACAAATTTCCACTATAAAACAGCTCTGAAAGAAACATGGTTACAGCCTGGCTCAGGTGGCCATAACAAAAAGGAAAGACACACCATGTAAAAGTTTACCAATAATAATTGATTAAATATAACCTAAAACCAATTGGCTTGTGAAAAGAGACGAAGGTTAAATCATATTGTGCAAACTTATCACAACCAAAAATGTATCGGTGTACCTGAGGAGAGAGCAGAGAGAGAGTTAGACTGCAAGATGTCGAGGCTTCCCAGGTCCTATAACAACGACCTGACCTGAACAACAATAGAACTGAAATCTTAGACCAAGTTTCTGGACCGATTTTTATCAGTTTGTCCAAATCTCAATGGATAAAGTTGTCCAGCCCTCCTACATTAAAGCGGCACTCCGGAGGATTTCATCAGGAGAGCAGTTTTTGAATCTAGCGTCCAAAGGCTCCTCCTCAAAACATCTCGACACGCGCGTCCGGTCGCGTGTGCGCGCGGCGCATATACTTCGGACATGAACTGTACAGCTCAATGTGTAGGGTTTAATCACTCACAGTTCACAATCTTATTCCAACAATACTACGAGGGTCTGATGAGCCCTCTCTGTCCCTGCTGCTTCTGATATTAGCTCTGTTAGCAGAGAGCTGCTGCTGGACTCTGAAGCTGAACTTGACTCGGCCCTGGATGAACTTTCTGACCAAAATAAACGCGTAACCCTGTCAAGCCTTGCCATTCTGTGAGGTGAAAGGTTTAAAAATTAAAATAAATCCATCTTTAGCTGGGGAATGGGTAGGTTTTTAGTAGAAATGAGCCGTGAGTCCTCAGTGAACGGCTGAGACAGCAGAGAAACACACGGAGCGTCCTGTACGACAGCGTCCCCTACTGGTACAGGTTTGGTCGATGCGCGTGCATGTTGAGAGAATGCAGACATTTGAATTTCATTGGCTGAAAAATGTCGGCGGCAAGAAATAATGGAAAGGGGTCTCTAGGAGGAAGGAGGGTCTTCATCAGAATGACAGATGTTGTGGAACTCAACCCATAGATCATAGTTTAGACCTGAAATATCATTTAAAACATTTAGAAAACTTTGATACAGAGAAAAATGCTCCAGAGAGCCGCTTTAACATAACATTAGATACAGTGGGAGAGATTAGTTCATTAACAGCATCAGAATTATTGACATTTAACCTTTAACATCAAAATAACAAGTAAACAATGCCACTTCATTCATGACTACATCAGATTACAAGGTGCTATTTATGGTAACACATGGCAACAGCAAAAAGCCATAGTGGTAGATGCTAGTGATGCTAGCATATCAGCAGCATTAGAGTGTGTCGCGTCTAAAACGTTCCAAGTGGTAGGGTTGGGCTTGGAGTGTGTTGTGTCTAAAACTGCCTGGGCAAAGTCCATTTGACTATTAAAGCCTTACAAAGTTTCATCAGGGTGAATGGTGTTGATGTCTGCATAGGCTCCAGGTGGTTTTCCTGGATGGCATTTAAGGCTTTTTAAAGGCTGTAAATATACATTTAACCTTTTTTTTTAGATTAATGATGCAGCGGATAAGAATAATTTGGCCATGGAACATAGTGATTAAACAATAGAAAATGAAAAAAATAAAACAGTAGCCAAATGCAAGGGAATCAACAGATCACCTAAAACCTGAAGGATGTTTCAAAAGGTCAAAATCAACATGTCACTTCTAAGTTATTTTCTCTGTCAACCAGCAGAGACAGGAAGTGATACAGGGACCGCAGGCAGCAAATTTTAAATGGAAGAAATTGAAAATTTTGAATCTACATCACTGTTTCCCTTTTCTCTTGAAGTGAACTAATTTTCCTGCAGTACCTTTTTAACCATAACTGAAAATGTCATTTTATTCATGCATGGCAGGGATTGAACTCTCTGCAGTTTGAAGAAGTATTCAGAGCAACATTGTGGCTAAATTTGGATACCCTGGTAGACTTTATTACCGTCCAACCCTACCAGGTGGAAACATGCTCTGTTCTCTGTTCTGACAGAACATGCCCCACAGATCTCTGCTATGGCAGAGCGTTAACACATTCATCCACCCCTAACTATGCTCCTCTGCCTTCATCATAAACAGAAACCTACTGTTCCTGAATGTTAGCCCCTCTGAGATTCACTTTGTCTACAGATGTCTCTAACAGGTTGGATTTTGTCCTTTAAAGGTCTACTCATTCACCACTAAACACATTTCACTTTCACATCTGCTTTTTAGATGGCTGGAGTGCAGCTTAAAATGCACCAACTCATAATGTGACTGCTTTAATCTTTGCTTTGGTAAAGACCTGGAAGCTGCTACTGGGTCTCTTTTGCTTCTTTACTTTACTTCCTTCTGTGTCTGCATGACAGATTACTGCCCTGGTCTGCTCCGTTATCCTCCTGCATCAGATCAAGAGAGTCCAGCGAGCCGTCACGTCTTACTATTCTGCTGTGTACTAAAGAGAAGGATGGGTTTCCAGCCCTCACCCTCTTCTGCCTCATCACAGATCATCAGTGAAAACGTAACCAACACATCAGTGTTTCAGAAGTTTCAACGTGTCAAATGCAGAATCTCAGCTAAAAGGCAGTTTGTTAAATTTCAGAACCCCATAAATTTAATGCCATAAAATGTTTTTTTACAAAGTGTTTTTGTTCAACATAAATCGCTTTTATATTTTAGCTATTTCCACACCCATTGTTTATAGTGTAAATGATGGCAGCTTTTAGTGCTTTTAAATGTTTTTACTTATTTATGTTTTAAGGGAAAATCATGAGCCACTAGAGATCACCGATAAATGGAAAATGAACTAGTATCATGTTATTAAAATTCTTTGACATTTCTTCGTGTATTTAGGTCAGATAAAAAGTGAACGTGTTGACCTGAGGTGACCTGACCTTCACACCAGTCTGTTTTCTTTAGCATTTCATTTCTGCTGCTTGAATCAGAGGGTTGGCCACAATGTAAGGTCAGACTTTTAAATGTGAAATAAAGAACTTTTAATGCCATGTTGGGTTTTAGACGGTCAAACTGTGTTTTAAAGACAGTTTGTTGAAAATGTAAATCATAAAGCGTTACTTTTGTATGAGGACATAAAGTTTTGAAATCATGTTGCTGTTAAGAAGTTGTGTCAAACTAATGCTTTAATTTCCTTTCTGCACTTTGTAGTCCAGACTACTGTTCTGTCTTTTAGAACTAAGTATGGAAGTCACACCTTGTGCATGTTTCCATAAAAGAATAAAAACAATTGCAGTTGTGTTTAAGTGTCTTTATTGTGTTGTTTTTGTATCACTGTTAGGACCTATAAAAGAAGCACAGAATAAAGTTCTTGAAGGAAGTAATTTTAAACGAAGATCATGTTATGTCAGCTGAGGCATTAGGCTCCGCCCACTCTGAGCCTGGTTCTGCTGGAGGGATTTTCCTTCCCACTGTCGCCCAGTACTGTGCTGCTTAGAATGGGAGGTCACATTAAGGTGAATGTTCAGTCCAGTTAGCTGGTTCCATTTATAATGAGACAATTTGACTTAATATTTCAGCTGAATTACATTGACTGCAGTCAGCTGGGCCTGAAATGATCTGGATCTGTTGATTTGTTCAGAGCTTTGATGATGATACGTTGTGACCTGGAGCTTTAACTGAACTGAATTGAAGTTAGAGTTTTAGTAAAACCTTTAAAGACATCGAGCTGTTGTCTCTCAGATTATTGTGAGTAATTCTAAGCTACTGCAAAATTGCAGCTTAATATTTGAGTTAGGAACATGTTTTTCCAGACTAAGATTTGCAGCTCTAATGTTTCCCATTATGTCCAGAATAAAGTGGAATACTCACTCTGGATTGAGACTGAATGTCTGACTCAAGCAGAGTTCTAGTGTAGGTGTCTTGTTCTGTAGTTTTGGTAGGATGGAGCAGGAGATGGACAGATGGATCAGGGCTTTGTCTTCAGTAATGAGGGTGATGCTCCAGTCTGTTGTGAAGAGGGAGCCGAGTCAAAATGCTAAGCTCTCAGTTAACTGGTTTGTCTACGCTCCAGCCCTCATCTGTGGTTATGAGATGTGGATCATAGAAGATTACAAGAACAGATACAAGCAGCTGGAATGAGCTTCCTCTGTAGGGTGTGAATTTTAGGGAGGTTTAAAAGGTGATAAAATTGCATTTGGTTAAACTGCTATAAAGTCTTTGAGATTTGAATTTTCTTAAGGAAGATGAAACACTTTGTAACTGGCTCCACTCAGAATAACTCACCTCCGAGTGTCAATCAGCCGTATTCGCTCCAGCAGCCTGAATGAATGAATGAATGCAGTCAGTGAATCACACTACAAGCAAGTCTTAGAGACATCAAACCTGGATGACTCTTTATTTTCTCTTTTTAAATTCATTCATGACAGAGGTTGTGGTTTTTGGACCTGAGCCCCTTAGGAACAACCTGCGTGGTCGTTCACTCACTCTGGGTCTTCTAAAAATGATGTAAGGAACCTTTTGATTATTATGGACCAATGTGTTCTCTTTAACTCTCATCATTCAAACCATAGTACTGAGACTGCCTTCCTCCGTCTGTGTAATCCTGATCAAAGTAGAAACATCCCAACCCAAAGTGATACAGAGAAGCTAGTCCATGAATGTGTTGCTTCCAGACTTCTTTTAGAACATGATCATTTCAACATTTTGACACTTTCTTGAGACCTGAATAAAGACGTCATTTACTCTCAGTATTTCTTGACTTGGTTCCTGATGGTTGTGTCTCCTGTGATCAGCTGTGAGAGGATTTAGTATTTTTCTGAATCAAACATGTCAAATGATCCCAGATGTCTAACAGGTTCATTAGGGGCCGGTTGATTGACTTCATTTATTGTTTTGAAAGAAAGAAAGAAAAGTGGAATCCTGCTGAACTGATCTTCTATTAGTTTATTTTTGTTTGTTTTTGACCGTCACTTATGATCAGGATGTTGAACTGAACAAGTTTCAGGAGCTAAATAATTGAGAGAATTAGGGGGGGGGGGGGGGGGGGGGGGGGGGGGGGGGGCAGAGGGGTTGCTGCAGTCAAAACACAAAAGTCTGAGACTGTAATATTCTAAAAGAGATTTCTTTAACTTTATGACTTAAAATTAATTCGTTAGGGAGACCCCAAATTTGATTCCACCTCAGATTCTTAATCTAGGCGTTCTAAACGTTAACGGCGGTAGGGTCAGAGGTCAGCTCCTGTTGAAATAAAGCTCTAATATTCTGATGACCTTTTTAATGCTTGAAGACATTTTTATTGGTGATTTTAATAAAAATTCATGAATAAACAAATCTGTAGTGTTTTCTTACAAATGAGGACTCCAGCATCACAGATACTGGTTTTCTTATTCTGACAACCTGAACTGGAACAAAACAGAATTACAGATGAATATTGTTTTAGTCATACAATCAATGGGTTTTCCTTTGAAATCCTACAGAGAATATATTCTGTAAAGCTTGCTCTGGAAAGGTTTCAGTTGAATATTTGATTGATTAGTTTTTCAACCTTTATTTAACCAGGAAAGACCCATCAATGAAAACAGGGCATCAAGTCTTATTGGATGATACAGAGATGCTGTTTTACTTTAGTAAGAATTACATTGACAGATCTGTTATATTTCTATTTACACTTTTCATATTATTTGGCAAAATCAATAAAAACAAATTGAAATGGTCTAACAGGAAACACGATGTTCTCATTTTTTAACCTGACCTCTAAATATTTTACAATTGATATGTTCATGTTAAAAAAAGAAAGTGACTAAACTGAGATAATAATAGATAAACATAAAGTTATTGACGGACCTATTTTTTATTTGTACATCTCTCTTACCAGCTGGTCCTCAAATAAATCTTTTTCTTAAATGAAAAGTGTTCAATATTGCACACAAACAGTTGATTCTGTTTTAGTTTGTTTCTCTCCCTGACATCATGTTTGGGGTTTCTTCATGTGATTTATATCATAATAGTGCTTTTATAATGGTCAACATAAAGATTAAAAAACAGTACAATAAAAACATATGAAAATACAGAGTTCCAGTGAATTCTTTCCTCTTGGTTGGTTTTGATGTTTTCACTCACTATTTTAGCGCCCCCTGCTGGTGTGTGTTGTAAAGTGATTTTACATTCTGATTAA
>SSNR01000124.1:565329-604958 GCA_006937965.1 Callopanchax toddi | reverse complement strand
GAGATCGTCTGTTGTTGTTTGCCACTCAGCTTTCAAACCTTCATAGTCTGATTACTGTTCTTGTTCCTGACCATAGTTTTCTGTCTCCTGACCACTGCCTCAGTCTGCTCCCTGCTGGACCTCGTTTGGATTTACTGGTTCTGACCCTCCTTCTGCTATTGGATTACCGTTACTGCCTGCTCTCTCTGGATTCTGCCTGCCCCGTTGCTGAACTGGACTGTCTCTGACTACTCTGCCCCATTGGATCACAGACTCTGCCCCTACCTCCTGTGGTGAGATCCACTCCTCATGATTACTTGTCCTGTTATCTCCGTTCAGTCATCCTCCTGTTGGAACACTCTGATGGTTTCCACTCCTCACAGTTCCCCTCCTGCTGCACTCAGTGTTTATACGGATCTGCATCATCCCATCTCCTTTTCCCCTTTTATAATAAACTTCTATTTTTTCATATACTCCTGGTCTGGGTCTCGTTTTGGGTCTGAATCGTGCCACAGCCATGACAGCACGATCTCGCCAACATGGATCCGACGCCTGACATGAAACCAGACCGGGATTGGTGTCAAAGAGTCGAATCCACCATCATGAAGCTGGAGGGGCTTGTCCATGTTATTCTCCAAATGCTACAGACTCTGACCACGGCTACAGCTGTCGGATCATCAGCTGTTAGCGCGCCAGCAGCTAGCACATCCGCTGCTAGCGTTTCCGCTCCCTCTGACCTGCTGAACCCCACGTCACTTCCTGTTCGGCCGTCTCCTAGCAACGAACCCAAACTTCCGCCTCTGGAACGTTTTTCTGGCGATCCCAAGGAATGCAGATCGTTCATCGTCCAGTGTTCTGTTCATTTTGAACTCCAGCCTTCCTCATACCCTTCTGAAAGGTCCAAGGTGGCGTATGTCCTCTCCCTTCTGTCAGGCAGAGCTAAGCTGTGGGGAACAGCCGAATGGGAGAACGACTCTACTTCCTGTGGAACCTTTTCTGCCTTCTCCAAAGCACTCACGAGGGTTTTTGATCCTGTACGTCCCGGGAGGGAGGCAGCCAGAGGTACGTTCACCCTCCTCCAACAGGGTCCTAAACCCGTGGATGACTATATTATAGACTTTCATGCACTCATGGCTAACTGCAAGTGGGACTCCGAAGCCCTTTATGATGCTTTTCACCAGGATCTCTCTGATGACATCAAGGATGAGATCGCCACCCGGGACCCCCCTGGGTCCCTCAAAGAACTGGAACAACTGGCTTCTAGTGTTGACCAATGGCTTCGTGAGAGGAGACGGGAGAAGACCCGACAATCTCAGGTCAGACCCTTTCCTTATTACTCCCCTGATGTTCCACCCAATTCTGCCATGCCCCAAGCCAAACTAGTTCCTCAGTATTCCCCTGAAACTCCTGCCATGCCCCAAGAGACTCGTAGCCTACCTCCTGAAGAACCCATGCAGATCGGACGTACCCGCCTATCCCCTGAGGAGAGGGAGAGAAGGGCTCGCCATGATCTTTGTTTTTACTGCGGCAGAAAGGAACACAGAGTTGCTCTCTGTCTGTTTAAAAGCCCTGGCTCTGTTAGGGTGGGAGGAACCTTACTGAGCTCATGTCTGAAGTCAAGACCCGTCCCCTGTCTGGATTAAGAGCTGCGTTCCCTCAGTCTCCTGTTTCTTGTGATTTTTCTGTGTTCATTGACTCCGGTGCTGACACAGAGTTCATGGACGCCAAGCTGGCTGAGACCCTGAGACTGGGTTCTAAACCCCTTCCTCGACCTAAGGAGATTATTGCCATCGACGGTCTCAGGATCTACGGCAGCACACGGAGAACCAACCCCGTTACCATGGTCCTGGCTGGTAACCATCAGGAGAGGATATCATTTCTACTTATCGACTCGCCTGATCTACCCATCATTCTGGGTAACACCTGGCTCAAGAAACACAACCCTGTCATGGACTGGATCAAGGAAAGGGTTCACAGCTGGAATGCCTCATGTTCTTCTTCCTGTCTCCTGGAGGTGGGGGCTGCCCCTGACACCCCTGAGCAGCCACGCCCCAGTCCTGCTGCACCTCCCCTAGAAACTGCTTCTTGTCAAGACTGAGTAATGAGTTTTTATCTGACCTCTTCCCAGTCATGTGCAAGATGGTTTTATGTAATAATCTGATCAAACTGACTTAAGTGTCTTTAATGAGAGAATCACTATAAAATCATATAAATGAAGTCAGTCAACACTAACCTTAACACATTGTAAAATACCATCAAAATATCAGACACCCTGATCAATTTCTTCACTTTCATCAAGTCAGACATTCAAAAAGCCCCAGCATGAGTTACTTTTTCCATTAGAAATGTTCATCTTTCTAATCCTCCTCACAGGTCACTTCTGGTTTTTTGATTGGGTTTGCTGTTTTTCAGCAGGGTGACATGAAACCCCCATAAAGGCACCAACACAGGCTTTAATAATTATAAATCAACCTGTGACAGGGGCCTGTGTGCATGTGCAACTGAGGGAGAGGGAGAGTGGGAAAGTGCAGAAACAGGTTTGAGGGAGGCTGATTGACACAAGCTGTGGCACGTTATTAATCACCTCTCCACCTTTATCTGCAGTAGCAAGTGGGGGCGCGGCTGGCAGACTGAGGCTGACAAGCTACAGTGTGGACCAAAGACCTAAAGACGGAGAAAATAAAGGAAATTACACGTGACATTTGGGTGCTGTGGTGTGTGTTCCTGTAGCTGTATGCTACACAACCATATTCACATCTGAAATGCTTCTATACATGTCCAGCTGTTCAAAATGACTCTGAAGGGTTTCAAGTTGAATTGGGCCTTGAAGTGATTTCAGGTGCAGCTGATGGCTCCAGCTGATGAGTCAGAAAAGGACAGGTTGCTAGAAGAGGTGACAGCGTAGAAGAGGATGCTGCTGAGATGGAGAAGAGATCCATCCTCCGCTTTTCCCAACCAGCCACACCCTGTACCTCGTCCTCCTTCAGTCAGCTGCTGTGTCTCTTTATATTTACCTCTTTATATTTACTTGGCAAAGAACAAAGTTGATGCCAGGGTTTTAGCCTAGCTGTTAGCAGCAGCTTGTCACAAAAACACCATTTATTTCCACTGACTAAAATGCACACATCAAAATGTTTGCTGTAACCGTGTCATAACAAACTAGATGATTTCTGCTCTTTGATTGGCTGTTGCTTTGACCTATTAGCTGTGGACTTTAAACAAACGAGTTTCTAACATTGCTGTAGTGTTATCAACCTTATTACAAGAATATCGACATGATTTATTTAATAACATTACAATATTATCGTAATATCATAATAAACTTGTGACAGACTGATTCTGTTGCTACTGGTTACCCAAACACAAATCAATTGATGTCAATCAGATTTACAGACATGAATCTAATTAGTGTAGCTGAGTTATCGACACCAAATACTCTGAAAGTTGTGGATCAGGTTCTTTCAGAATGTGACTCTGGCAGGATGAGCAGTGGGAGATAGGATTTCCTTAAAAGAATGACTTTAATTTCTCATATGAGTATAATTAAACAGCAAACCTCCACTAACACATAGAAGGACAGTTTATCTGTTTCTGAATCTTAATGTTCACATCTTAAATACAGCAGCTCTATTTAGCATCAAGAGACGTTTGAGTGATTTGAACAGAGGAATTAAGAAGCCACATCAAACACTCTGATGCAGGTTCAGGCTGGAAAACATCTCAAGATTTCTAAGATCATTTCTATGAAAAGTTACTGTTTTTACAGATTTTACAATAAACTTGTGGGAAATGATTCCTGATCATGTTTCCTTTTTTTTTGTTTTTTTTGTCATGTCCTGGTGTGTAGGCAGGTTTTTGTTTTGAGAGTGAGACCTCTCTGCTGAACGGATCTTTGCTGCTGCCAATCTCCTCATCAGGCTGAAGGGATTTAAGGAGCAGCTGGAGGACCAGACTCCGTCTGATCATCAGCCTTTTGTGGTAGAGTCAAGCCTCCTGAGGAGTCCTTTGAGTTTCTAGAAATCATTACTTAGTTTTTGATTGTTCATGTGATTTTTGACTGACGTGTTTTTTTTGCTCTCCTAGAATCTTCTGTGCCTCCCAGGTTGTTTTGTTTTTTGGCTTCACGTCAAACCTGGACTCCATTCACCTTCACCTCCACAGACTCACCTCAAACCATTCTTCAGCTCCACGGTCCTCCTCTGCAGCCTCCAGTCCCTCAACTACAGCCTGCCCGCTCTCCCTGACTCCGCTCAGCACTCCCCATCTGACTCCCCCCCCACCAGGACTACCTGCTCCCAACACCTGAAAGAATACTCCTGTGCAGTCAGAACATTTCACCTCTCCTCTCTATCTTCAAGTCCTTTCCTCGTCCAAGTCTAATTGCTCCGTGTCTCCATAGATCCAGTCGGTCCCCTGAACCCAGTTCTGCTCTCGGCGTCAACAACTCCTTTTTTAATAAAATAACTTTAACCTTATTCTTGTCTCCAGCGAGTCGATTCTGCATGTGGGTTAGGAAACTTACCCCTAACATGACAGAATCATCAGGCCAGTCTAACCCTGTAGGATCACTGGCGGATCCCATCCCAGTACAGATCGCCAAGCATGAAGTCATACTCAAAGAGCTGTGTCATCAGCAGGGAGCTACAGCTCAGCGAATGGATCAGGTGGTCAAAGCCCTTGAAAGCTTTAATACCAGGTTGCCTCCATTGGCTCCCAGTCCTCCCACAGAAAACGCTGCTGCAGTACAACCTCAGACGCCACCTGACCCTCCCCACTTCCGTGATGTGACCTGACCTACTCCTGAATATTTCATGAGATCGCTATAAGTGATGACTTCCTGCTTCAATGTTCTTTAATTTTTTGTCGTTCTCCAGTCTTTTTCTGATCATGCTTCTAAGATCTCTTATGTCATTGGTCTTCTTAGAGACAGAGCCTTACAATGGGCTAGATCTAAATGATTACAATACCTCTTCAGAGCACGTTTGATAACTTTGTTTCTGATTTCAAACAAACATTTGGATGTTCTGAGACTCCTACAGAAACTGCCAGACGACTGTGGCGTCAGGGGCACAGATCTGTGGGCGATTTCTCTGTGGATTTCCGTACTCTGGTTGGGACACCCAGCTCTTAAAGGGGCTTTCTATCAAGCTCTCAATGAACAAATAAAGGACGAGCTGGCCTGTAGAGAAGAGCCCAAGACTCTGGAGGAGCTCATTTCTCTGGCCATCCGCATTGATAACAGATTCTGTGAGATCCAGAGAAAAAGGACACAAAAGGTCAGAGAAATGCCTGCCTTTAACCCTATGTTGTCTGTGTCCACTCCAGCTCAGTCCGACCAGCGCCCAGAGGAACCTCTGCAGATTGGACGAGCTCGACTGTCCCCGACTGAACGACGGCGTTGTTCTGAGGCTAACGAGTGCCTGTACTGTGGTAAGGCGGGTCACCACATTGCCTCCTGCTCAGTTCAGCCAACAGGGGGAGCCCGCCAGTAATAACCTCACATTTCTAATGAATGTTGACTCACATTTCACTGGACACAGCTTGGTTTGGCTTTTCAAAGCTCATGAATTCTTTCATTAAAAATAGCGACTGAGAAAGCTGCTTGTGTTGCTTTGATGTTTTAGCCTGTAATCAAACACACTGTTACAAAAATGTTCAAATGAACCAGATTTATTGATTCTTGTTGTGAAAAGAACAAATGGATGAAAGCTTGATGCTCAGGATTTTCTTGATTCTGTAGAAAATAGTTTATAAGATTTTTTCACAAAGAACAACCTGATGAAGATGAATGAGTTCACATGAGATAAACCTCCAGAAAACATCCATTACAATCATGCTTTATTTATTAAATTATACAGAAAAAATACAACTGACATTATTGCTCAACATTCAGTTATTGAACAGAAACTGATCGTTTTTGTTGAAAACAGGTCAAAACATACAGTCATTAATTAAATTAAAGATATAAAATGTTTCCAAAAAATGAAGTGCAACTACTGACCTCTCTGTCCTGAGCTACAGCAGAACGAGACGTAAAAATAGAAAAGTCAGATCTCTGTTTTGAACAGATCTTCATGGTTTTTTTTTATTCTGGGGACACAAACAGGCAGAAAACAAGACGACCTGCATAATAAATCCAGTAGGGGTGGAGGACCTCAGCTGATGAGTTATCGTCTGTTTTCACACTGGTCACACAGACCTGATTCCTTTAGAACTACACATCCCCTCTAAGTGCATTGAGCCAGCAGCTGTGACACAGACGGCTTCACTTCCACTCAAAAGTTTGGAATCCTTAAAAAACGACTCTCAGTTGAATTCCTTCTTCAGGACAGCTCCTGAATGGGCTCCGTTTCTTCTACAACAGGATAAAGACCCAAACCAGACCTCCAACATGAGTCAGCAATAAAAATCTAGATTTCTAACTCTGACAGTGTCTGAGTGTCCTGTTCATTTACTAGATTTCATGTTTAGACTCCTTTCATGTGTGTTTCCATATAAAACAGGAACATTTTCATGTCATCTAAATCTGGTGGTAAATCTTTCCAGTGAAGTGATTTTCACCAATATTCTGATATCTACTGATGAAGAACTTTACCTCTAAAATCAGCTCAAGCTCCCAGAATGGACGCTATTTTTGTCAGTTAGTTCAAAAGAACTCAATGTTTTGAAAATGCTATTAACTAATATCCAAGGAGTTCTGAAATTTTCTCAACAAAATCTTAGAGTTTATGAGGTTTTTTTTTATAATTACCAGATCAAAACATTTCAAACTTCCTGTTCTTTTATTGTGGAAGTTTATCTGTTGACCTGAGCTGCTGCTGAATTCAGTGATTACTTGTTCTTATGAGCTCGTTATTAAACAAGTCCGTGTCCAGGTCTCCCTCCTCATCTCAACAGGATGTTACCTGATTAAATGAAGGTTGAATCAAAACAAAGAAATCAGCATTGGCTTGATGCTTTAGCTCCAAAAATTATGACTGAAAATACATTTCAGATGAAAATCCAAAAATGTCCAAGTTTACACATCCTAAACACATTTATGTGCGCGTGTGCGTGCGTGTGTGTACTAAGTTATGGAAACATCTCCTGTAATCCTCCATCACGTGACTCATAGTAATAATCAGTCCATGCTGAAGTCAGACGCGGAGCTGCTCATCCTGTCACTTCTCTAACCTCCACGTTCATCCACGCACTCGTCGGTAAGTGTCACGCGCTCTTTGCTTTGGGGTCTTTGTGTTTGGAGGTGAAGCTCGGAGCCTGTAAACGTGTTAGAGGTTTAATTGCAGCAGCTGTTGACACCTTTGTCACAAAGCTGCTATAAATAGAGCAGAGCTGCTGGTTGTGTCGATTATTGTCCATTTGTCGGTTTTAGTGACTAAAAACAATCCGGATTAATTGCTGGGCTCCGCAACCAGACTGCTGTGACATTCATTCATTCATTCCAACAATATTCAAATGCAAATGAGCAGGTGAATCAGATCCGGGAGAGCTGCTCCATAAATACGCACACAGATCCGTCCTGTTCTCCTCGCAGGACCCGTGGAGGTGATCCTGCTGAGCGGGGAGGCGGGAGACCAGGACCAGGAGAAGCCGCAGGCCGATTCCGGGAGGAGAGAAGAGTTTCCGCGTCGTATGATGTCTGTTGTGGACGCGCAGCCTTTCATCAAACCAATGCAGACTTCACCCTCAGTGTCGCCTGGGATCCAGCGGAGACACACGCTCCCCGCAAGCGAGGTGCGGCCGCTCAACACGCAAGATGCCATAAGCGTGTTTGAAATCGAGAGGGAGGGTAAGAGACGCAAACCCGCCCCGGAAGATGCGCTAAATGCGAGAAGGGGCTGCGCCAAAGCTTTTAACGGGATCTTCACAAAACTGATCCTATTGATGTCTTTAACTTTAATTTGAAAGTGTTGTTTGAAACGTTCTCAAAATGCTTACGGGGCACGCGCAAAGTGTGTGCGTAAAACTGGTGCGTAATTACGCGCGATCGAGCCAATCTTTTCCTTTCTGTCTGTTTTTCAGCTTTTATCTCAGTGTCAGGTGAGTGTCCTCTCCACCTGGACGAGGTGCGTCACTTCCTCACGCTGTGCCCCGAGCTGTCCATGGGTTGGTTCGAGGAGGGCCGACTGGTGGCCTTCATCATCGGCTCCCTGTGGGACCAGGACCGGCTCACCACGGTGGGACATCCGGCACATCCTGACTTCATAGGAGGCGTTCTGAAGTTACTCACCTCTTTGTGTTTCCTACCCAGGACGCGCTGACCCTCCACAAGCCGCGCGGCTCCACCGTCCACATCCACGTCCTGGCGGTCCACCGCACCTTCAGGCAGCAGGGGAAGGGCCCCATCCTGATGTGGCGCTACCTGCAGTACCTCCGCTGTCTGCCCAACGTGCGCCGAGCCGTGCTCATGTGCGAGGACTTCCTCATCCCCTTCTACTGCAAGTCGGGCTTCAAGGTGCTGGGCCGCTGCGCCATCACCGTGGCCAACCTCACCTTCACGGAGATGTGGTATCCAATCAGCGGCCACGCCTACATGCGCCGCAACAGCGAGGCGATCCGCTTCCCGCAGCATCCGCTCACCCTGCCGCTGGCGAAGACTGACGAGCAGGTCGACCTGTGACTGTATGGGTCTGACCGGAGCCTGGCTCCGACAGGAGGAGAGACTGGAAAAAGAAAGGAAGAAAGACAGGAAGAGAGACTGGAAAAAGATAGAAAGGAAGGAAGAAAGACAGGAAGAGAGACTGGAAAAAGATAGAAAGGAAGGAAGAAAGACAGGAAGAGAGACTGGAAAAAGATAGAAAGGAAGGAAGAAAGACAGGAAGAGAGACTGGAAAAAGATAGAAAGGAAGGAAGAAAGACAGGAAGATAGACTGGAAAAAGATAGAAAGGAAGGAAGAAAGACAGGAAGAGAGACTGGAAAAAGATAGAAAGGAAGGAAGAAAGACAGGAAGAGAGACTGGAAAAAGATAGAAAGGAAGGAAGACAGAAATACAGGAAGAAACAGAAAGAAAGAAAGAAAGAAAATCTGTCCCCTATTCTGTATCTGTCAGGCTGTCCCCGTTGTCCTTAGATCTCCCAGATGTCCCTATGGGGACTATTGAAGGGGGACCCCCCCTCCCCATTGACCCCCATGTGCAAGATGTTTTTTATGAATATGTTTGAGAGGACATAACGAGCTTCAGTGAGTTGTAACATTCTTTGATTTGTTTTTTTACATAGTGAGTAAAGTGAGACGCAGTAGGTCTGGTGTCCCACTCTGCATACTGGCTGCAGCTTGTAAAGTAAATAATAAATGAAAAAAATGTAATTACATTTAACCTCATGTAACCTATATCATAGCCTATAGAACTCCAGAATTTCTCTTCTGGCTTTTGGTTGCCCTCTAGTAACCCCGTATGCCCCCCCCCCCCCCCCCCCCCCCCCCCCCCCCCCCCCCCCCCCCCCCCCCCCCCAGTGGCCCCCATCTGGCCCCCACCCCCACTTTGAAAGGTTCTAGAAGCGCTCCTGCACTGAAGCCCATAACTGTGTGAAATGTTTTGCTCAATAAAGTGCAACATGCTGTAAGTGTTTGGTGTAATTCTAAAAGAAGTGAACTCTGGAGTTGCACTTTTAGACCTGTGGCTGCTCAGTAAGCTGTTTCCTGCTTAACACCACTCAGTGCTTCCCTCACTACGAGCTGACGTCAGTCATCAGGCTTTAGCCGCTCAGTAACAGCTCGTCCAGCTCTATCATGGGAGCTTTAGCTGGTGTCAACGTCTGAGGATTTACAGCCACTCATCGTTTAGCTCCGGGACTTTAAGGTGGACGCTGTCGATTTTCAGTTTGAAAGTTGTGATTTTTCTTCTTCTGTTGCAGTAACAAAAAGTCAATAAAATGTTTTATACTTTTTTTTAAAGATGAAAAGGTGTGTTTGTGGTCTGCTTTAGTTGTTTGTCATTTTTGTCTGGTATGTTGAGTCACTGGCACATGGAGATCTGTTGTGTTGGACTTTATTTGTCTCTGAGCAGCTCGATGTGGGCAGCGTCTTCCTCCTGATGGAGCTTTAATCCAAGTCACCGACTCACGTCTAATCCACTAATGTGGCAGCGGCTTCACCTCCTCTGAAGGACAGGCTGGACTCTCAGTGGTCACCTCAAAAATGACCCAGAACATTTGCACAAACACCCCCAGGCCTGGGAGGTTAAAGGTCACACATGATGTGGTCGCACCGTGTAAAAGTCTCCAGTCATTTCTTAAAAAGGTTGTAATACAAAATGTGAATCAAAATACAAGAAAGACATACAAACAAGTACTAAACCCTTATAGATTTTATTTAGCTGTTTGTCACTTAAATGTTTCAGATCAACAAGTAAAAATCAGACAAAGATAACCTGAGGAAATATTAAACGTAGTTTTCAAATCATGATTTTATTTATCAAGGAGATAAAACTATCCAGACCAATGTGGCCCAGTGTGTCAAAGTTACTACTCCCTAAACCAGTAACAGGCTGTAACACTTGTAACCTGTACATATAATCACATAAGAGACACAAAAATAAAGATTTGGATATTTTTTATTATGTAACCAGCCAATCACATGGCAGCATTTCCTGGTGAAGACGACTTTGTGAAGTTCAACCTGACACCAGGATGAGGAAGAGAGGAGGTTTAAGGTTGTTGGTCCCAGACTGGCTGGACTGAGTGGTTCTGAAGCTGCTGATCTACTGGGATTTTCATCAACAACCATAAAGAATGGTTTGAAAAAGAGAAAAAATCCAGTTAAGGTCAGGGGTCAGACTGGTTCTAGATGATAGAGAGGCAGCAGTAGCTTAAATACTCCACTGGTTCCAACCAAGGTCTGCAGAACATCATCTCTGATCCACAACATGAAGCAGGAGGACTACAGCAGCAGACCTCACCAGGTCCTGGATCCATCCTGCCTGGTATTCAGGCTGCTGGTGGTGTAATGGGGTTTGGGAGATCTTCTTGTCCCTCTTTGGGTCCCTTAGTCCCACCTGACCCTGGTTTAACCTCCACAGCCTACCTGAGTATTATTACTGACCATGTCCATCCCTTTATGTCTACAGTGGACCATCTTCTGATGCTACTTCCATCAGGATAAAGCTCCATGTCTCAGAGCTCAGATCATCTCTAACTGGTTTCTAGAACCTGATGATGGGTTCACTGGACTCCAGTGACCTCCACCGTCACCAGATCTCAACCCAGTCCAGAACCTTTGGAATAAGGAGGAACAGGAGATTGACATCATGGATGTTACTGAGTGATGCTGTCATGTCAACATGGACCAGAACCTCTGAGGAACGTTTCCAACTCCTTGTTGAATCCATGACATGAAGAATTAAGGTGGTTCTGAAGGTAGAAGGAGGTCCAACCCAGTACTAGCAACATGTTCCTAATAAAGCGGCCAGTAAGTGTACTTGTGACAATAAATGTTTATTAGCTACAACAACCTGCTTCCTGGCTGAATAGCAGAGCTTTAAACAGCAGCTGATAATGGACAGAGACAAAAGTGCAGACGCTGAACCGTCATTAGAACAATCAGGCTAAACAAAATGCAGAGACCCATCATCACTCAGCCACAAGTTCAGGCAAAGCTAATGAGTCATTTGTGCATCTGTGTGGCGCTGCTGTTGCATTCAGGTTCATTCAGGGTTGTTGTTGTTTTACTGCAGACAGATGGCCACCAGGAGGAAAACCAGGGTTTCATTTGAACAGAAGTTAAAGGACAGGAAGGGACATGAAGCTGTTGTTGTCATCAGAGGTGACCCATCCTTCATCACCCCTCTGGATGAAGAGTGGGGTCACTTCAGTCTGCAGACAGGCTCATGAGCAGTAATCCCACAAAGTCCTTCCAGTCATCTGGTAATCTGGCAGCCAGACATCCCAACACAACACACATCAGGGCCAGGGCCAGGGCCAGGGCCAGGGCCAGGACCAGGGCCAGGGCCAGGGCCAGGGCCAGGGCCAGGACCTGGGCCAGGGCCAGGGCCAGGGCCAGGGCCAGGGCCAGGGCCAGGACCTGGGCCAGGGCCAGGGCCAGGGCCAGGGCCAGGGCCAGGGCCAGGGCCAGGGTCAGGGCCAGGGTCAGGGCCAGGGCCAGGTACTGACCCCTCCTGAGGCCTCGCCCCGTCAGGTTCAGACTTTTACTTCACTAAACTCACATTTCAACCATTTCTAGATAAAACATTTACATTATTTTTAACATTGAGATCTATATGGTCTTCTGCCATGGTTCAAATCAAACCACCAGGAATCTGAATATTTCAGTTGTCTGGGTTTAGTTGGGAAATCTTTGTCCCTTTGTCCTTGTTCCACCACGAGCACCTGAGTCATATTTAATCCATATCCTTAATCCATCGTTTCCAGGCACATGACTCATACCTGGTTTACACTCTGCCCACATTAGAGACAGGAATACCTTCAGAGGAGGACCGGTGGCTGCAGAGAGGAGAGACGTCTTCCTGGAAGTGAATCACAAGGTGGACGTCCCTCATATTGATATGAACAACAAAACCTGAAGCTGAACCAGCGTGTTTACAGCGACAACAGCAGCAGGCGGGTTGTTTAAATGTGGTAATGAGCACCAACATGCTGTGATTTAAGCTTTCAGTCAGAAATCAAACAACTTAGTTTGAGTCATGGAGGTGAAAATAAAACTAGCTCCTAAGAAAGGGATAGTTCTGCTCATTTTAAGTAGAGTTATAATATCAGACCTGTAGTAGATAGCTCTTTGAACAACCTCAGTTTGGAGAAACAAATTGAATCAGATTGATGAGCTAAAGGCTAGTCTGAGTGGGACCATCACAAACCAATTATGTCATCGTTAAACATCTCTAACCCTAAAAACATCATAGTTCATACAAACTTGATTTTATTCATTCTTACATCATTAACTTGACATTAAATAGTTATTTACACAAAATTATGTGATTATTCATAGAATATATTTATAAGAATTTTATAGTTGTACCAGAATAACCATAAAAGATGATATTATGACAGTGTAAAGGTTATGAAGCAGCATTTAAACTGCACTGGGGGAGTGGCCGAGGAGAGGGTGTATGGGATTCCCTCCTCTGGATGCTGAGACCATTGCAGAGCTGGTTGTCACAAATGCACAAGTTATATTTACCAGTGAATATCTTTTGAAGGAATTCTCTTGAGAAAGAAAGTGGCTGTATTCCAACCAAACACTTTGGACTTTCATTGCACACTGAATCTTGATCGACTAACATCGTTTAAAATTTTAATGAAAGTAAAAAGTGTGACCTTATCCCCTACTTGTTTGCACCTGTTTTATAATAAATGGACACATTACAGTAAAACAGGCTAAATATGATCTGCAGGATGAAAACCTAATGGTGCATTAAAAAGATTAAGATACATTTTTTGGGTTACAGAGAAGACTGCATGTTATTTCAATCACCTTCAAATGTTTTGAGAGTATTTTGAGTTGAGCACAATGAAGTGTATTTGTCTGTGGCTCTTATTTTGAAAGTATTAATGGAAGTTCAGTCTCACTTCCACTTCCCTTCTTTAAAAAATGTCATGTTGGACCAACTTTTTCATCTAAAACATCTTAATTATTAAAGCTTTTCTGTTCATAACCTAAAAAGAGCAAAAGGAATTGAACCCTAACTGAGCGCAAAGCTGATCTAAACAGCTCACTTCAGTGTGCTTCTCTCACACATCGACTTTCTTCATGTGTAGATAAAGGAACTCAAACATTTCCCTCAACACTGTTTTTACATTAAGAATTGTTTTTATTTTAAGATAGTCACACTACAGACTTGGTCCTCTCCCATATTAACATGTGGACTGGGTCTGGACTGACAAGGGGTTTGGTCCAGATCGGGTCTGGAGCCCAGGTTTAGAGAATTTCTAATAAACTTTGTAAAAAAAAAAAAAAAGTGCAGAAAAATGAATGTAAAGCTTGCATATTTTATTGGACACATTGGAATGATTCAACTCCACAAAACCAAAGTAAATCTAATTATAAGACAAAAATCACCCTCTTTATTTTACATTAAACCAAACACATCACTGAGAAAAATACACTTCTCCACCAAAGCCTTCGCCTTTTTTCAAAATCTGTATTTGAACACGTAATTCTTTCTTCCTTGCTTCAGTCCATTAGTTTAGTTCCACTGGCTGAAGCAATCTAACACTGGGATCTGTTTCTAGAACATCTGGGAGGAGCTGAAGCGGTAGCCTGAGTACGACGGAGCATTGGCAGCATTAGAGGCTGCAGGAAGCAGCAGGAGCCCCGTGACGGCGTCCCTCCTACACCGATCTATGGCCTGCTTGTAGGATATCTTCTCCTTGGTGATTGGGTCAACCAGCTCTTTGGTGTATTTAGTTTCATCCTTCAGTTCATTTGCAGTTGTGTCATCAATCAGTTTGGCAGCCAGGGCATTGTCAATGGTTAGGCGGCCGGCTTTCTTGGGATCCACTAACCCTCCGGTGAGGTACTGCGCCTCCATGAACCTCTTGGCATTTTCTTTGGGAATGTACCCTTTCTGTGCTGCCTGTCCCACTGCAAGACGCTCTTTTGTCACGGGATCTTCGACTCCAGTGAAAGCTTTCTGTGCGCTGAGAAGTTTGTACATTAAGCCTGAATCAATAAGACTTTGGTCAACTGCTTTGTGGACGGACACTTTGTCCTTCTTGTTGATGTCGACAATCCCACCGGAGGCTGCCTGTGCCTCCAGCAGCCTCAGAGCTGTGTCGGCATCGATGAGTTTGCGGGTAAGAGCGCTTCTCACTGACATGCGGCTTTCAGTGGTGGTGTCAAATACTCCAGAGATTGGGAAATAGTCATCAGCTGATGAAGTTGTGATGTTGTTTAAACTTCCACTAAGTTGTGTGTTCAGGCTGCTGTAGGAGGACCTCAGAGAGGAAGGCATGGAGTTTAAGGGAGAGGTTGTGGTGGCTTTTGTGGGAGTTTTGGGTGTTGGTGGAGGAACATAGGGCTTCTGTATTTGCCCTGCAACAAGGAGGGCAAACTCAGAAATGGGCATTTTCCCCTCCCTGTAGCGGGCCACGTCGTACTCCGTCAATCGTCCCTGTTTCAGAGCATCCTTGACGGAGTACTGCTGTCCACTTTTTCGATCCTGCAGAATTGTTGTATCTCCATCTGGACCAGTTGAAGTTATTTCCTCCCAGTCGCACTCCAGCTGTGACAGCTGGAGGTAGTGGTCCCGATCAATGACTCCCTGTAAGTAAGCATCGTAAGGAGACAAGTCTTTACCGGTTTCTGGATCCAGGATGGTTATCCTTGTTGAGAGGTTTGTCTCTCTGGTGTGAGTTTCAGAATGATCCTCGGTCTTTATGCTGTTCCGCAGCTCGGCGATGAGCATTTCTTTCTGATTTATGACATCCTTCTCATCCAGGATCGCTTTCTCCAGCCGCTGTACCTCAGAGGAAGTTTTCAAACTTCTCTGCCGTGCTGTCTGGTTCCTCTCACTCATCAACCTAGACTGCTGTTGGAAGGTTATACTAATGCTTTGTCTTTCAGACTCCTGAACTTTGAGCTGCTTGAGGAGGTCCTCCTTCTCCTTCTGAAAACCATCTCTGAGAGAGATGAGAGCTGCCTCCTCCTGAGAGGTCACAGTCTTGGATGTCTCCAGCTGATGTATTTGGATGTTTATTTTCTGGCGGTTGTCTTCCTGCAACTGCCTGAGATTTCGCTCCTGCTTCAGTAGCTCCCTGAGATGATTCCTCTCAGCTTCCAGTGCTGGGTCTTTCTCCACACGGACGACTTCTCTGTAAACTACCTTCTCAATCGACTTCTCCTTTTGGAGAATTTCCAACTTGATCCTGAGGTTTTTAATTTCTCTTTCCAAGCGGGTCATGTTTGTATTCTCAATCTCCAAGTTGGAGCGCACCTCACCAGTGAGTTTTTCTAGCTTAGGGTCTCTCTCCACTTTCAGGACCTCCTCAATGATGATTTTCTCCTGGACAGGTGGTGGAGTGTTCTCCAGTTCAAGAATGCGAGATTTGATCTGCCTCAGCTCAGACTCTACTTGGATCTTCTTTTGACGATCATCCATCTCGGCCAGGTTTCTCTCTTTCTCTTCAATCCGGGCTCTCAGCTGTCTCACCTCTAATTCAAGTTTCCTACGCATCTTCACTTCTTCATCCATGTTCTTGTTCAACTTCTCGTGTTCCAGGAACTGCTTTGGGTCCTTCTGAAGACGAACCACCTCCTGCATTACGATCTTCTCCTCTGGCTTCTGCCGCTCGAGGGTAATGTATTGGTTCTGTAGCTCAAAGAGACATTCCTCCACAACGCGGCGCTGGTGAATCTCCTCCCTCACATTCCTTCGAAGTCTATCTGCCTCTTTCTCCACAAGAGGATCATTTTCATATTTGATGACCTCTTTTGTCAACAGCTGTGTCTCCACTTTAGATTTTTCTTCTTTCAGATCATCTCTCTCCTTACGTAGACGGGTTAGCAGCTCTAAGGTGGTGTCGTAGTTGACTTGCAGACGGGAGACTTGGTTGTTCAGCCTCTGTAACTCCCTAACGACCTCTGGGCTCTTCTCTTCTTTGATCACCTCCTGGGTCACTTCCTTGTACTCCACTTGGGGCTTCTGAGAGCGTAGGGAAGTCAGAGTTGTCAACACGATTTCAATCTCTTTCTCCATGTCCGCACGGTTCCGGCCTGAATCCTGCAGGTCTTTTCTCAGACGCACCAGCTGAACTTCAGTGTCGGGGTCGACTCTGTAGATCTCATTGACGATCTCTTTGACCTCCACCTTGGGTTTGAGCTGCTCCAGTTCACCATAACGTAGCTGAAGAGTGGTCAGGTCCTTCATCAGGATCACATTCTCATCCTTTTCCTCTTCCAGAAACATTCTTAGCCTCTTAGCCTCCTCGAGTACATCTGGATCTTGCTGCACTTGTTTCACCACCTTGGTGATGATCTTGGGTTCGATGGAGGGGATGACCCTCTCCAGGCTGTTTATCTGGCTCCTTGTGCTAAAAATGGAATCATTCAGAGACCTGCATCTCAGCTCTTCCTCTGAGATGTCACTCTGGAAGGTGAGGACAGCTTTCAGCATCTCTGGGTCTTTTTCAAGTCTCACCACCTCCTTCTGAACAACCTTCTCCCTGATCTTTTGTTTCTGCTGAGACAGAACCGTGAGCTCAGATTTCACCTGGACCGTTTCCGTGACTCTTGTTTGGAGCTCTAGCCGTATGTTTTCTATCTCCTCTCTAATCTTAGCTGCCTCTTTTTCCAGTTGGGGGTCTCTCTCGTATTCAGTCACCACTTTGGTTATCAGTTGAGGCTCCACTCTGGTCAGCTGTATTTCCACCGATATAATCTTCTCATTGATCATCACAATCTCAGACTGGGTTCTTGATCTCTTCAGCTCTTCATCGTGGATGCGATCTTTCAGCGACTGGAGATCCATCTCCAGTTTGGGGTCACGGTAATACTGCACCACCTCCTTCTCCTCCACCCTCTCCACTCCTCTCCTGCTCTTCAGAGACAGAAACCTCGTACGGAAGGTTTCCAGGTCTTTCTCAGCGAGTGAGCGTCTGGTGATCTCTTCGTTTAAATCTTTCTTCAGACCATCGGTTAGTTCCAGGTCCTTCTTCTGGCTCTGGAGCTGCAGCTGCTGACTGACAACAACCTGACTGACTTTCTCTTCATTCTGCACACAAATGGAAACGAAGGAAGATTTAAAAAGTCTAAAAGGGTGAAGAAGGTCAGTGCTGCTGACAGAGTTTGAACTGGACCATCTCATACCTTCTCCATAATGTTCTTAGCTGTCTTCAGCTGACTGAGTCTCTGGTTGTTGTCGGCAGAAACCTCAGTGAAGAGGTTCACAAGGTTTTTCTCCTGGAGTTGAAGCAGAAATAAACATTGGTTTAAAAACTGAAGACGATAAAGAAAACGTTTAAATCCTTTCTGGCTGAAACCACCTTCTTCTGAACGTCTTTAGCCAGAGTTTGAACTGGTGTGACGTCACTGTCAGAACCTTTATCTTCCTTATCCAGAGTCTCAACATAAGTGTTTGACTTAGTCTCATAGTCCTGAAAGAAACAGGACGGATTTAGTAACTGGGAGGGCAAACAGGAGCCAAAGTCAACAGAATGCAGGATATAATGTAAGGTTGTCTGAACTCACGTTTAAAGTCTTTTGCAGATCTCTGGACAGGTTCTTCACTCGGTCTAAATCACCAGACCTCTTATTGATGTCCTCCACGACTCCCTAAAGAAAGGAAACCCTTAAATAACCAGAATGCATTGCAAAAGGCACATAGCTACATAACTCATAAGCCTTAAGTGATGCGCTGACATAACAGATTTCCACTGCATTTACACCTCCTGTCCACACACACACACACACACACACACACACACACACACACACACACACACACACACACACACACACACACACACACACACACACACACACACACACACACGTTTTGAGGAGAAAAGCTGAGATCTCTGAGGTTCTAAAACTGTTAAAACATCTCCAACCAGATTCTAACAAAAATCCTCAAATTTCCCCACCGTGCCACTAGGGGGAGACCACGCCCACACAACTAATCAAAATACAGAGAAAGAACCGTCTTTTATGGCTTAAGATTCTTCTCAAACTTTTAAAACGTTTAATGACAAGAGGATCAGAATAAAAGGAGACTGATGAAAGAAAAAACAAAAACGACGAGGTTTTGTGTAAAACAGGATGCTGTACTATGATACACCCAAAAACAGACTTCATGTTTTCTGTGGATGATGTGGATTCTAAGCGTTATCAGACTATGAACTTCAAGTCTCGTTTGGCCTGGATGAAGCTGCTGAGAAGAACATCAGAACATCAGAACCGTCAAATCTGAGGCCATGGGTCAGAACCAGAAAAAGGGTGGAACACCAACTCTGGGTTGGGGGAGGTCCTGCCTCAAGAGGAGGAGTTTAAGTCAGGACCTTGTTCACTGGTGAGGAAGGAAGGGGATCAACATGCAGATCAGGGGAACGTCTGCAGTGATGAGAACGCTGAACTGGTCTGTTGTGAGTCAGAAGGTGAAGATTTTCCTTTACTGGTTGGTCTACGTTCCAACCCTCACCCATGATCGTGAGCTTTCTTAGAAAGAACAAGAGAATCAAACACAAGCAGCCAAAAAGAGTTTCAGGGCTCAGCCTTAGAGACAGGGTGAGGGGCTCAGACATCCAGGAGGGACCCACTGCTCCTCCACATCGAGAGCCAGGTCCTTCTGGGAGGACACCCAGGGCTGACCCAGGACACTCTGGAGGGATTACATGTCTAGTCTGGCCTGCTTTGGGATCCCATCAGGAGAGGTGGTGGGGAAAAGAAGAAAGTCTGGACTTCCCTGCTAGAGCTGCTGCCCCAGTGTCTCAGATAATCAGAAGATCAGATGAGATGAGATCATTTCTGAAAAACTGCATTTTCTAATCAAATGGATAAATTAAGAACTGAGTCTTTAATCTGTCTTTTCTCACCATGAACTCAAGTTTGTGTGAGGACAGAAGGTGCAGCTGCAGCAAATGCAAGGGGTTGGAGACAAACCACATCTATAATAGATATAGATATATAGATATATACTGTATGTCCTCACCTTCTGAGATTTCTCCTTGGCTGCTATTTCTGCCAAATCATCAGTCGGTTTGACGGCGTTATTTGGCAAATTGACCAAGAAAAAATCCAGCGACTGGACAGCATTTTCAAACTCTTGATTTTTATTGGTTCCTTTCTGTAGGAGAACCAACCTAAAGCAAAAGGATCATAAAGTCTGTTAGTTACAAACACACCGGCCTCTTTAGGAGCAGGACTGCTTTTCTTTCCTCACCGGTCAGCGAGCTGATTGTTGACGTTTGTGTAGCGGTTCTTCAGGTGTTTGACGCTGCTCTCCTGACGGCGGATGTCAGGGCAGTACTCGTTGAAGCTCTGCTGCAGGTGGTCACACGCTTGCTTTGTCAGGTCCAGATCTTTGCCTAATTTATTCAGCTCGTCCTTTTTTGAGAGAGCCTCCTTTTGCATGGCCTGTTTGACAACATTATACAGAAATCAGATAGAAAACCACATTCTGGACCCTTGATCCTTATGGGTTACGTGATACCTGCAGCTCCTGCTGATGAGTCTGAAGAACGTTAGGCTGATTAGGAATGGAGACATCTTTAGCCAGCTTGTCCTCAAACCCTGAGACAAAACCGTCCACCTTGTCTAGCTGTTTCTCCAGGAATATGGAGGCTGTTGTTCTGGAGGAAAGAGACAAAAAGTCAGCATCAACAATTGAATGTTTAGGTGTTCTGATTTTGTGTTTCAGTGGATGAAATGCTTACTTTTTATTATAAAGATCAATCAGCATGTTGATGTTGTGGATCTTGTTGTCAGCAGCGTTGAGTTTAAGCGCCACGGTGGAGGCCGAGGGTCCCAGAGGCTTCTTGGTCAGGATGGGGTCCATCTCTCTTTGGATGGCAGCCTTCTCAGACTCCAGCTTTTTGACAGCCAGAGCAGATTTCTGCAGGAGGAGGTAGGAGTGTTGGATATCGACTAAAAAGGATCATATTTTTTGCGATACATTTGCTTGTATGCTAGTGAATAGTCTCATCTGCCAGCACCAGTGTTCCACCAGCCTATCATTAGTCTGACCAGTAGCTTCAGAGTCAATATATCAACTTGCTACAAGGTTGAAGCCATCACTAGATGCTCAATAGTGCTAATTTTGGCCCTAACACCACACCGTAGTCTTGCTCCAAGTCCTACCGAGGATGATGAGGACGGCTGAGAAGCTGTTAGTTAGATTGGTAGCATGTCTGGAGCAGCAGGAACTTCTGTATGTGAACAGGATGCATTTCATGGTATTGTCGGTCCTCTGTTGTAAAGTGAGGTAAATACTCGATAACACCTTCTCTAACGTCAAAATGAGAATTTTGAGATGCTGAAAACGATATAAACACATTTCTGTCTTCATTTTGAGCCACAGAAGCACAAAGCAGCAGGCGTTCACCTCTCGGTCCTGCTGTCTGGTCTCCAGGTCTCGTGTGGGGTTCTGTTTGTCCAGCGGGGTCCTCAGGCTGTTCAGGATTTCCTTTTCGCTCCTGTCCAGAGCTTTGTTGATCCTGTCTATATCACTGATGAGCTCTGCAGCTTTCTTGTCCTCTGGAGAACTTTCTATGACAGCTGGAGGAGAAACCAGAGAACGGTTTACTGTTACAGCATAAATACTCCAGAACAAACAGGATTCAAGGTCTGATCATCAGGAAACGTGAAGCGTTTTCTTCTCACCTGCCTTCTGGGGGCGAATCACCTCCACAGGGGGGCTTTTCAAAGACACCATCAGCTCTGATCTACGGCTCTTCAGGTCTTTCAGCTTTTTGTCCAGGCTGAACACAAGCAGACAAATTATCTAAAACTATAGATGGACTCAGAGCTTTGACTTCGTCTCTGGTTTATTTACCTGCTAACCGTCTCCAGCGCCTCAGGATCAGGAGGTGGGATCTCAAAACAAACCCCCGGGATGGTTCTGATCTTCCCATTGCTGTCCTCCAGCTCCCACTTCTTTTTGTCAGAGTTGGACTTCAGGATCAGCTGCTCCTCTCGTGTCACCTCTTCCTACAGCAGAGGGAGGACAACAGGGTAAGCAGGAGAACCAACAACAGATCAGTAACGGTGGTCTTCGTGGACGCCTCCTACCTCCCCCTCCGCCCAGTCACACAGAGACACCACCGCCGTGGGTTTGGTGGGCTGGACTCTGCGTAGCTTCAGAGGTAAAACGCTGCTGCTGAGCTCCCTGAGGGCCTCCAGGCGCTGCTCGTTCCTCTTCACCGCCGGCTCGTCCGCCTTCAGTCACAGTTCAGAGGAGTTAAAGCCGTACAGCTCAAAGTTCCTTTATTATTCTACAAAGAGCTGCACTTAACCATTTAAAGTCTGAAATATCCAATAATACTAATAACAATGAAGAAAAAACGAATCATTTATTAACTAATAATATTATAACAGGTATATATTAACCCATTTTATTTAATTATGTAAGTAAACAATATAATAGTAAAAAATAAAATAAAATTGACCTGTATATCTCCACCAGGGGGCAGCAGACACAGATAGGACCAGATATAGCAGGTTTTTGGTGAAAGTACTAATACTAATACTAATACTCCACTAGAAGAGCAACGCTCCGGTTTAGACCTGATAACTCACTGAGCGTCAGCTGAGGAGAAACCGTGAAGCCTAAACTCACCAGACTGGACTTTAGCTTCACTTTGGGACTGAATTAAAAGAACATTTTGATCTTCTATCATCAGTAATTTATTTAGTGACATAAATCAGAAGGCCGTACAGGGTAAAGGTCTGTGATGTTTAAAGGGTTATTATGAGACGCTTTGAGATGTTCTAAAGTGGATCAAATACAACTTGAACCCAAACGTGCTGCTGTACCTCCAGAGCCCACAGGATCTCTGAGTTGGTCTTGTTTTTCATGGACTTTGGATCCATGGAGGCACTGAGTCTCCCCAGAGAGTCGGACAACGTTTCTGCTTCCAGCTGGAACTACAAGCACAGACAGACACTTCATAAAACCGTCATCAGAATGAATACGAGCACACTCAGTGGCTCGGATCTGCCTTCACCTTCTTGTATTGGTCGATGTTGTCCAGGTGGACCTCCTGAGCCAGACACAGGTTCAGGAAGGCCTGCCACTCCATCTGCACTGCGTCACTGTGCATCTAGAGAAACAACACTTCAGATCAGCTCAGTTCAGTGAGAATAAATGTCTTTAAACTGATCATTCTGACCATTACGGCCCTGCTGCCAGGGTGATTCGCTTCAATCAGACGATCTCCTTTCCCCTTCAGCAGGTTGACTTCACTCTCGTGTGCGAGCAGCCCGTTAGATTTAAATTTCTGTAAATAAACACAAAATCAGATTAAAAGAACCGAACAGTTTCCTCAGACACGCTTCATCTGACAGCAACAGTCACCTCATACTCCATCCGGACACCAGGGGGGTCCACCATGACGTCGCTCCAGTCCCTCTGGAGGATCCGATCCTGCTGGCCTGACAGGTAGGTCAGCTCCTTGCTGCAGCTCTGCATGTACTCATACAAAGAGGCCAGGTAGCTGCGTCTGCGCTGGGAGCTCTCCTGCACAGGATGCACACAGCAGTCGCTTCAGCTCAGTTCTTTATTGTCCCACAAGAGGACACTCGGTGCAGCGTTAGGAGAGTGAAAAAAGGGATAAAAAACTAGAAAAAATCTGAAAAGATTTAAAATAATCCCAATGCAGCTGATACCTGGAGTTCTAACATTTTTCTAATTATCTCTAAGTCATCTCCAAAGTGTGACCCAGGGGCCACTTGTGGCCCTCAGAGTGATTTTGTTTGGTCCTCAACTGCATTAAAAAAATTGTAGAGTTTATAATAATATATAAATGGTAAATATAAGAGGGTCAACAAGTCCAGTGTACTGATGTCCACACATTAGGTTCATTTAAATAGAAATACAAATCCTCAACAACTTTTAATAAAAGCAGATCTGAGAGCTCCATTCTTAAAAGGGCTGGAATGAAGGCAACTGGACTTCAAAGAACCAACAAAGTCCTTCATTTAAAACCCTTTTAGGAATCGACCAATCAGATCCAGGGAATTTAATTTAGTTCAGCTTACGAGACCCTTTTTATATCTCATATTTACAGATGCTTTTCTACATAAAAAAAACTTTTAGTAAACTGTTGCACTGATAAGGTATTTTTGAGGACTACAAAAATAAAACTATCATAATAAATAAATAGTTTTTTTGTCAAAAGAACACATTTTAGTGACCTGTGAAGACTTTTGACTCTCATCTTGAGAGGTTTGGACATCCCTGACCTGAGCTAAGACAACGTGTCTACACTGTGATACATGAAGAAGTTCAACGAGAACCAAGATCAACCACAGTTCAAACTGCTGCCAGGTCACCATGGTAACCACACATCTGTAGCTCTTATTCCCTGACAGCAAGCTTAATGAGAAGCCGACAGGAAGTCACTGAAAAGTCAACTTCAAAGCAGACATTGTTTAAACTGAGCATCAGAAGGATCTAATGGTCACTGTGTGTTTTATGTAGGAGACATCACACTGTTCCTGATTGGACTGATCGATTAGATGTACAGTTGTTAGACAATATAAACAGGAGAGAGGAAAAGGATCAACGTGTGAACAGGTGAGTACTACAGGTGCTTCAGTGGCTACGCTAGCAAACAAACTACTACTCACTAAGAGCGCTGCATACTTCTTCTGTAGGGCGGCGTACTCCTCCTGAAAGGAAGCAAGACAAAGAGGTTATTAATCCAACCTGCACATCGTCCTGCAGTGCACACACACACACACACACACACACTCTGTGGGGTTACCTTGGAGGTGGTGGTGTTGAGCTGCAGCTGGTCGCCGTAGGCCTCGATCTCCTGGTGCAGGATGTTGTGAGCTGCTATCTGCTTCTCTACATCAGACAGTTTAGTTCTGTACGTCTCAGAGTTTACCTGGTCCTGCAGGTCACAGGTCACAGCTTAACGTTTCAGCTTTTAGGCAGGCAGCAGCTAAAACCCACGACTTGCAGAATCGTTTCACTAAAACTGACCAGTTTTTCCTGCAGCACGGTACTCCAGTCGATCTTTGGCCCCAAGTCCAAGTCCTGTACCTGGTGGTAGAGGTCCCTGAATGTCTCACAGTCTTTGACCCAGCGATCATGGAGGTTCTTCACACTAAAACACAAACAGACAGGTTTCCTGTTACTGCAGAGAGACTGGAAATGTGGAAATTAGAGTGTTTGGTGAGGATCACTCAGTGGTATGTGGCGCTACAAGTTTCAGGTTTTGCCGGTATCTGACCTGTGTGTGTGTGTGTGTGTGTGTGTGTGTGTGTGTGTGTGTGTGTGTGTGTGTGTGTGTGTGTGTGTGTGTGTGTGTGTGTGTGTGTGTGTGTGTGTGTGTGTGTGTGTGTGTGTGTGTGTGTGTGTGTGTGTGTGTTTTAATAAGTTTGTGACACTGCAGAATAAACATACTCTCTCTCTATCTCTGTAGCCTGGGGGTGCTTCAGCTTCTTGGCTTTGTCCACATCCATGAACAGGTCCTTCAGCAGGAGCTCAGCCTGCGCCAGGTTGTCTGCGTTCTCCTTCTTGTAGATGAGCTTCTCATTCTTCTCATCTTTGACTTTGTCCTGCAGCAGCAGCAGCGGCAAGGCAAACATTTTGCAGTTTAATCTTTATGAACAAGAAGTGGTGAAATGTTTTCCTTTAACTCTCTCAGAAACAACAGTTCCATCTACGTGACTTTTCCAGCTGAAAACAAACCCTGACCCCTAGTTTAGGTGCATGTGGAGGTTTCTCACCAATTCCAGGAGCTTTTCTGCTTGCAGGATGTTCTTTTCCACTTGGTCTGCATTCTTCTGCATCCGAGCGATCACCAGAGCCAGTTCACTGACCTGAGTCCTGTGTAGAAACACAAAAACACGATGGTCACAGTCCGGAATAAATCACAAACCACACAGGAGTCCTGGGTCATAAAAGCTATGCTGAGCTTGAAGATCTGAAGTACTGTGACTCAAATCTATGAAAAAATCAATATAGCTAGGATGAATCTGATGTCTGGATTTCAAACTTGATCACATTTTTCTTGATCTTGAGTCTGAGTGGGACGTTTAATCCTAGCTGGATTAAAAATATTTAGAATTTTTAAAGCTAACTTTAGCCACATTTTGCTCCTCGCAGCACTAAAGATGGAGGAAACTTTACATGACTTTTTGAGTACATTTAAATGTAAAGATCAATGTTTAGAACCAGTCTCAGAATACAGTCTTTAACGTTTTCCTTTACAGTCGGTACTCCTGATTTGGGACAAGTTGTAATGACGACAGTGGGACTCTTAGGACGTGTCATCCTCTGACAGCGCAGACAAAAGGAAGATTCACCTGCTCAGCATGGCTCTGGGCTCATAAAAACCTTCCAGTAGACCTGTTTGGGCGCTCTGGCTGTTTGTTCTGTGAGTCCTGCTCCACTAAGAGATGAGAGACAACTATTTAACGAGACACACCCGGATTAAGAGCCGGGGGACACATGGTTGAGCTGGAGGGGAGTGTCCCCCTGTCCCCTCCCCTCCAGCAGTCAGGAATGTTGTCGTGTGTGTGACACACATTCCCGTAGATACTACGACTCAATAAAACCGACAGCGTAGTTGTTGGACGAGTGGTTATGACAGGTGTGGTTAGACATTATGGCTGCTTGGAGTCACAGGGATGGAGAGAATTCTTTTTATCACTCCCAGCAAAAGAATGTAACTCTGAGCAGAGAGGAAGTTACTGAGGAACACTTTACTTTGGCATCTATAGGTAGGCTCTTCAGACTGAACAACTACATTTGTTTATTACTTATTAAATACCATGGAGGTTTTAGTTCTTATGTATTTGAATGTGGCGGTTTGGTTCCTGCATTTTTAAAGAAATATTTCTCATTTTAGAAGATGCCTGGTTGTTGGGTTTTGCCATTTAGATCCAACAATGTTTAATTCTTGTGTTCCACTGATGGATGTTGAAACGTGCTCCAATAATACAGTAACCATCCAGGAAACGAGAATCCAGAACATCAGCATCACAGCTGACACTGATACAAAGACCAGAACTCATGACTGTGTTTCTATCTGCTGATGACACCTGAATATCTTCAGTAATGTTCAATAGTTTCTGTGCAGTGCCGACAAAGAAAAAAACAGGAGCTCTAACATTTACAGGTTTAATCCTGAAAGTGGGCGGCCATGCTGGACTCCAGGGTTTATGTAAACATAAAAAGTGAGCGTTTTGTTTATTGTTCAGATTTCTTTACATGGATTTGTGCCGAGGAGGTAGTCAGGATCAAATCTGCAGTCTGAACAATCGTGAAACCGCAAGACATTTTCAAATAAGTCAAACGGCTAATCAGGTTTATTTTATTTAGCAAAAACATCAGTAAATAAATGTCTGAAGTAAAAGTGACGTGGTGATAAAGTTTACAAGTCCTTCACTTAAATGGCTGTAGAAATGTTTGAGATGGCTAAAATAAAATAGGCTAGCTGTTAGCCGTTAGCTTGACTCAGCTTCAGATCAATGTCAAATTTAATTCTTTAGCACATTAAAACAACTAAAGTTGACCAAATTGCTTTATAAAATAAAATCTTAAAATACAACAGCAACAACAATTAGGACATTAAAAGACTATATGCAAATGTTAGCTGTTAGCGTGAATACTTTATGATCATTTCTCAGGTAATTCTGTCTGCAGGTGAGATGCTGACTGCTCAGGTATGCTACATAAACGCTGGAATGACGCTGTGTTTCAGTTAGCGCAGAAGTCTGAACCATTATTTGAGAATGACATCACACCTTATAATTTTGCTCCAGTTGAGACTTGAAAAACCAGTGGCCAGGCTAAATGTTATTAGCAATACAAGATAATAATAACAATGTATTTCTCTTCATTTAATTAATTAAAATTCCGTAACTACATGTCGTCGCCGTCAGGCAAAAACCTTGTATCTTTAAGAATGTAACCACTCAGGAAATGAAAAAAGATGAAACGTTTATTTTACTAATAACAAACCCTGGATCAACACAGGCTCTTCTATGAAAAGTCGTCTGTAAAACTGTCAATAGATGTAAAAGATGACAAGTAGGCTAGAGCTTTTTATAAGTGATGGACAAACTGAAATAAGAGGTTTATACCGACAGTGATAAAATACACTGACAGAGGAAGGGCAGCGCTGTAGCGATGTGGCGTTCATGAACGAGTCGAATCTTTTGAACAGCTTTCACTTTGAACGAGGAGAACCGAGTCCTTGAAAAGAACTGTTCGTTTAACAGTGATGATCAACGACACCGGCTCTTTATTTAAAACAACATCAGAGAGAAGAGCAACATGAGCCCATCAGTTCTACCGGGGAAGATAATTACAGACGCACACGTAGGTGTCGCAACAAAGAGTGTCCCCAAACATAGTTCCGCATGGCATTTCTCTTTCAAAATATTGCAAAAAAATACATAATAAAAGAGCCTCAAAGCCTACAGTGCTGTGTGTGAGACAGATTCATCATGGTACCAACTGACAGAGGTAGAACTAAAGGTCATTCCTGCATAGTTTATTTACTTTTAAAGGCAGCCATGTTTAATAGCTGGTCTGAGTCAAAGCTCCGAGTCTGGGGAATGTTCCAGTTGTCGTTTTCCTCCAACTTCTAAAGTGGAAAGCATTATTAGCTGCAGTATTAAGCTAACCATCTGTCTGAGTAGCTGTTAGCTTGACTCTTTTATGAGAGTTCCTTCTTGTTTGTAGTAAGGACCGTGTCCTGCACATATTGTTGATGTTGTGTCACCAAATTAATATTTAAATGTGAATTCCAACATTGTGGAGTGTCCTGGTTGATTTTTACAATTTCCAAAGTAGAAGGCCCCATTACTCCCAGATGTTAGCTTCATGTGAATTTCTCCCTGGCTCTCCAGACTGAGAGCACTGTGACCGTTTTCTACTGCAGGTAAGATACTGGCTGCTAATAAGCACTTGACATTCCAACTTTTAGACAAGTTTCATGATCAGAGCAGGAATCTGACTGGCGACTACAACCTGGAACAATCCCTTTCACTCAACTCGCTGTCTGTCTGTTTTTTGACTCAGACTCATCCCTGCCTCAAACACGTGGCCTGCTTCATTCATTCCCAACAGCAACATTACAAACACAAGTTTAGCTCTTATTCTTGCCATAATTGTACTCGTTCAGCGACATAAAAGTGCAGGTAGATTCCACAGAGGTGAGTCAAACATTTACTCGCTCTTAAAGCGTCCCTGTGTTGATTAAGACAAACAGAAGTGGCATGAAGCCGATGCCACTCCTTTGCTTTTATGAACCACGCCCCATAATGCCCCCCCACCCCCCCAGGTAACAGGTACTGAGCAGAAATACACACCATGGAGTTCAGCTGATGTTGCACAATTAGTCTGTTCTTGTTTAAGTGACACCAAAAGTCAACTCACACCCCTTTTCTGTGTCAGCCAGTCATTACACCGTAAAGCACCGATAAGAAGCGATTAATTATTTGCTGTGATGGTTGATCTGGGTCCTACTTTCACACCGTCAGCTCAATGAGTCAGAACTTAGTGCTGAATGGAAACAGAAGTGGGTTTAATCAGTCAGTACACACCGATGATACACACCTTAGGCGATGACCCAAAGAAAAGAGCTGGACGAGAACACAGAATTAGAAACATGGGGGTGAAGATTATTAATGCAAACACGGAAAGGTTGTTCCAGGAGACGGTGTGGTTTTCCTTTTGGTTCTTACTGATAATCAGATGTGTGTCACTTTTTCTCATCCATATAAAGTCCTGTGCAACCTTCATTCACTATAAGCTTTCCCCTTCAGGAGTAAAAACAACCAGAGACTGAAACCCGACACAGTCAGCAAATCACAACTCACTTGTTGATCTTCGAAGGGCTGTAGTCCTTTTTCTTCGACATCTTGAGCTGCTGACGGGTCCTGTTGGTGTAATCTGAGTCTGAGTGAGCTTCTTCCAGCTCCCCACTCTCCTCTTTCTCGTTCACTGCGTCTCCTCTGGGTTAAGGAGCGTCCACCTGTCTCAGCTCCTCCCAGGCCCAACAGGTGTGTCATCAGCAGCTGAGGTGGAGACCGGGTGGACCTGTTCCACTCTCCTGTCACTTCGCTGGCCTCGTGCTGACTCTAGGTTCTAGATTTCACCCACACACTGTGATTCTGGTTATTAAACATGGACCTGCTTTCTTAGAAATGTATATTTGATCATTAAATGTCAGGAAATGTGTTGTAGGAATCTGAGAGGGCTTAATCAGGTTCTTAAAACACTGCTGTTGTCTATTTATTATTTTAATGTCTGGATATTTTTCACAAGACCCTGTATTATATAAAGTAATAGAAAAAAACACCTCAGTTATCTGAGAAAAGCAACAACGTGGCACCCACTCTCTTCCTATAAAGGCAGAAAAGGAACTCATCCCACAGTTTGATCCCACTGAGAGGATTAGAATGACACCTCATGTTTGTTTTTAACTATATTTATGTTATTTTAAAACCTCATGGGTCAATCCTGCTGAACTAGAGAAGGTAAACCTCTGAGTATCAGTACTTATCATTCACACCCTGTGCAATTACCCAAGAGTCAAGGTCTAATGTGTGGAACGCCAAAAGAACAAAACAACATAAAAAACATCTGATAACAAACAAGACATGTTCAGTGTCTGAAGGACTGCTGGGATTAGAGTCCAGTTTGAAGTCAACTAAACGGATCAGTCGGGAGGAAAAGAGTGAAACTTGTTTCCCCGTCAGCGGGAAGAAATTCGTTCAGCATGCTGCCCCGTCTCATGCTTACTGTGGGTGTGTGTGGTGCACACCCAGAGCAGTGACACCTAAACCAACACATTCATACCTGTGGAGGGTGGGGGGGGGGGGGGGGGGGGTTTAAGGAGAAGGAACAAAGAGCTGAGAGGATCTGAGATCAGTCAGGGAGGAGAGAGAGTGGTGGGACGAGAAAGGCAACGTCCGTCACAGAGGCACCGGCTCAGGAAGCTGGATCTAAATCACAGGGTGATGTCGTTCAGCAGCTCTTAGAGGACGTTTCAGCTTCATTAACCCTTTAATGTCACAAGAGCTCTACATAAACCTGACATCCAGCCTGACTTCATTTATGCTAGCAGACCAAATCAAAGCTCAAACTGAGAACACTGGATCCAAACCTGCCAGCTAAACAAAACACAACAAGGTTTCTATACTCAGTTCAAAGGTCATGCCAGTTGTTTTATCTGCACCCAAACAAACAAAACCAAAATACTTGCAGGTTAAATAATTATCTTAATAAACCTGTATCTGACATACAGTATATCTTCAGTACAACCTTATGCATACCAGTTAAATTTCTATGTAAAAGTTATAAATAATTCCTGAATGACCTCAGTTTGGTGAAATAGAGTTTACACCCTACTGGACTGATGTGCTAACAGCTACAGTCTGAGCCCAGCCAAGGACAAAGTGTGTTGCTGCCATCTAAAAATGCTCCAACTCCTAAAAATCACAGCGTTTTAAACTAAATGTATCTTATAAACCTTCTGTGGCGTCTCTGCATGTGGGGCCAGTGGAGCCGGGTCAAACCCGATGTCACTGTGGAGCTCTATGCTCGCTTAAAATATTCAGTGGAAAAGAACAGTTTGATTTAGAGTAATATTGTATAAAAACTCATTCTGTTATAAACATGTGTGTAATAAATCTCAATCTATTATAAGTCTTTGTCAGATGACTGACAAGCTCTGGAGGCTAAATCTTCTAGAAATACTGAAGTTGGGGTCGGCTTGGTCAGCATTATATGGTGGTACTTAAAGGTGATATAGGTAATTTTCAAACAAGCTAGGTATAGTTAGCTAATTTAAGCCTGGGTTCCACAGGAGAAGTTAGCGCCGCATCTTTGGCGAGTCTCCTAGAATCTCCAGAAGCAGAACGCTGTTGAACGCAGCTTGCAAAATCACAAAATAGTCACAATATCTTGCGGGAACTGAGAACAGGAAGTCCATCCATCCATCCATTTTCTGTAGCCGCTTATTCCTCCACAGAGGGTCGCGGGGCAGCTGGCGCCTATCTCCAGCGGTCAAGGGGCGAGAGGCGGGGGACACCCTGGACGGGTCGCCAGTCCATCGCAGGGCCACACAGAGACGAACGAGACAAACATGAGAACAGGAAGTGTGAAGCAAATCATTTGGTCTGTATCTGGTCAGAACTACCGTGGGATTATCTTTTATTTCTTCAACAACGGGTCAGCGAGCTATTTATTGGAATAATCTGTTTCTAAAAGCTCAGTTACAGAAATATTCCATAATGAAACGCTCCTCGTCCATCTACTGGTGGTTGTTTATGTTTGCTGTACCAGTAGCAGTTCAGTGCCTCGGCTCAGAAATAGAACTGTCGCATATCTTTAGCACTGTGGCGTGGGCCATGGCGTGGACCAGGGGACGTGGTGGTCCTTATCTGATTAGATAGCTGAAAATCACAGCTCAGGCGCTACGCGGCGCGGATGTTTTCTGTGGGACCCAGGCTTTACACAAACACGTCTCAGAGCTCTCACCCCTCCACTCGGGTATAATCCTTATGCTGTGCCTCCTCCGGACATGGGACCGCGCATTGCCACGGTAACAATAGAGCCAAATACCAGCTGTTGAAACGCTATGCTAATGTTCACCCTGGTTTTTCCTCTTTCTACGTTCAAACGTTTTTAGTTTTCTGCTAGCTGAAAAGGTGTTTTTCTTTTTGGGACTCTGGTGTTTTTTCCTAAAATTGAAGCGCTAACAGCCGTTTGTTTCTGTCCTCCTCTCACTTCCTGGATGTTCTGCTTTAAAATGCTCCAGCAGCATTAATGGAGGATCCAAGCAGTGAGGAAGTGAGGCGCTTTGGCGAGACAGACATCCAGATTGTCCAATTGTTGCTTTCAGTCTGAAACGTATGATTGAGGATGATGAGGTTTTTAGAGAACTGCGAGGGAACCACTAGTATTTTTTTAAATCGCCACAATATATTTATAGCTATATTATGTTAGAACTTTAAGAGGCATAAAAAAAGTTTGAAGCTAATTTGTTTTGCAGATTACCTAGAGCACCTTTAATATAGCATGACAGAGACCCACTGTAAACCTTTACTCTGACATGGATTTTGTTTTACTAATTTATTTTTGGCAGACATGTTAAGACGATCTTACCAGATTTGATACCTGGATGCAGACATTAATAACTGATAAAACACAAAAAGTTTAATAATCTATCGTCTTGAATTTTGTTTCTATAGTTTATTTTTATTTCTTATTTATTGTTTTCATTTTAGTTCTTTGTTCAAATGATCAGTGCTTGTTGCACCATGAAGATTTCAATCTAACTGGACATTTATCCAGCAGGTTGTCAGTGACCCTGATTTTAGACTGAATCTACAGGCTCCAGTAGAAAACTGATTCAAATTCCACAAATAAACGATAAAATGCTGTCACTTTCACGTCTCTGATGTGGAACGTGTGTACCTGCGTGTCAGATTGTGATCTGACGTGTGTTTAAAGCTGGCTACATAAAATACATTTACACAAAGTGTTTCACTAAAACAGCATCCAAATTAAAACATGATCAAAACAAATGAAATAATAAAAGTAAATGAAAACCACAGTTTTTAAAGGATGTTTGCACAAGAAAATCTTCAGCTGTTTTTAAAGGAGGCATCAAGAATTAAATATTTCTACCCAAACTCACGAACAGAAGTCTGTTTACACTCAGATACATTTAAAAACCAACAGAGAAATGTCTGAAGCACGGTGGTTTAGAGTGTGATCATACGGGGTTGTCTGATGAATCGATCTTTATGTTATTGTTAAAATGTACAATGAAATGGAAGAGCAAAACTTGTCAGTGCATAAACACCCAATAGAAAGAATGAAATAAGTCAAAGACTAAATTAAAAGAACTCATCTAAAAATGATCAAAGTGGTGAAGACATTTAGATGCCGTGCCACCTTAAATCTTATAAAACAGTTTTAGAGCGTCACTCTAAATTTAAATTCCATGTATTCTAGATATTTCATCAGGCTAAACTCAAAGGAAAGAAATGAAGGAACATTTTAAATAAATTACACCTAGTTTGGGGTGAAATAGATTCATAACTAATTATCCAAACTACTTTATTAGTTCATTAAAAACCTTTCATAATGGTAATGATCCCTTTGTACTGTGTTCATCAGTTCTAACTTTAACATTGTGTAATTCATCATCATCACTGTGAATCTAGCCTTCAGTAACAGGAAGATTTGATTAAAACAAAGAAAAATGCTTTACATGCTCAACATTGCTGCTGCCAGCAGGGCGTAGCTGTCACACATCAGGCAGAATTCAACTCAACGTTTCTCTAACAAAACCTCTGTGAGCATTCCACACATTTCCAAGGCTGTGGTTGTGTAAATATGTAGGAAGCCAATCAGCCACACCTGCAGAAACTTTAACAGGGACTTTCAGTGTGATCGCTGACCTGTGATCAGCTTAAAGTCAATAACATAACAGAAAGCAGGTGGGGCAGCAGCTCTGGGTTGATGACAGACTAATCACCTATTTCAAACGTAGCCAGATTTGCTAAATGTTTTTCACACAGATGTCAGGAAGTCTGGGTTCACCGCTTTGCCCAAAGGCACAATAACACAAACTGCTAATGTCACTTCAGCGAACACTGGAGCAGACTGCAGCAGCTGGGCTGAGAGGCAGCTCCTCCAAACTGGAGGACGTGGCTCTTGACCGGAAAAAGGTGGAATCCTCCCTCTGGGCTGGAAGTGATGGTAGGATGGAGCGAGAGATGGAGGAGAGCTTCGTCTACATGAGGTCGTTGCTCCAGTCTGCTGTAGGGAAGGAGTCAAGCTAAAAGCCACAGTTCTTGTTTAACTGGTCTGTCTACTCTCTGACCCTCACCTATGGTCATGAGATTTGGACCATAAGCAAAAGAATGAATCATGAAGACAAGCAGCTGAAATGAGTTTCCTCCATAGTAACCCAGGGTAGGAGCTCCATCATCTGGTAGGTAGCCACTGCTGCTCCAAGGGAGTCAACTGATGAGACGCTTCCTGGTCTTCCTCTGGAGAGGCACGTCCCACCACCTCAACACAGACCCAGAACTCTGTTGATTCTCCTCAACTCCAGAAATGTGAAGGGTGAAAGGTTCATCTAAACATGACAGAGCATCTCCAACCATTCTTTATGGTTTCTTGTTCACTACTTATTTGTTAGAAGCTGAGAAGGTAACTACTTAAATCATGCGTGTATTAAATAATGAATAAAGAATTCTAGAAGTGGCACAAAAAAAAAATAAAAATACAAAAGCAGGTTCCTTGTAAACACTGCCCCCCACTGGCAGCAACAGGTAAAACCATGAAACCCAATCTGTTCAGCTGTACCTGCATGTCATGTTTCTGTCTCACCTGTGGCATCAACTAGGAACAAACTAATCTCTAAAAGCCATGATGCAACCGAAAATACAAGCTGAGCTACCCCCACTTGAGAGTACATTATATGCACTTATTTAAACACCTCATTTGCCTTTTTACACAAGTTTAAACCCCATCTGTTAGGTTGTTAGCAATAAGCAGCTGATGAGACAGGGAGCCCAGATCTGAACATTTGATCAAATTTTGTAAAACCCCTTACTGATTTGAGTTACTTTAACTTAAAGAAATATTTTAAGATCAGTTAAACCAAGCATGTTATTTTCAAGATTAATTGGGACTTGAAGGATCAAATAGAACAATAAATGTCTTTTGTAGGATTTTATTTGAAAGATCATGCAGTGCACTTCCAACGTAGGAGCTTAACATCACTTTCAATGCTACACATGAAAACAAATACACTTGTAATTACCTGGTACAAAACATAACTAAATATTACTGAGGAATGTAACAAATTAAATAAGAGAAAACAGGTGTGCAACACAACTATTGCTGCACTGCAGATCTTAAAAAGGCTTTGGGTTGATGTAACCCTGTTACGTGAATACAAAAATTTGGATTAAGTATAGAACTTAAAAAGACCAAAAGCAATAAATTACTTTTCAAGTTTACGGTGCATTTACTGAGGGAACTGAGGTGGCATGGAGTACTGCGCCAGTGGTGGAGGGTGCTGCTGTTGGGCCTGTCCCTGAGGGAAGGAGAATGGGTTCACACCATTCTGAACAGCATTATTGGGAACAAACTGTTGGGTCTGGAAGTTGTTCTGGCCACCAAAGGATCCCGCTTGGTTGTTGGTAAAGGACTGTCCATTAGTGCCGTAGTTTCCTCCACCGTAGCCATTGCTGGTGCCGTTACTGCTCCCATAGCCTCCGTTCTGTGAATTTGTGCCAAAGGACTTACTTGGTCCATTGAAGTTCCGACCACCATCCCTGTCCCTACCGCCTCCATAGTCACGCCTTCCGGAGGAATACCTGTCCCTATCCCTGTAGTCACCTCTGCCGCCTCTTGAACGACCTGGGACAGGAGAGGGAGGAAGAAGAAAAACATTTTGAATTATGGCTGATTCAGCAGAAAAACTAATCACATTCACAGCAACCGATCGTGACTCACCTCCCCTTTCTTCAGCCATCTGGAGCAGCTTGGGGTTAATGGCCTGGTTGGCCTCACGGAGCACCGAGATGAGGTCCCCAGCCTGCCTCATGTTGTTGGGAGTGAAGAAGGTATAGGCCGTGCCTGTCTTTTGGCTACGAGCCGTTCTGCCAATGCGGTGGATATAGTCCTCAGAGTTGTTGGGGTAGTCAAAGTTGATGACAAATTTCACATCTTCAACATCTGTAAGATTACGTTGAAGTGTGGCACAGGAAAAGGCAGCACACAGTTGTGTACCAGAGCCACAACAACAACCAGATCAAAAAAGATGCCAAGTTAGTCCAGTCACCAGGGGAGAAAGCTGGCAAAAAACTACAATATCTAGTCCTCAGGGAGACTACGGTGGGAAGAGAGAAATGATGCACACTCCATTTGCTTTTTATACATGGAGCAGCCATCTTACCAGGAGTATGCATTCACTAATCCATTCCCATTGCAGAACACCCCTCACATATTGTCAAGTGACCCTATAGGAGTCTACACAGGAGGGCTGCCTCTGAAGTGAACCACCACTTAAGTGTCTTTGCCACACTCTTGTCTCTTGCCATGAACCTGTAGACCAGAACCCATTTGCAGGAGGTCTACAGTGCAACCCCTTCTCAGCATGGCAAGCTTTTATCCATACCCAGCGTTCACTTGACCATAATGTCTCTCGTTGGCAGGTCTCGACATGACTTTGAAACGCAGGCGAGGGAGGAATGTGAGCTTGGATTTTTTTCCAACTGTGTCCAACTACCATGTCCCACTGTCACCAAAAGCGCCAGTAGCCATGTCATTACAGAGGTGAAGGTATGACCGATATCACGGACTGCTCTTCAGACAAGTTTAGAAAACTGCATCATTACCCATGCTTCACGAGTCTAATGGAGTGAATCTTCTAAGCAACTAATGACTTGCAATGCGGTGTCCAAATGTACATGCAAGACAATAGGCAAGGGTCTAGCTGAGCTTTTAGCTGGGACACCAACAGCCTGGGTGTGTGAAGCAGTCCAAACCATTGCTGAGAACTCGAGATTTTGGGGAGGAAAAATGGCCAGCCTCCAACTCTCCCCTCTTTTTTAGGCAGGCCAGCACAATATTCTGCGTTTGGGCCTGGTCACCTCTGTACATCTGCATGACTGGGAGACCCGTGCCTCGCCAGTCTGGACACCTCCAAGAATCCTCCTTCCCCCTCTGGATACCTGGGCTTGTCATGCCAAGGCCCTGCCACACAGACTGCTCCTTCAGGTCAGGGGAGAAACTCAGAAAGAAGCAGAGAAGTTAAAGAAAGCAAACACACTTTCTTTTTCATAATACAATGAAAGTATGAAGGAGTTAAGAGCGGATACTGACCTAGACCTCGGGATGCAACGTCTGTAGCGATGAGAATCGGAGCTTTCCCAAATTTGAATTCTAGAGGGTGTTAAAGAAAACAGGCATTAATCACAACTCTCAATTTCACATTTCAATTAAATCCAAAGTAAAACCTACCATTAAGAACCCAGTCTCTCTCCTGCTGACTTTTGTCACCATGAATTCCCATAGCAGGCCACCTTTAAAAAAAACAAAACAAAATTAATGGCGAGTATGGACCTAAAAAAAGACCATAATCACTAATCTGTCACTACCTACCCATCCCGCCTCATTCTGCGCGTAAGGTCATCACAACGCCTTTTTGTCTCACAGAAGATGATGGTCTTGTTTTCCTTCTCGCTCATTATTTCTTCAAGCAGACGGATAAGTCTGCAGGAAATTAACATTTGTTTAGACCAACACCAAAGCCGACTAGCACTTTAAATTAAAAATCTCATCAGGACTTGGGCTAAATACTCACTTGTTCTCCTTCTCTGCATCATTGCAAACATCCACAATCTGGAGGATGTTGTGGTTGGCACTAAGCTGCAGTGCACCAACATTAATCTGCACATACTCCTTCAAGAAGTCCTCAGCCAGCTGGCGAACTTCTTTAGGCCAAGTGGCACTCCACATCAAAGTCTGTCTGTCAGGCTGAAAAAACAAAACCAAATAAGTGACCAAAATTTACACCATTCAAATTTCTAGTTCATCACACCAGGCTCTTGAAGGATAAATACCCTGATTTGATCAACAATCTTCCTGATCTGTGGTTCGAAGCCCATGTCCAGCATTCTGTCTGCTTCATCCAGTACAAGGTAGGTACACCTGCGAAGGTTTGTCTTCCCCGATTCAAGGAAGTCTATCAGCCTGCCTGGAGTGGCGATGCAGATCTCCACACCTGAGGGGAGAGAAAAAGGGAGAAAAAAACGTCAATCTTTCAAATCAAACCTCAATGTTCTACTCAAAGGAGGGTGACAAAAAAATTCTAACACTCCAGTACCTTTTTCCAGGTCACGGAGCTGCGGTCCCTTTGGTGCTCCTCCATAAATGCAGGTGGATTTCAGACGAGAAGCTCTGCCGTATTCTGCAGCCACCTGTTGCACCTGCTGTGCAAGCTCACGAGTTGGGGCTAGCACCAAACACTGCCAAGAGAATTAAAGCTTTATACAAACCACCAAAAAGCTACTCCAAGTGTATGAAGTGCTCCTAGAATGAAGAAAACACATAAAGCATGGTCTTATATCCAGTGCTACTTACAATAGGACCGTCTCCACGTTCCAAGAAAGGCTGGTGGTTGATGTGGACAATCGCTGGCAGCAAATACTGCAAAGAAAGGTCGCATTGATTGTTTACATCAGTAGTACCAGTACAGCTGTGTTGTAGAATACTTCCAAGTTGTATAGAATACTCACTGCAAGTGTCTTGCCAGAGCCAGTCTGTGCAATGCCAACCATGTCCTTGCCACTAAGAGCCAAAGGCCAGCCTTGAGACTGTATGGGTGTTGGTTCAGTCCAGTTTTGTTTGTTGATCACCTCCATTACATAAGCTGAAATAACAATGCAACTGTTAAAAATGCACCATAAAACCAAGATTCTCAGCCCAGTTGACCTCAACTTACAGGGGAAGCTTGCTTCATGGAACTGTGTGATGGGATTTGGACAATCTCTCCCTTTCACCGTAATCGTTCTGGACCTTCTGTATTGTTCAACTTCTTGCTGCAAATTGAAGAGAGCAATTTCGTGGTCATGACTGATTGTATAACCTCAGCACGTGCATGTTTATAGCCATTATGTAACACCAAGTACATACCAGTGACCTGCGGGAGACGTCTGGATGCTGCTGGTAAAAGTTCTTCTCAAACTTTGGGAGCTCGTCCAGGTTCCAGTGCTTCTTTCTTAGCCGGTCACCGGGATTACCGAACTTCCCTCCACCTCCTCCTCCCCCACCACCACGGCTTCCACCAAACCGGGGAGGTCCGCCGCCATACCTGCATTTAAGTCAGATTAGATTAGAAATTACATAAAGCTAAAGACAGCGAGTACTGTGGCCAGTTCTGTTTTTTTTAAATGGTCACATTGTCCAAGAGCAATAAGAACAAATGAAGCGTCGAAGAAAGAATGGAGGAAAGAAAAAAAAAAAAAAAAAAAAAAAAAAAAAAAA
>SSNR01000124.1:449865-565319 GCA_006937965.1 Callopanchax toddi | reverse complement strand
AAAAAAAAAAAAAAAAAAAAAAAAAAAAAAGGACCAGCCGGCATTTTGTGTCTGGACTCAAACGCCGCCACATGGCGAAAAGCCGACTAGCCAGCTAGCTTAGCCAGCGTACCATTTCCTCCTCGCTTCGAATGTTAGCCACAAACCAAACGACCGGAACATTATGGTCACGACACATTAGAAATATGCCAGCGCGTTTATCTGTACAGTCATTACCAATAACACGTAAATGCAATTTAAAAATGTAACTTTAAGCTAACAAAATACAGTAACGCCGGGGCACGAGGCCAAACGAGGCCTCGAGCCAAAGAAAAAGACGACGACGGATTACATCAAAAGCTTTGTCACTAAATATTACGAAATTCATGACAAATGTCTTACTTGTTACTTTTGTTCGAAAGTCAGCAACGGTGGCAGATTTTAAAGTAGTTGCAACAATATTTTTTAAAACCGGCATATTTCGCCTAATTGTAGGTTTCGTCAGCCGACACACGACGATTAAAACAGTCTAAAAAGACAAAGAAATGCTCTTACCCTCTGTCTCTATCTCTGCCGCGGTCTCTGTCAGCATATCCAGGCATTTTGTGAACAAAAACGTGTGTGCTTATAAAATTAAAATAAATACAAGGCGGCCTAGACTACTGTCAGAAAATGGGGTCGGCAGTGGAACTGAAATACCGGCAACACGAATCGAGGCCCGGGTTATAAAGAAAGACGCTCACCTTCCGACATATTCATCCGCCAAACCCGAACGGGTTTTGTTTCTAGTTTTTTGTTGAACGTCAAGATAAGGACAAAGAGGCGAAAAACTCCACTAACTTTATTTAAGTGTCGCAACATTAAAAACACAAGTAACATAAATCCAGACTCCAACAGTTCAAATTAATAACACCTAAAACTAGCGCCCGGTTTGCTCATGAGAACATGAATATAAAAGTTAAACAGAAGTGGTTGGATGCGTTTTATTTCTATTTTCACTTTTATCTTTTTATATAAAGCTGAAAATCATACGTTTTCATTAGATTGGAATTGTTAAAGTCCACATCCAAAGAGCCACTGACTAAAACGAAAGGTGGCGGATGCTTATGTCGGTCAAAATATTGGTGATTCGGCTTGCTTCCGGTTTTTACACGTATTACTGAAAATGACGTCATCAGGACCACTCGATACACAATGTACTTTTAAAAATATTTAAACATTTATGAAACAAATCAGGATTAGCACATTTAACTATAACTTAATAAACATTGTAACAGTTAATGATGTCATTTGTTTTCTAAACTCTGGCAGAAAACAGGTGGTTTTCACGTGTATTAGCAGAAAGTGAGGTCTTCTATAAAACTGAAAATTAAATGCATTTTTCTAATGTTACAGGACAGAACTTAACAACTACTGGTCAAATGGGTGTTTATAGTACATTAATTTGATCAAAATACTATAACAAATTGATGATAGATTAGTACTCCTCTCATGACCTTTTAAAGTTTTTAGTGATATTTTCTTTTAAACTAATTAGGGTCCCTTATAGTATATGTAGAAATCACCATAATGGGATATTTTGGATGCTTTAAAGTAAAAATGTTGCATAATTACCATTTTATAATCAGTTAACAGCTTCCTGAGTGCCCTTTGATTAGAGGAATAAAGTTTAGATGTAACAGGACTGATGGGGTCGTAGTCAGAGTGTATTAAAACAGCTCTATCCTTCTACATTTTCATTGTGGTGCATGCAAATGATATTTGATCAACTTTAACATTGTCATCACTATGCATTAGGTATTTATATGGAATGCTATGGTTTTTTATTATTCAGTTTCCTGAGGGGCCTTTCAGTAACAGTCAATGTGAACAACATGGGGCAACAATCAGAGAGAGAGAGAACTGTGACCACTACAGGAGAGGACGAGATCAGCAGGTGGGATGATGTCCTCAACATGGAAAACATCTTGTGCTGGTAAAAAGCTTCTCGCTCGGCCTGAGGGGTTTCTTCCTCTGCAGATGATGCACCGTGTTCCTCCTCACCTTTCAAATCAAACGCACTTTGCTGGAGATGTGAATAAAGGTCTGCTCTAGGGCCTACTCATCGTGGGCTCGTGGCTTCAGCACAGAGGGGACAGAGTGCTCTGTCGTCTGCGTGGATCTGATCTCGGACATTAAATCTGGAGTGATGTCAGTGAATACATGTGTGGTCAGGAACGTCCAGGGAAAAGAGTTCCTGTTACTAAAAACTTAATATGTACACAAAAAACAAATAAATGACAGGACATGGATTTGTACAAGGCCTTACAATGTTAGACAAAGGCAAGTTTAATTAGAACTAATTACACACAAAAATAAAATACTCTTACAAAATGATAGTGTTAACATACATAAAATTGCATCAGTCAGCTATGAGAGAGATATAGTCCTGCTAGTGGATCATGCTATTTGAAACAGAAGATCAAATCAAACGGCGGTGCCTCTAAACTCTGACCTGTTCATTAAAAGCTGATGGGAAGTGGCTACAGGGGCACTGCTGAGCGATGTGTAGGAACAGACAGTAGATCAGCTTGTGCACAGTCACCAGAAATACACTGAAACCTCCTTTTGTTTGTGTGCAACTCCTCTTTGCAGCTCAAGAAAATCTCTTTTTTTAGATTTAAGTTAAAGATAAATTAGGTTTTTTTTCTTATTTGATCTACGTGTGTGAACAATATCTTATTACTGTACAAAGCACCATCTGAGGACACTTTTCACTTTGCTTGTGAAACTTTAAGTGTATGCAAATGTTTAGAACAGTCCACGGTCTTAGAGATTGCTAGACAGGAATCATCTTTAAAAAACAAACAAAACATTCATCAATTTCATTTTTAATCGTACAAAACCGTCCCCCCGTTTCTCAAAAAAAAAAAAAAAATTCCCCAAACAAAACATCACTGGTAGAACTGAACAGCAGGTTTCATTCTAGAGATCCTTTCGTTCAGTCCACTTTCAGCACAAATGGGAGACATGCAACAAGTACGGAGTTAAAGTTTGCTGTGGAAAAGTTGATGAAAACAACTTTTTAACTCCTGAACATTGAGAAAAATGTGAACAAAGGGTCAGTTTTAGTTTGAAATGGATGTTAGAAACTATGTCTGACATTTCTCCTGAGTGTGGCCACAAACAGGTTTGAGTAGCAGTACATCAGAAGTTTGGAAACTAAAGTACTGACAGTTAGCACCACGTGGCTGAAAGGTAGTGGAGGGTTTCCTCTCTTCAAAGTAAACGATGATGATGACACTTTGGGCTCCTCTGGGAGAAAATGACTCAGAGGGATGTTTTGAAGTGAGTTTCTGTATAAATGTTATAAATAAAATCATCGTACCTGTTCCTGATCAGCCTCTGTTCAGAGAAATAGCTTATACGAAGGCAGCCATGGCTAAAGTGCATAACTACCATCCTAAAATGTATCATTAAAAATTGTTTTATAACATCTTTAAACTGCTGTCAAGTTTTACTTATTTTGTCAGAAATATAAACTTCCTGCTGGACTCGACCCCTGGATGCACCAGTAGAGCGACGTTTAGCTGCTCCTGGTCATATTTATGTTTGTAAATAACCACGTGAATAACGGCGCATTTGAGGACTTTTTAAAAAGCAAAGCGAAGACTTACCTGTTCATTCTGGTATTTAAATAAAATAAAAATTTAAAGAAGTCCCATCTTGATTTGATCTGCTTTTGTTTGGATTTTATTTAAAATTACATTTTTGTTATTTAATAAATAAATAATATATAAATAGCTCATTATTAATCATCACATTTATTTGTGGAAGTAAATGTAGTGTTTATTGAACTTAAAGTGATAATATGCAGTTTTGCTCGTTTTGGACGCCCTCTGGTGTCTGTTTTAAATCACTGCATTACACAAGTTAGCATATTGTTTCAGCTTATTAACGCCTAAATCTAAGTGTTGAAATGTCTCCTCAGCCTTCATAGCTTTCTACAGGAGCGGTTATTTACTCCTTCAAAGAAATCAGCTGTGTTCAAGCAGGGAGAGATGGAAAAAAATCAGGAATCATGAGCTAAAAACACTCCAGCGCTAGCATAACAGCTAGCCACTTTGGGTTAGCCTAACCCTCGTGAGACACGTGACTTCCTGGGTACCGGGACGGCGACGGAGATCTTGCAATCGTGGTTTTCCGGATCTAATCACCAGATGGGGCTAAGTGACTTTTCATTAACTCTGTAAAGGGTCATATTAGCACAGACTGGCTCAAGGAGAAGATTTAAACATATGAAAAAGTTGCATATTATCACTTTAATGTTCCTGTGTTATTACCATTAGAATTATTTGGTTTTAGTATTACATCATTATAGTTTAGAATTCATGGTTTTGTCACTTTTTTTTTTAAACGGTTTCATTATTTCTGCCGTTATTTTTTATTTGTTTCTTAAACATCACATTTTTGGCCGTTTAATCCTTTAAAATTAATAAATGCTGTTCTGACTCAACCTTTTTGTTTTAAGTGAACTAAAAAACACTTTGACCTTGGCTGCGCTCAGATTAGCACGTAGCTAATCAGTTCTGATGTACATAAAAAGCCATTTCTCTGAACAAAGGCTGTTCAGGAAGCTATAGCGACAACAGGTCAGATGGTAATCATTTATAACGTTTACACAAAAAAGCAACTCAAAATGACCAAAAACATCCCTTTACTGGTAAAGCTTGTAGTCCGTCTGGCGTTTACGATACGTCGCACCACAATATGCAGCTCTATGATGAAAATCAGCAGAATTTAAAGGGCGAGCTCAATATTTGCAAAGCTTTATAAATTCTAAATGATTTTGGCACTCTGGAGACATTTTCTGCCTTTTATGACCAAACTCTCCCTATCCCATTGGAGAGGTAAACCACAGCCTCCTTCAGTGACACTCAGTCCAGCTTTCCACAAAGTCACCTTCTATCATTTAAAGAGTAACACTTAACATTTAAAATGTTTTTGTTTTTTATCTTTCGGAAACAACAGAAAGGGGTTTCTGAAATATAACAGCAATAAATTAGATATATTATATAGAATTTTATTGTTTCTCAATTTTCCCTGTTATACAAAAATATCACATTTCAAGCTATTCATGAATTTCCTCATTTTTTTTCAAACACAGCTGAATGTGTGACACAGGGTTTGTCGTTGGGCGGCGGCGGCGGCGGCGACGGCAGAGCTCCCTGCTTCTGTCTTTGAAGAAGGTCGTAAACAGTCAGGTGCAACTCTCCTCGTCTGCACGTTCGTGGCATCGCCGTGGTGTGATTGCTTCAGGGCAACAAACAGATCAAGACACGCTCACTCCGATTCCAGATTTAGTGTTTCCTTTTCAAGTGGTGACCAATAATATTAAGAAGAAGAAGAATAATCCTGTCCTGCAGCAAAGGAATCAGTCTTTAATGTAACTACTGTCTCAGAGTGGACCATAAGATGGAGCAATGCTACATGGAATAAAGTCGGTTTTTAAATGCTAAAATGATTTTATATATAAAAAAGAAGAGCCAGCAGATTTTTGCAGGTTCCACACGTTAGTAAATAGTCTGAGTTATTAGCAGCTGAAGAGATTCTTTGTGATGATAAAAAGATTTTAAGAAGGTCTGGAGGGTTTAGAAACAACCCGCAGTCAGGCGACATTTCTCTGTCCACCCTCCCTCTGCTCAGAGACTCGTCAAAGTCTGAGCTTTACGGGTAACCATCCACAACCCCTCTCACCCCATGCCGACCTAGTGAACTGATTTGTGGACGGTGGCTTGTGATGGTCAAACGTCTGCTGGTTGAGGCGTCACTCCACAGCGAAGCCACACGTCTCCTCGATGGCAGTGAGCAGCTTGTCGTACAGTTTGTCGTAGCTCTCGTAGGGAGGAATGTCAATCCGGTTGAAACTGGAAAAACACAAATGGATCTTAAGAGCATAGAAAGTGACTACATAGAAAACGTACAGGTGCTTCAGTAGCAGGGTTACAGATGATCAAATGGATGTTTCCCTCACCAGGTGTGGGCTTTGGGCAGGTTGTTGGTGCTGGCATCGATCTGATGGATGGTGAAGAGTCGAGGTCCTGCAGCACCTTAATAAAATATAACATTCAACATGTTACTGAAAGGACTGTAAACTGAATAAAACTGACATTAGACAACTCTGTCTCTTTGTTTCAGGCAGCTCAGATCTGAAAATATTAGAAACAATTAGAAAAGTGGAATGACGGTGATGAGAGGTCTCCTAAAGGTTTGAAAGAAATCTCATTAGAAACAAAACAGGATCAGCAGAACTGGTGTTAATATTTACTAGGAGTTAATGTGATCTGTTGAGGACAGAGTTCCTGTTTTAAAGTGATGAAAACATCAGGGTAAAATAGAAAAAAAAACAGCAGATGAAGCAATGACCCTTAGGACTGGGAGATGTTTTCATACAGGAAGTGGAACCAATAACCTGGTTGCTGGGAGACCAAAACCATTTTGAGGAAGTAGCTAGTTTTTCCAGCGCAACTTGAAAACTGAGTGTTATTTAGTTATTATGTTGTTTGAAAATCACATTGATTTTTCATTAAATTTGACATGTTACTGACGAGGAGGAGGAAGAACTGAGAGATGTTGTTCTTTACAGCCTCAGACTTCAGTCACATTCAGCAGCAGCTCCTGCACAAAGACCGTCTCCACATTTACCCGACACCACTTAGAGCGGCTTGTTGAGCGGCAGCAAGACTCAAAAATAAAAAGTTTAAACCCCAGACACCATCTGGTTTCTGCAAGTTTAAATACAGATGGTGAGGTTTCAAAGTGCTGACATTAACTGAAGGACTGATGAGCAAAAATGACATCACTTCTCTGAGACGAAGGAAAATGCCAGTGAGATTAAAGGACAGCTTCTTAGAGGAAGTCTTCTTGCGTCAGAAGAGATTCTGATCTAAGACACATGTGGAATGCAGTTCTGGATCAACAGGTAACAAAGCTGACCTGTAGGTTTAAAGGAGACACCTATGGACTAATGTGAGCCCCAGCTTTGTTGCTCCATGCATCAGCAACATTTGGAGAACTTGAGTTCCTGCAGAACCCGACCATGAATTCTGTCTACGTTCTCAGAACTAGGGTTGTCACGGTTACCGGTTTCGCGGTAAACCCCGGTAAAAATGTTGACTATAATTATTACCGTCATGTTTTTAAAAAACTATATTATCTCGGTGGGTTAACCGCGTTCGCGGTTTTGGCACGGTTAGCGTCCCGGCTACCGTATCCACTGGTGAAGCTTCTGCGCACTTTGTAGTGTTTACATCCACAACTTTCTTAAGCTAAAGCTAAAATGACGGCGAAGAGGAGAAAACAGCGCTGAGGGCATCTATCAGCCCTCAAAGCAGACAAAGTCGGAAGTATGGGCATATTTTGGATATTTGAAGAATGCAGAGGGACAGTTGTTTGCCGAACGTGCCGGGAAAAAGTGCGAAAGGAAGCAACACGCGACGCATCTGTGTGTCCATCAACTCTACAGTCACTGCAAGTGAACGTATTAAGGTAACGTTTAGCATTTTAGCTGAAATACATGATGTGAGGACTTTGGGTTGAGGGACAATGCTGCGAGCGCCACTGTCAGAACATAAACCGAGTCGCGGACCTCCGTATTGAAATGACGCTACGGGTATCACAGCGGGCAGATCGCTGTTGATGCTGCTTAATGAAGCATGTCAGAATAAGTTCACCAGAAGTCCAGCTTAGCAGAAAATAACTGGTGGTTTATTAGCCATGCTGCGGGGAGCGGGAGCAGTACAGAGACCACCTTAAAGTCCGACGGGTAATCATAGAAACGAGGTTGTTTTTGTCAAGTACGGTGGCCCATGCTGTACAATAGGGTGTGGGTCAACTGATCTACAGTCGCTATTCTGATTATGAATTATTATGAATTTAACAATGATCACTGCCTGATGACATCTCCCCAAATCTGAAAAGCTCACAGGAAGGACACAAACTGAGGACAATATTATCCTGATATAAAGGGTTTATTTAGTTGTCTGGTTGAACATATTCAACATCCTTTTAAAAAACACCGAGATAATGCCGAAAACCGTGATCATTTTGGTCACAATAACCGTGAAGGTAAATTTTCATACCGTGACAACCCTACTCAGAACGTCACAAAACATGGCAACTTCAGTACTTAAATCTTCCACCAGAGGGCAGAAAACCTGTTAAAGATTCAGAGCAGCTTTTGAGGTAAATACAACTTCTGTTAATAAACCTAGAGCTCCTTGAAGCGTAGAAATATTTGAATCAGAAATTAAACAAACGGTGTTGAAGGGTTAATGACATAATGGCATAAAACTAGATTTTCTTCACCAAGATAACCTGATGGTGGTAAAACTCACTTCCACCAGATTATTAGTTCTTTATCAGCTTAATCAATTTTACTTAGTACATAGAAAACTCTTTGTCATAACTCAAATGTGAAAGGTCAGAAAAAACAAAACATAAAAGTAGAACAACCGGCCGCGTCTGGACTATTTGGGCCTCTGCTTCGTCTCTAAAGGATTTCCAGAAATAAAATGCAGAGTAACAGGAAAACCTTCACACTTTGAATAAGAAGATTTATGGAGGGGAATACCTAGCTTCTTGAAATAATGTTCCATGAATTTAAGACAAAATTATTCCACATAAATGCAAAATGTGCTTGTAAAAGTCAAATAGTGATAAAAACTTCCAGCGGTGGTTTCAGTTTATTTTAAGTTACTTTTTCTACTGTGAGGGAGTACTAAACTAAGTGCCTTTATATAATAAAAAGTGACAAAATGTACAAGAATGTTGAAAGTTATGAAAAAACTCAGAATGTTTGTGTCATTATTTATTGTGTTTACATTTCTGAGATCTGGCATGGTTCTTTCTGCACATGATGAGCTGCCTTGTCTGTGTTTTAATACCAAACTTTTAATAAATTAAATTAAATCATTACCTGAAGTAACGCACTTTGTTCCAGTTTTAAAGTCGGAGATGCTGCTGCTGCATCGTGTCTCTTTAACTGGAGCCAACAGGCTTTAATAAACAGAGCTGAGTCAGAGGTTTATATTCAGCTAAACGTCCCCTGATTGTGTCCCTTCTCTGACTGAGACCTTTTGTGTCTCTGCTGATGTTTGGTCCAAGTAAGGACGGTCCAGTCAGGTGAGAAAGGGTTCTGTCTGCCAGTGGATCACTTTGTTCTCAGCAGTCTGTGCCAGGATGAACCCAGTGAACCACAGAGCTGCACACAGGCAGAGGGTTCGTCTCAGATCAGAGTCACACACACACACACACACACACCTCAGATTGTGTGAACAAAGTCTGTTAATGCTATGCAGACTTTGCAACATTAAATCAAATTTTCCTTACACTAATAATCTGAATTCTCATTAGTGTTTGTGGTGTTTTTACCTTGCAGAGCCTTGAAACCTTGAAGGGGAACTCTTGAAGATCCAGTGACAAACTGCAGCAGCCGGGCTCTGCGCTCCTCATCGAAGGACTCCACAGCTTTCCAGAACCACTTCACTATGTTGCTGTCTGGAGTGCAGTGTTTCAGCCGCGTGTTGGACTTCCAGTCGTTGATGTCAATTTTACCCAGACCGCACACAATCAGCTACAGGCAGAGAGATCACGTCAGCGGGGTCCGATGGAGTAAAATAGCTTATAAAGCTGAGTAAAGCGAAGTACCTCCAGCTCCTTCTCGTCAAAAGCCTTGAGCAGGTGTTGTGGGATGACCTCATTGAAGCCCTTCTGCAGAGCCAAGAACTGGGCCTCGATCCCACGCAGGAAACGCCAGTTGACATAGAGGCGGACGTACTCTTTCTTGTTGTCCTGGGTGACGGGGTTGCTTTTACCGTTGGGCTTGAGCTCGTGTTGGATGATCTCACCATAAGCGTTGTGCTCGACACAGAAGGTGTGGTCCAGCACACCTGTGATGTCATTGTCCCTGGAGACAGAATAATAATCAGAAAAATGATTAAAATGGTTTAATTTACAAAAAAATACACAAAGGAAATAATAATTTGAATTCTATTTGAATTAAAACGGGACTTAAAAAATATTAGCTGTTTATGTTGTTTTAGTTTTAAGTTATAAATAATTACCATCCACTGTAGATAACTTCCTAAAAAGCCTCAGTTCTGAGAAACAGAGTTTTAGGTCTGATGGAGAATGGCTAGTCTGAATGAGGCTGCCAACAGTTTCCTCAATAAAACATGAACAGACAGCTCTAAGCTGCTCAGCTCTGCCACCTGCTGGTGTAAATGTGTAAGTGCTAAAATGTGATCACTGGATATTTGAGGTTTTACAGAAACAGAAACCTTCTGCTATGTAAACTTTGTGCTTTCAAGACAAAACCTTGACTGATGATCAAGGTATTTATTTCTGAAGTAGTTCATTTAGAATATACAATTACATAAGATAAGAAAATCAGGTAAATGAACAGCAGTTGGTTAGCACTGTTGCCTCGCAGCAAGGAGGTCATGGGTTCGCGTCCCGGCTCTGCGGCCTCTCTGCGTGGAGTTTGCATGTTCTCCCCGTGCGTGCGTGGGTTTCCTCCGGGTACTCGGGTTTCCTCCCACAGTCCAAAGACATGACTGTCAGGCTAATTGGGCTGGTAAGTTGTCCTTAGGTGTGAGTGGGTGCGTGGTTGTTTGTCTCGTTCGTCTCTGTGTGGCCCTGCGATGGACTGGCGACCCGTCCAGGGTGTCCCCCGCCTCTCGCCCCTTGACCGCTGGAGATAGGCACCAGCTGCCCCGCGACCCTCTGTGGAGGACTAAGCGGCTACAGAAAATGGATGGATGGAAGGTAAATGAACAAAGAACATGATAAATAATCAACCTAGTGTTCTAGGTGTCCCGTCATGCTCTTATTTTGACGCGTTGGACAGAGGTGTTTTTGTCTGACGAAGAGAAATAAACACAGTGATTCCCTCATCGATTGCTAATCATGTTAAATGATTTTCTGCAGATTCGAGTAGCCCCAGATTCAGTGATTGATAAATAGAAATACTATTAACTATGGTAGGTTGAACTTCTTCAAGGAAGAACAGAAAGTTCAGCTTCTGTTGATTTTCTTTATAAGGCAGCTGATATTTAGTTTCTGCTTTAGGTCCTGGGAGACGATGGTTCCCAGGAGGCTGATGGATGTAAGGAGTCGCCGCACAGGACGATGGCGTCTAGTGGGACAGGATTCCTTCTCCATTATTTTATCAGCACTGAGCACCAGGTTATTATCGCTACATCTGGTTGCATGGTTGTCGATGTCCTTTCTGCAGGCCATCATCCCCATATTTACATATGCATTTAAGGGTCACGTCTGGCAGGAATTTCCCAATTTTTCTGCTGAAAAAAATGCATAATGTGAAACAAACAACTGTGTGAAGGTTAATATAATAATGATCACATGAATCTGTATGAATACTTGAAGATTGGAGCGGTTTTAATAGGTAGCACACTTTGCTTTTGGCTGTACTTGGACTAGCTGTAAGCTCATCTGTCCTGAAGGATGTTAAATATTTCTCCAAATAGAGGTCATTTACAACAGGTGAGATAGTAATTGTTTCACTTTTACACAGAAACAGACTTAAAATGGTTTAAAAATCCCTTTGTAAGGATCCAGTTGTGTGTTTAAGTTACTGACTGGTTATGACTTTAATTAAACCTACAGGATCCAAACTAGGCTGTTGTGCAGGTCGGGGTCGACAGACTCCATGTCGTCCAAGGTGATGGGTTTACCCAGCAGCTGTTTGTAGAAGGGTAACGTGAAGCCGCCGTCTATGTAGTGCCCGTGGAACACCGCCATCCCCATGATGCGGCCTACGAAGTGGAAGTATGACAAGTGCTCCTGCATGGAGACAAAAACATGTTACTTTCCAAATGAAGAGTTTAAAACAGGCTTTGATGAGAAAATGAAAGTCCTTCTGCTACTTCCAAATGTGTTTAGCTATAAATAATTACCATGCTGCCTGTTGTAGATAGCTCCCTGAATGGCCTCAGTTTTGAAAAATAAAGTTTACATATTACAGGACTGATGAGCTAATGGCTAGCCAAGACCAAAACAAATTGCTGCCATCTTCAAACAGCTTCAATCTCCTACGTTTTATAGTAATTTCATGCAATCTTAGTTTATGAACTGTTTATTTAATGGTTATTTTATCTAAAATATTATTCAATTCCAACCAAACCTGAACCCTGGATGCACCAGAAGAGCTGCATGTTGCTGCTGGTGACATGTGTGCTTGTAAATAACATCATAATTTTATGTTAAAAAATGTGCAATGTAAATTTGGTGCAAATGTAAAGGGTTAAAATGAAATAACATTTGCATAAATTGCTGTGATGTTTAAAAAATCAGAGCCGTTTTAAGATAGCAGGAACACACTTTGGTTCATCGTTACAGAAACATTTCCAGAGGAACAAAACAATGTTTTTTCTTGTTTGTGTTCCGAGTCGTCAGCTCTTTGTCACTAAAACAACAAAAGCCTTTAACAGCTCCTACACAGACCCTGACATCCCATCCCTAAACATCTGGTTATAGGAGGGAGAAGAAGGAGCGTTGGAAACCACTGATGATTAACTGAGGATGAGCCATTTCTACCCGCAGCTTCCTGAAGTTTGGTACAAAAAACTGATCAACAATATGAGTGTAACTCACAGGATTGACAGCAGAATCTGGGTTAATCTGCAGGGTGTAGATGTCATCACGGGAGTACTGGAACAGGCCGTAATATGGATTCAGCATCTCATGTGAGAGCAGGTAGAGCCACTCCCTGCACAGAAAATAGGAGGGAAATGAGGAGGATGTATCCTCTACAGCAGGACTGGAGCTGGAAGCCCCCACCCCACCCCACCCGGACTCATCCATGGATTTTTATGTGGTCTTTAAGGTTTGTAATGGAGTACCCCAGAGCTACACTGTAGGTCACGGTTAGAAGCCAAAGCTGTTCTCTGGAGGAAGATCTGGTTATAAGAACATCATCACGTCTCCTTACCTAGCCACCCCTCCATAGTCGAGTCCTTCTTCACCTCTAAACTTCACCATGAGCCTCTTCCACAGGTCCTTCGGCCTCATCTTCATCACCTGCCGATACGACTCCTACAGGGTAAACAGGAACAGCTCATGAACAAAGTTGGAGAGGAATCTAGTTTTATGTCATATATCACCGTGAGCAGACTTAGTGAAACATGTTCTCCTGTTGTTCTGACCAAAAACACGTAGTAAAATTTATCATGCCTTCTGAATGACACACACTTCCACCCTTTACAAAGCCTAAACTCCTGTGTCCTGTAGTGGAGCTGTAAAAACATCAGAACAATTAAAGAGGGCAAAACAGGCAGTGTGTGATTTGTGTCACCTATAGTGTTTTAAAGGAAAATGTCACACGCTCGGTGTCCCAACATTTTGGGATACTTCACCAAAAAGTGATTTTTGTCAGTTGCCATATTCCCCATAGTTAGATCAGTGGGTAAAAACAATTAGTAACCAGCCCAGTTGTTACCCTGATCCAGCATTACTCCATTAGCTTTAGCTTAGCATAAAACACTGTAAGTGAATGGTAACAACTAGCATTGTGAGGAAAAAGTCCTTAAAACTACTCAGTAGTGATACTAATTCTGTCTAGTGACCTCAATAATCAGATCGACTGTAAGTGAAAATAAAACGTAACACGAACAAATTACAGGTACTATTTTAGACTTGGGACTACTTTATGACAAAGAACAGCTGTAAGCTTCCACTGAAAGGAGCAAGGACATGACGCAGCGTCCCCAAAGACACCTACTTCTGTAAACACGTGTCCCCACGTTGTTTTCAAACCTCACAGACAAAGAAAAATAACACAAAGTCAGGAGCTGCTCAGAGATTATCTTGAAAAACCGTTACCAGGTTTAGCCTAGTAGCCAGTATTTGTTTTTATTTAGTTGTTAAGCGGCAAAAAAAAAAAAGTTCTACACTGTCTTCTGTACCACAAGCAACCATGGTGTGATTTGAGTGTGTGTGTTTTAATTTTTTTCAATTCCCACCCCTAATCCAGACTGTTATGTATGTATGGTTATGTTTGTTATTTGTAAAAGAACAATAAAAATAAGTAAAAAAAAGAAAAAGAAAATGATCATACGTGTACAAATTTGCTCTAATTGGTGAGGATGTGTCACTAAATGAATAAATAAATCTAATTGTTCCCACCATGGTAGCTACACACGTTTTAAACCAATGTAACAAAAATATTAGATTCTTGTTCTAAGGAGCAGACACCCTCCTCTGACCTCCCTGCACATCCGAGGGACAGCGGTGGAAGTGGTCTCCAGCTTCAGGTATCTGGGTGTCCATCTGGAGCTGCTACACTTCCAGCCTGATTAAGAAAGCACACCAGCGCCGCTATCTCCTCAGGAGGCTGAGACATGCTGGATTGAGGCGCTCGGTCCTGACATCTTTTTACACGTGCATGGTGGAGAGTGTCCTGTGCTCCTGTGTCAACATCTGGCATGGCAACTGCTCTGCAGCAGAGAAGAAGTCTCTGCAGAGGGTTGTGAAAGCTGCACAGAGGACTGTGGGAAGCAGCCTACCCACCACCACAGACACCTCCAGATGCAGGTAAAAGGCCTCCTGCACCATGAGAGACCACACCCACCCTGCACACGCACTATTCAGGCAGGAGGCTGCAGAGCATAAAGAGCAGGACCACCAGACTGAGGTGGAGGTCTGAGGAGGAACTCTGGAGGACCGCTGTAGCAGCATCCCCCCTCCCCCCCACCCTAGCCCCCGTTTCAATGATCGACAGCATTATTACCACCGTCATCACCCACACTTTATACAACTCACCGACCTCTTTAACTAGCACCGGTCACTTTAAACAGCACACATCACCTTGATCAGATTGAACTGTATTGCTGCTACCGTTTTGTTGTAAATTGACTACTTTCTTCTTATTATTTCTATTCTTGTTCATTTTACCGTCTAGGCTGTAACCGGGACCAGGGAAACACATTTAGTTCCATCTCATGTTTGACATGTGCTGAAATTACAATAAAAACCCTTGAATCCTAAATAAGCTTAAATGATTTTATGGAATGATTTATTGATTCTAGTGTTATAAAAGAAATGTTTGTCTATCAAAGTCTATTTTTCTGGAGGCATTCATTCATAATGTACAACTACAAAGGAATGGGAAACATTGATAAAGTGAGCACAGATCATAATATAAGGTCTAGTGATCCTGCTGAGGGATGTGTGTGTTCGAGGAGTCGTTTGAAGCTCTTATTTTGACGGGCCACACCGCAGCGTTCCTGGTGTGTGTTTTTCTCTGTTGAGAAGCTGAGCTCTCTCCACCTCAGTTGTTGTTTATCACACGTGTGCTCGGCTTACAGCATCAGCGGGAGGCTTTATTTTAGGTAGATTAGAGGCAGTTATAATAAACACAACCGTAAGACTCTAATAACACCGGTTCTTTCACTGCCAGGTCCTGCCATGCCCTCAGGGCCGAGCAGGCAGCCGAGGGGTGCTGCTGGGGGAAACGGGAACATCTTATCTACAGTTTAAAAAGTACACACACAGACAGCTCTGACACATAACACTTTCCTATTCAGGCATAATTTAATGCTTCAGCTGGTCTGGAGACGCTATGCAGTTATGTCTCGCTCCATCTCAAGACGCCCCCCACCCCCACCCATTCCCTATCCTCCCACCCTCTCACACGTCGAGATCAGCCAACTAAATGTCTTCGTTCAAATGAACAGACGCGGCTGTTCCAGCACATTCCAGTGTATATTTTATGAGGGTCATGCAGTCTGTTGCAGGTGGTGTTGTTCTGACGGAGGTTCTGCACCTCCTAAATACAGAGAGAGAGAAAAAAAGAAAAACACTGCACCCGCTGAGAAAAAGCCTCGGCTCAAACAAGAGGTCTGCTTTGGATTTTGAGCCTTCACACATCATAGATAACCGCGTGTGAGAGAAACGTTTTCACAGCCAAAAGGCTCCGGGCCGTGACCTTTAGAGAGGAACATAAAGAATCATGGGAAAAAAGGAAAACCTTTAGAGAATGTTTGAAATAACTTTGACGGGACTAAAAATAACTTGCTAAATTACAAGTTTTTCTGAGAGGTAAATGTTTAGATGAGATCGTGAGGAAAACGGAAATGATGTCTTTTAACACAAACGCTAGCTGTGACAGTTTGCCTCTGGGCTAAGTTGCGTACTGGTGAGGTATTTTTGTGTACGAGGACGTGAAGGAGCTCGTTCCGTTTCACGCTCACCTCAAAGATTTCCTCTCGGGACACCTCGATGCGGCAGTGACCGGCCTGAGGTTGCTGCTGGGACAGCTCCTGCCGGAGGATCTTGAGCTTCTGAACGAGGTCCCTCTTGTACTTGGGCACTGTGAGACACTCCGCCTCCTCTGGGAGCTGACTGGGGGACACCAGAGCCTGCTGGACCTGATCCTTCGTCTGGTTCTGACGACTGGAAGACACAAGTCAGAGGTGATTCATCTGCCAATACGCTTAGAAACAAGATTATTTATGAGAATAAAAGTCAATTAGAATAAATAACAAGGGGCCTCCAAACAGTACAAAGGCATATTAGGTTCATTTAGATTAAAATAAAACAGAGGGAGCTGGATGAGAAGTAAAAACACAAGAAACAGCTCAGGAAGTTCAAGATTATGTCATATATTTACAGTAATTGATCCTTAACGTCCCCCTTGGGGAAATCGTTTCTCTGCTTTTGACCCATCCCTGAGGAGCAGTGAGCTGCCATTTGTATGGCACCCATAGGGCAACCTTTTAGGGTTCAGTGTCTTTCCCCAAGTAGACTTCAGCACGTGTCCTGCTGGGGCCGGGAATCGAGCCGCTCACCTTTTGATCAGAGGATCATCCTTCCCTCTCGAGCCACGGCCGCCCCTTACAAGAAAAAAAAACGTAGACATTCTCTGATAATGGAAAGTCATAAATTTGCAAGAAAAAAAACCCTCATATTTGTGGTGATTAAAAGCATACATTTATGAGAATAAAACTATGCTATTCTGAAAGTTTGAATTCAGAAATCTGCACACAAAGTCAAAACTTTCAGGGTTCAAACCATAAACTTGACAGAGAAAACTAAGATGTTTACTAATGTTGGAAAAGTGTAGAAAGATTCTTTGGGATTAAAATCAGTAATTAATAAAAAGATCACCTTGTATTCCAAGCTACCAGTGGTATATTACCAGGAAAAAATTAACTCACAAACTGATGTGAAACAAAAATAGCAAAACAGGAAGAAAACCTTCAAATCTCAAATAATGCATGTCATCTTTTTTCTTGCAAATTCATGTTTGTACAACTTCAGAAAGAGATTTTTTACCCCTGGGAAATTTAACGTTAACATTTTTTTCTTGCAAATTTATGAATTTACAGAATCAGAGAACATCTGTTTTATTCTTGTAAATTTTAATCCCCTTTAATCAGAGAAAATGTCATTTTCTTCTCACAACTTAAAGACTTTCTGACATCAGAGAGCAGTTTTTAAAGGCATACTATTCAGTTTTGCTTGTTTTTAGCACCCCCTAGTGTCCGTTTTAAATCACTGCCATAAAAACGTTAGCATTGTCTTTGCTCAGAAACATCTAAATCTAACTGTTGAAATGTCTCCTCAGCCTTCACTGCTTTCTACTGGAGCGGTTCATCACTCATTCAAAGAAATCAGCTGGAAAAAAAAAATTAGGAATCATGAGCTAAAAACACTCTGGAGCTAGCATAACAGCTAGGCACATTGGGTTAGCCTAACCCTCGTGGGACTTTGTGAGACTTCAGGGCACCGGACCAGAGACTCAGAAGTTGCAAACGTGGTATTCTGGATCCAAGCAGCAGATGGGGCTGAGGGACCTTTATTAACCCTGTAACGTCTGATTAGCACATACTGACTCAAGGAAAAGATTTAAAATATGAAAAAGTTACATAGTGTGACTTTAAGTCAACATACTTGACAAGAATTTAAAAAAATTCTAAGAATTTTGTAGGAATTCCACCTCTCCTCCCAGCGTTGCTGATTTAAGTCTTTCACGTCCAATGGCTGAGGCTGCAGTCAAAAGTTCTCTCTGTGTATTTTGCTGAGAGCAGAGAAGCGGATAAACACACTGAGGTCATCTGGGAAGAGCATCAAGTCAAACAGCTGCCTCAGCGACATGCAGACGGAGAGGTGGAGTTCAGACATCCCCTGTATTTAAAACTGCTCCTCTCTAATTCGCTGCTCCTGCTGAGTACGGTGTTGTTCTCACTGACATGACGGAACTAAAACACACCAAGTGGTGTAGCGTTCACCTCTCATACAGACACAGCTAACTTCAAATTAGTCTGTACAGTGTCAGGTCAAAGGAGAGTTAATGATTTCATCATGAGGCCAAGAGTCATTTTGTTTTTAACTCAATTAAATCCAGTCAACACTCTGGTGAAGGTCTTCATCCATCCAGGGCAAGATCATCCTAGTGGGATCAAAAAAGGACCACTTTCTTCATTTAAAAGATCTTTGGCTTCTCATCCAAGGAGCTTTATCAATTCAAACAGAAAAGTGCAAAGTACCAAGCTTTTAATCTGTAGTGAGAGCTTATTAATGTCAGCTATCTTATAAATCCACCTTCCCTCTCTATTCTGAGGGTTGTTAAGGTCTTTGTTGTCTACGTGTGAGATGGAGATGTTCTGGTCTAGGGCTGCCACAAACGATTATTTTGATAGTCGACTAATCACCGATTATTTTTACGATTAGTCGACTAATCGGATCATGCTAATGGACATAAAATGTACATATATGTAATATATTTAATATATTATCTCACCAGCATGCAGTTATTATTATTAATAAGTATAATGAAAATAATAACTATAATAATAATAATAATAACTATAATAATAATGATACATTAATTTGTACTGCACTTTATATTTCAGGAATCTCAAAGTGCTACAGAACAGCACCCTAAAATAAAGTGACCAAGGTCAATAAATGACTAAAATAATTAAAAGGAGAGCCTGTAAAATACATTTAACAAAAAACATTTATAAAAATACGTTTATTAGGTTCTGTAAAAGCATCTAGCCTGCAGTTTGCTGATCTTATTAAACCATCATACAGTCTGAAGTGTTTCAGGTCTGTGCCAACTAAAAGTAAAGACAGGATGATGTTTATTCAACTTTTAATGAAATTTGCAGCTTGTAGCAACAATCACGTCTTTAACTGGAGCATAAAGTAAAACATTTCTGAAAGTGTTCAAAACTGCTGTTCACCTCACGGACCGACTCATTAAAAACCGAACGCACGGACCAGAATCAGAGAGCGGAAGGATCGGACCAAAGGTCAGAACCAAAACGGAGCGCGCGGGTCAGAACCGGGCCGGGGAGAGAAGAGCGCGGATTAGAACCGGAACGGAGCGCATGGATTAGAACCGGGCCAGAGAGAGAGGCGCGCTAATCAGAACCGGAACGGAGGGCATGGATCAGAACTGGGCCGGGAAGAGAAGCGTGCGGATTAGAACCAGGGAACATGCCCCGATCAGAACTGGGCCAGGGAGAGAAGCGCGCCGGCGTATCAGAGCGCAGAGCTGAGCGCACGGATCAGAACCAGGGAGTGGAGCACGGACTAGACCTTTGGAGCCTAAGGCATGGGCCAGACTGGATCCTAATGCACAGAGCTGCTGCACAGCATGCATGTGCATCAAGATCAGAAAGGCAGACAAGACAGTGGAAGGTAAAGCGGCAGTTTGAGAGAATAGTCCCAAAAAAAAAAAAAAATAAACGACGCGTCGACTTCTACATTCATCGCCGACGATTTTAGTAGTCGACGTAATCGTGACTAATCGACGAATCGTGGCAGCCCTATTCTGGTCGTATACTTGATGATGTGGATTGGTGTGAAACTGTCCAGGGATGGGATTACTTCAGAAATACTCCTGTTTAGTGTTTGTTGTTTTCACTCCTCTTTCTAATCACCAACCTTTCTGTCCATATAGGACCAGCCCAGTCCTCAGACAGAACCTTTCTAGTCTTACTGACAACTCAAAGGTCTCACACACACACACACACACACACACACACACACACACACACACACACACACACACACACACACACACACACACACACACACTCGTACCTGACTGTGGATGTGGTGGGTGGGGGGGGGGTGTGTGTGTAGGTTTCATACTTGAAACGTTCATCTTCAATTTGCACAACACTCCAAGAAGGGAAAATTGTTGTTTCACTAGCAAGACAGCATGCATTAATGAAGATCTTGCTACAGTTTAAAAGCTTGGCACCCTGCACCTTTCTATTGAATTGATAAAGATCCTCAAATAAGAAGCAAAAGGTCTTCAAAAATCAAGAAAAGGTCTGGTTGCCTTCATTTGAAGCTACTAGGATTTGAAATCGGGTCATAAAGAGCTCGTTGGTGAGTTCATGATTAGATACATTTACTGGGTTATTTCTACTATATAATCTAAAGGTGTAAGAAATGTTGAAAAAGGAACCAGAAGGAGGATTTATTTGGTTATTTATAATTTAATTAGTTTAAATGTCTATAACTTTACCCAGTTTAAAGTTTAAAACTGAAAAAAAACTAAAAAATGTTTGTTTTCATGTTCATCTCAATCAACTATAAAAGTTCAAAGGTCATAAATGATGTTTTAAATGTGTCGCATTCTTTCTAATGACCAGAAGGGGGCAACCACTACAACTCACCCCCCCAAAAAAATCCTCTTTATTACACTGGAAAACTGTTTTCTGTTAAAGTTTTAGGTAAATAAAGTAGATCAGACAACATGGTTTATTTAACAGTTTTGTGACGGATGTGTTTGTACTATAGTGGCACTGGTTTTAAGTCAAATCCCTCTTCAGCTGTAAGCTCAACTTTCAAAATGACAAACACTGCAATGATCAAAATGTTGTATAAATAATGGTCGAGTATTTATGGGGTCAGCACTAAAGGATTATTTCCACAGTGATCTTTTGCACTTCAGTGGGGTTATAGTGGGCGTGTTCACCTCTGAGCTGGGCTAAAGGGGGTGGGGATGTGTGCACTCGTCAATCTGCAGACGTAGAACCCAAATCCTGCCATAATTAAATCACCACGACCTAATTAACTTTTATCAGGTAGTTAGAACTATATATATATATCTTCTGAGCGTATATGGTTAGGAAAAGTTCATTTAGCTCCAGACTGCTAGCCAACAACCTACATTCCCCTTCACCACAACGAGCATTTCTCTTTAGCAGAGTGACTGGGTTTGGGTTCTGGGGTCTGTGCAGCAGAATCCAATTTGGCTTTTCAATCACTTCCTGCTATCCCAGAAAGCCACAGGGCCCCACAGGACACTCAAGACCTCCTCGTGAATCCCTTTATTTCCTGCAGACTAGACTGAGGAGGAGAGAAGGGAGGCAGGAAGGGCGCTCTGTTCTCCTGACAGCACCCAAACACAGCAGACAGCTCAGAGGGAAGGAAGGGGAGAGGAGGCACTGAGCATCCCTCCCTGCACTTTCACCCATAAATCAAACGCTGCTCTCTCTCTCTCCCAGCTCTCTGTTCTCTTTCCAGCTGCTTACTGATGAGCATGACTGGTCCATGTTACCCAAAAGTGCTCACTGCAGGCAAGATTTAGCAATAAAAGTGCCATTTCCCCCCCCCCTAACAAATGCTCCATTTTGAATGATAAATCACCAACGTCTAGTTCTTTCGCTCATGTGACCGTGCAGCCAGGCTCTGAAGCAGACATGGATTCAGTTACCTATTGGACAGTGACCCCGAGCAGACAGGGAGTCTAGATTCAGCACATCACCGCAACAACACGGGGAAGTTCTAACCAAAACCACGCAGAGCTATAAACTCTGACTTTGATGGACATTATATATATTTCTGACATTTTTGTGGGATGACGGCACATGAGAGGTGAAAATATCTGAAATCCCTGAGCTGATAAAAGGCAGATGTCTGGACAGAGAGCTGAGGTCTGATACGTTTCACAGACTTTTGTCACAAGTTAGAGTCACTCTAAGGTTAGGGTGTGATATGATGAAATACATCAAGTGACCAAAATCAAACTAAATACTCTGCTTGTGGCAGGTTTTTTCATCGCTGCTGTCACCACGGCACAACGTGGAATCAGGCACAGAGCTGACAGCGCGTGGAGAGACAGAACCGAAAGAGGGGGAACACATCTCAGCACAACACCAGGTCGCTCCATACTAAAGGACCAAAACCAGCCTATGTCACGGAATTGTCCATAAGTGGATATAATCTAATAAATCTGTTTTTCTTAACAATATAAACATTTCTCACGCTTCACAATGACGTTCACTGTGAAGGAGAAACTGGATTTTAGCTCTAGCTGTTATTTTAGCTTTAGGGTAAAGAACAAATCCTTGCTACCATCTTTGATCAGCTCTAGATCAAAAACAAAAATCCCTGAACTTTCTAAACCTGGAATAGATTACCCTACACTAAATACAGATTTATTAAAACTCAGTCTGTAATTTGTAGAATCTTGATTCTATTTGTGAATGTTCAACCAAAGACAATTTTACTGCTTTTCCATCATCTGAACCATCTTTGACCTGCTTTAGTTTAAACATCTACAACAATTATAGTGTTCAAACCTGGACTAAATATTCTAAAGTAAAAGCAGATTCTATAAAACACTTTGAGTGATTTGTGGAACCTTTAATATATGACTGATTAAAAAAAATGGCAGTGATTTCAAAGTTTTCAGGTCGGTTTTAAAAGCAGCTGTCAATCAGGGTCAAGCCCCTCAACATGTGGGTGTGTCTGATTTAAAAGTCACATTAGAGCCAGGGGACAGACACTGAGTGTTTCTTCACATGCTGGTCACTGAACTTATTACTAAGGAATTAAATTGAAATAAAATTCTGTATCTGGAATTTACTAATGTGCTCTGAACAAGAGTTTGTGTGTACATATACTCAAAGTGCAAAATGTGCAAACTATTCCCAAATTATATTTTCCACCCTAACTTGAGAGATTTCTCTGAGGGCAGCAGATCCAAAACATGTTCTTTGATCCATCAAAACAGGAAAGAAAGAAACCTGATACGACTTCTCTCTGCAGGGGGAAGGAATGAGGTCGGACTGGGGAGGCCCAACAAGACATCCACATACTCTATCTTTGCGGAGCATGGCTCTATGGGTAATTCAACACAGTATGTGTTTGAACAGCTGCACGGGGAAAGACATTCTTAGCATGCAACGATGCACGCTGGCATGTGCCAAGCAGGGCAGCGAGAACCGATACACATGGATCAACATATCTGGACACATGCAGCTCATTCATTGACCTGGGCACAGAATTTATGCTCCGTTTCCTGGACGTGAGACGCTCCTAAGCCACAGACGCACCAGCCTTGGTTTCCACTCCGCTATTTGATGTCTGGCCAAAGACAGCTTTGTGACGGATTGTGTGCTAAAACGCCTTCATGATTCAAACGTCTGCAGGCCGGAGGAATGTTTGAACTGTTGTGTGGAAAAAAAGGATGTGGGGGGAGTGCGCCATGTATATGTTGTGCGTGTGTGTTGTTGCAGACTGTGCTCTGAACCTCTACAGGTGGTGAACACACTTTGGCACAGTGTAAAACATGAACCGAGAGGGAGTGTGTGTCTAACTGTGTGTGTTCTCAACACTCACCTGACGTTCTGACTTTCACTGCCTCCTCGAGAACCATTAGGACTCGGACTACAGACGCAAAACAGAGGCAGAAAAAAGACTTTATAAGCAGTTTTCTCTATACAGACGTTTTGATACGTTCAGCTGTTTTCTCACTTCAAGACTAGATGCAGGTTGGCAGAGAGGCGTGGGTCAGTGAACTGTGTGGTTCGGTTGTTGTGGTCGACAAAGTAAACCCTCCCCGTGGCGGTGTTCCTTATCTCCCATCCTGGTGGTAGAGGACCAAGTTCCTCACAGTTCACATTACTCAGATCTCTGAGAAACAACAGAAAATATGTAAGAATTCAAAGAGAGCAGGAGAAAGAGAAAGAGAGAGAGACGGGGAAAAGACAGAGCAGGTTTAGTTCTAGAACATACCAAAGCACTGACTAACTGGACAGCAAGATTCCTAAACGTCTGAGAAACTTTTGTTCTATTTTTCCTGCTCCTACCCTGTAAATTATTTACTACTGCCTGCAGCGCCTTTCAGCTGAACTCCATGGAGACCAGAAGGTTCTGAAAACCCACCAGGCTCACCACGCTGCCTTTAACCTGAGTGTTTCAAGTGAAGCCAAGGGAACTCAAACTTCATAAATAATAAGAGGCTGGCAACAAAGTCATCAGCTGATGTTGGGAGTCTGGTGATCGCAGCGAACTTTACAATAAAGAGGGAACTCATTTATTAAGTGATATTGACTTAATTCTGATAAAATTGTATTTTGTTTCAAAGACAAGGATCAAGTCAATTCATGAAAACTTTTAGCTTGAAAAAGAAGATATCTTCAGAATATTTGCACAGATTTTGTCGTTTTATTGTTTTAATGTGACCAGCAGCTGTAACCAAGTTTAACAATGATTTTTTTCATAATGTACTGATTTATTTACAGTAATTAAACATCCAGGTCAGACTGTTAAACAAAGGTGAATAAATGATCTCAGATCAGATCTGAATGTGTTTTTAATCTGTCTGTATTTAGCCGTTTCCACTTGTGATTGGAGGTAAAGCCACTTGGTAAAACCAGCATCTCACTGGGCTCGGTCTCAAAATGTTCAGGAGGTTGTGAGTCGAGGGCCTCGCTTCGTGCCACTGGGTTTTTCAACATCTTTTAAAAATTTGTGCAACACATTTCCTTTAAAATAATCAGAGCCATCCTGGGTGTCTAGAACCAAATCCAAGAAAAAAGGGACAAGTTTGGGAGGTGTTGGAGGTCAAACTGCTAATGAGATCAGATAGGTTTTAAACACTGATTAAACTATGTCATGAAAAACTCCCAACTGTTCAATTACAACTCCACATGACCTGGTCATATATAAAATGTCCAATAAACGTGTCATAAGTGCCAAGTCAAGGAAACTCCTAACAAAAATTCACGTATTTTCTTTCATTTTTGTGCCTCCAACTAGACGCTAACAGTCTCAGCCCAGTGAGATGCTGGACTTTATCTGAAGCAGCACAACTCTCTAGTGCTGGCTGGAGGTTTTCAGCCTTCTCCTCTTCCTGCTGCATGGTTCAGTTCAGTCTCCTGTAGGAGATGAAACACACCCCAAACAGCTCAACAGTCCTAATACACACACACACAACTCTACATGCTCTCACTGCAGTCAAGATTAGGTCTTTGGGTTATGCAGAACTCACTCAGGCACAGAAACAATGTAAACGCCATGTTATTGAGGTAATGATGGCGAACATAAGAGTGCGTCTGTAGGACGTACCTGGGTACTCTGGGGTCGTGCCACGTGCTGACGCCTGTTTGAGTGTGCAGAAAGTATACTTGGCCTTGCTGTGTCGTCCTCTGTTCTGTAAAAAGACACATTAAAAGATGTTACTCAACACCTGAAAGTTCCCATCTATCAATTAATCACTCCTTTTAAAGCAAAACAGTCTGATTCACATGCAGACAGATTGGGCTAAATCTGTCTACGTAAGAGAGCGATCTGACAGATGGAGATGAAAGGACCACTTGAGTCAGTGGAGGTCCCAAAAGGCAGCCAGGAAGAGGCAGAGGAGGGCGGGAGGAGGTGAGAGACAGGGTGAGGAACACTGCAGAGGAAAACAGAAAGGAGACATGGGGGGTGGATGTCTGAGTTTTCAGTTGGTAAACTCATTCATCACAGCCTGACGGAGATATTTCCATGGAACTGCCTGCCAGAAAGCTGCTGTCTGCCATCTCCTCGGATCGTTGACGTGACTGTCACATGTACACTCACATAACTTTCCAAATCCACTCAGAAGACGATGAGCACGCTGAATGTTCAACACAGGTGAAAAGTTTGGGTGGAGAGTTAGGAACACCAAACTCTGCTGGCTTTGAGAAGTCTGTGAAATGCTCAGAAACCAGGATATGATCATCACGTTAAACAGAGAGCACTCTTAGGGTCCGTTAAGGCCTATTCATACTCCACAAGAAGAAAGAAATTTGTTCTCGCTGGGGAGCGCCGAGAACAAGAAAAAAGTTCGTTTTGGCAGGGAGCATTCATACTCCCCGAGAACTCAGCTGTCGAACTGCTTCAGTGACGTATCAAATGGGTGTGCGTATCAGGTGTGTGTGTGTGTGTGTGTGCAGTTTAAAACGATCCGTCCTCGCTACGTGAGGAGCGGAGGTATACGGGCCTCCGGCGCAAACCCTCGCGGTTCGCGCTGGTCCTCCTAGCTCGGGTCGATCCAGACCGTGACTCGGACTCCTCGGTCCGTCCGCACAAAGCAGCAGAGCAAGCGCCGGAGAAAAACGTCAACCGCTACCCGCAGTAACCACGCTCATCCTCCCTTTCTGACCAATCACAGCAGTTGTTCTCGGACATCCTGCCGAACAAAGTTCGGCCCGGCTGATGTGCACAAGAACAAGCCGTTAGCGCTGCCGAACTGGGTCTGCGAGAACAAAATGACGTCATTTTGTTCTCGCAGCCCCCCAGCGAGAACAAATTTCTTTCTTCTCGTGGAGTATGAATAGGCCTTTACACTCTGTCAGCAACTTATCTTTATTGCAAATAAAGGACTGCTGTCTGATCTTAGGGTTGCATCGTTTTATTTTTAGTTTTCTTTGTGATTTTCAAAGACAAAATCTACTTTGTCTCTTAGCTGAGATAAAATGTTTGCATTGTGATGGATAAAGTGTACAAAAAGCGTAAGGAAAACCAAAATTGTTTTAAAGTTGCTGCCAGTGGTTCCTTACGGTCACCATGGTAACCAAACACCTGTGTTTCCTACTTCCTGACAGCAAACTTCATGACTGAAAAGATAAACCTCAGACAAACAGTTGCTGGGTGGAAACTAGAAGCCATTTAGAAAATGTGCAGCAGAACGCTCTGATGGTCACGTGTGTGAATTTTTATGTTGGCGATACGACAATTAGAAACAACTCTTCACTTCCAGTTTTGAAGAGAATATTTTGAGCCAATACAGAACTGAATTTATGAAAACTTGGGTGTGACCTGTCTGCACTCTGAAGGAGTTTGAGAGAAAACCGTTGTCCTCTAGCAGTGAGACACAGAGGGCAAAAGAAGACAAAAACACCAGCGATCTGATGTGTATAAACTAAAAAGTTATGGTAATAGGAGTTTGTTTGAAAAGATTTGAACATTTTAAAAAGTGGTAAAAAAATCCTCTAAATCATAACATTCAACTCTTTAACTCATTGACTGCCAGCCGTTTTCTGAAAATAAAGCCCCTCACTGCCAGCGTTTTTGAGCATTTTTACTGTTTTTTGGAGTGTCACAGAATATTGTTCTCTATGACTATGTAAACAGTGAAACTACTAAAAGAAAGAACAGACTCTCTTCTTTCATCAGAAAAAGATGGCTTGTTTCTAGCTGCTTCCATTCTTTCACAATCTGCTGTAGAACATAGGTGGGTTTCACCAAAAATGCCTGTTTCTGACCAAAAAATGGAGAAAACAGGCTTTATGTGTAAACAGAGATGTCAGGCAGAACATGTAAATATGAAACATGATGTAAATAATCATCATCACACACTCATTATATATTGGCCTATGTATGAACACACATATTGTATATATAGACATGTATATAGATATATATATATATATGTGTATATATGTTCTGGCTCCCGGATCTTGCTTCGTGTTAAATGGAGTTTATCCACCCATTGTTTGTTTTTGGGGATTTTTTTTACTTCGTTTTATTTTCAAAGTCCTACAGGAAGTAGTGGCTTGCTAACTAGCTGTTTTACTTCCGGTTTATCTGAGTTTTTCTCGGACAAAAACTAACTTTTCTTTGCTTTCTAATGCCGTGTTTTGGAACCAGAGCAGTCGGTAAGTTGTAAGAAATGTTGATCGACCCGGGTGTGTGTTGATCTGGCTGCCAGGAGTTGATTGAGACAGTTTTGACTGGCGATCATCGAGTTTAGTCAGCAGCTGTAACGTCATGTCGTCATTGGTCGACACACACAGTTGAAAATTAACGTTAGAGGCGTGATATTTACTGACAGCATGCGCGAGGACGTCATTTCGCCCGCCCTGTTAAAAGACGCAAAAGACTAAAGTCGTCTTTGGCAGCGAACGGTTGGATTTGAAAAGACGACTTTAGTCGTCTTTGGTAGTGAATGAGTTAACAGGCCACAGCCTGCACATGGACTATTTTGTCTATTTTTATAAACAACACCTGGTAGACTCCTCTAGGTGTTTTAAATCTCAATGGCACCATGTTCAAATGGTTCTGCAGAGTCTCCACTGTTGATCGACATCTCTTTTGACCAACTGGGTTGAGCTTTGCTCTCTCCAGAGTCAACATCTACGAATTCACGGACCTTGTGAGAGGTCAGGCACGTACTCTCATGCCTACAGCTCTAGCCAATCAGCTCTGACGTTGATTCAAACTCCACAGTAGTCCCTAAAAAATCCCCGTCACGACGAGGTGCTGCGTATGTGGGTGGGTTCTGAAGTGGCTTCAGCAGCTCTGTGCTTAGTGGGTGTGTAAACAATGTGCTCATGTGCAAAAGCACCAAAAAATCAACCTGACTGAATCAGAGAGCAGATCATGATTCCTCCAAGTGTCACCTTTCATTAGAGTCTCACTGATGACTAGTCTGAAGCATTCAGGAGTTACAGCCTTGTAATGATGGGATGTTCAGGCAAAATGTCCATATGGATACTTAAAAAATGCCTGGACAAACAACACAAAAACATGTCCAGAATAGTAATTTTTGTCGCATCCTTGCCATAATTGAACTATGAAAATGTTAGGTTTGGTTCTATAGCCTCATTTGATTTCCCAATCCATACCTCCATGTCTCCATGTGCAGCGACAAAGAAAATAGAAAAAATCCAGGCAGGAAAAAAAAGGGTTCAACATCAATAACTATATACTAGTTACAGTTGCACAAAATTTGACTTCAGAGGTAAAAACGTGTTCCCTTGACAGAGGGACTGCATAGGATTCCAGAACAGCGTCTAATTTAATGTTAGGGTGAATTTTTCAGGTGTTTCCTTTTTAATTTAAGGGGTTTAACCAGACCTGTATGAAAATCCCAGATCAGTCATGTAAAGTCCAACTTTCTGTGACAGATTTAAACTCTTAATGATTATTTTACTGTGAAGTCTACCTGAGCTACAGAGGAGATGGAGTTTTATAACCACTTTTTCCAGAAAACCCAATTGCAGATTTCTCAACATCAAACAACAAAACGCTACCTAAACTCATCACGCATTACTCCTGATGGAACTGCAAGCTTTACCGCAAAATGTAGAGGGTTTTTAAAAGCTCCAGGGCATGAAAACAGATGTAAACTGTGACAGAATCACAATCAGAATAAAGATAAGGGTGCTTTAATGCTTATTCATCAAATAAAATAATCTTTGCTGCTTCTGAACAGTGTCAGACTAATTCTTTCAGATTCAGAGCAACAGAGATATTAAAGAGTACTTCTTCATAGTGTTACTTGTACAATAACCAGGCTGGATATTCTGTCATTGTCCGGTAATGTAAAGAGAAACGGAGCATGGAGATGGAAGAGATAACGAGACGAGAATAAAAAGGGCTGGAGCCTCCTAATCGGACCGACTGAAGCCAAAGCGGTGATACGACTCCTTGGCTCTGGCTCTTAAATCCCACAAATGATTTTACTGTGAGGATAAACAAAACTCCCTCGGGCTTTGTGGAGGGACTGAAGCTTATATGTGTTCTAGTTTTTTTACATGAATGCCTCTGATTGTTTGTGTGCAGAAAAGGAAGAGAGAGAAGGAACGAGAGAGGAGGGAGTGTACGGCGGCCGCCAGCTTGTAACAGCTCCATCAGTTCAATTAGATTGTCTAAAATGGAGCCAGTATTTCAGGCTCCTTGTGTGGAGCTGCAGCATCATCAGAGAGCCGTGGGACTGAATGAGGACACAGATTAGCTGAGTTACTGAGGTCAGTGTTGAGCAGGCAGGTGGTTCGAGGCAAAGACAGCATTAAGATGATGAAACTAAATCACCGTAGACATGGAGGTCACTTAAGAACGTGTAAGGTTTAAAAAATAATTAGATTTGTAATCAAATGAAATAAAAAACTGGAGGAACAAATACATTATCAATCTGTAATGCTTTAATTTGATGAAAGCACATTGATTGTAATGCTTTTTGCTTCATCTGTGTGTGTGTGTGTGTGTGTGTGTGTGTGTGTGTGTGTGTGTGTGTGTGTGTGTGTGTGTGTGTGCGTGTGTGTGTGTGTGTGTGTGTTTGCCTGCTAGCAAAATATCTCCTGAACCAACTGGTGGATTTGAATACAACTCTCAAAAAGTAAACATTGAACTTATATCTACAACAAACCCAACTCAGTCCTTTATCACCTCACCTCAAGGCTCTATTCTAGGACCTCTTTCATTCATAATTTATAATAATTGCTTGGGACTGGATGTGAAAAACTCCAGTTTTCTACTTTATACAGATGACATGGTGATTTACTGTAACATTTTTAACAATCTCCAAGCTCTGTTTGTTTAGCTGAAGCTTGTTCTAAATGCTGAGAAAATCAGAAAGTTATTACACTTCAAGGCCCAAAGATTGGGGTTGTTTCCACCTACAGATATTTGGGATTTTTATTGGAATTAGACCCCTCTTTTTAAACACATTTTACATTTGGTGCAAAGGTTTAAATTGTTTGTTTTTTTTTACTACACAAACAAGTTTTTTTTCTTCTAAAATGTCAGAAAAATACTTAATGATGCAACTTTTTTGTTTGTCTTCCATTATGGTGAGCTACTGTACAACTGGGGTTGAAGCAAAATACTTTCATCTGATGGAAACTTATTCATGCGATAGGATGGAGGGTGGGCAGCAACAGGAAGTAAAGCCCAGATCGCGTCCGGTCCCAGTCCGGACCGGCACAAAGTTACTATTTTGGCCCACTGGGAATTAAAATGCCTGATGGCCAGTCCAGTCCAGCCCGGTCCACTTTCAGACTCAGCACCCTGTCGGCACGGACTTCTGTCCAGGAGGAGGGCTCACGCCGGTAGACACGCCTCCTTCCCCTGGGGTCCTCGCACAGCTGCACAGAACCTGGGTCTGCTGGGTTGGTTCTGCACGTATTATTTGGTGGGGATGCAGCGCTATTATTGCAACCTTAGATCGTGTTATTGGTGGGGACACGTCACCTCCGTCCACGTTAAATCTACACCAATGACCTTCACTATTATCACGTATCTTCATTTGCAACACACAGAGAGACAAGAGAGATTTGACTGAACTTTTTCAATTGAGGGAAATCTGTCACCATGACGGAGAACTTGAAGCCCTGCTACATAAATGGTTAATCTCACTGTCTTGATATGCTGAGCAGAGTATCATGGAGCACTGAGGTTCATCACAAACAGCAGAGCTATCACTCATCACGGAGTCCTGTACATTAATGTCAACTGGTCATCTCTATCAATGTGCCTTCCCAGCCACTGGTACGTTTATATTAATAAAGCCATTCTGGGTAGACTTCCAAGTTATTCATTGTCTTTTCTAACCCCAGCCTATAGTGTACGCTCCCAGGCCTTCTGCTGAGGACAGTTTCTGTGCACTAATTCAATCAAAAGCTCAGATTTCAACTCTGATTAAGACAGCAAGAAGGATTATGGGTAGGACAGCTCTCTTAAATCCTTGAGAACTGTTTGAGCAGACCCTCCTCAGACAGGCAGACTGTGTTCTAAAGGATTCCTCTCATGTTCTGTATACCGAGTACATTCTGCTGAACTCTGGGTGAAGGTACAGAGTGTTGTTATGTAAACATAACCGCTACAAGCACTCATTCCTTCCCTTATTGATTAAGGCTGTAAATGGATGAGGAGAGTGAGATGAATGGGATTATTTTAAGTGGAACAAAGGTTCTTAATGGTTTTTATTTATTAGGTATGAATGTTTTTATCTTTTATGGTTGTTTTTAATGTTCATGTGGGGTTTGTGATGTATGTATGGATGGTGAGGGTTGTGCTGTGGAATCCCTTCTGTCCAATGCAAATTTCTCCCAACGGAGACAAATAAAGACACTTTGACTTTGACACTAACTGCTTAGATCCAACCCGTCGATTGTGATCGCACGAGATCACAAGAAATGCTAAGCATTTAGTTTCACTTTTAGACAAACTCCCTGCATTAGTTTCATTAGATGTAAAGTTTTATGACGTTAAAGTGTGCGATCTCTCCGTGGTGCCAGAGTCTCACTAACCGTATCCCTCAGGAAGGTCTGGGTGCATGTGCAGGTGGGTTCTGCTCATGTAGTTGCGGTGCCTCTGCGATCGCACCCGTCTCTCCTGGGCCCGCTGGTCGCCATCGCTGGGCGGTAGCGCTGTGGTGGGCGTGGCGCCGTTCGTGCTGATGGGTGTGTTCTCGTCTACGATGCAGCTGAGTGGCCGGCCGGGACTCGAGTACTCTGACGCAGGCCTGAGAGGAGGACATTGGTAATGAATAATTTAGTTAACAAAATGGTTAAGATTTTTACAAAAACTTTGATGGGATTAGAAGAGAAAAAAACTTGGGAAGCAGAAGACAAAACAACAGAACTTTACTCAGAACAAGCATGGGAAGAAGTGAATATTAAACACAGATGCTTCTACATCTCTTTCTGTCAGCTTCATGATTTCTTTGGCTCTTCCACATCATTAAACCTCGCTGTCTGGACCAATCTGTCTGACACTTTTTTTTTTGAGAAGCCCACTTCAGTTCTCACCAGGGTTTTCCAATTTAAAAGCGCTGAGGTCAGAGATGAGGTCTTCTGTGGACCCCCTGGTGTTTGATTGAAGAGGTCTGGGTTTAAGTTTCTGCGGGCTGCAGAGTGTACTCACCTGGTCGGCCTCTCCCACTGTGTGGTGCGTGTGATGTGGTTCAAGTACTGGATCCGTCCAGATGCGGTTCTCCTCTCCTCCCAGCTGGCAGCAGAAACACACACAGACGCAGCAGTGAGCCGCTCTGTTTCACCACATGCTAAACTCATATTCTGATGTGATTTTTTTTTTTTTCTATCAGTATCTCCTTCCTTGTACCAGAAGGGAGCATGTGTTGTTTATGAGTTGCAGCAGCCGATAAAACAACTGAAGCAATTTTGTCTGACTCACCCATCTGGAAGATCATTGTCAAACAGCCGGCTGCAGTCCACCACGGGACCTCCTGTGCCTATGCGATCCCTGGACTGCAGGCTCACTTAGGGAACACATGGCAGACAGATGCACATACTAGTGTTACTAGACAGCAGATCACAGCCAGGGCACCGAGATTTGATCAAAATACACAGCAGGGCCGTTTATCTTCAGGAGAAACAGGCAAAGAGTTTTTATCTAAAAGACAGTGATGGGTCTGGTCAAAAAAAGCTGCATTTTATACGCCGTCTATCTTTTTATGTCTGCTGCAGAGACAATATGATTTCACACAGATTACATTACCACTTCACTGTCATGGCAAATTAAATAGACCCGCTAGAATTAAATGTTTTTTTTTAAATAACAGGACCAAAGAGAAGCCTCTGACCGTTACCAGGTCTTAAATGAGATACACTCTAGATAAACAGAGGAGTTCATGGTTGACTCAGTGACCCTCCACCTCTGTGCTGACGGCTGGTATGAGATGTTTGTGCTGATTTTGATGAATTCAGGTCTGTACATTCTGACCAAACATCTTTCTTTGGACTTGCAGTGAAGCCATGCTCCTTTTAGAGAAGAGGCTTTCTTCTGGCAGTTCTTCTAAATGAGCCATACTTGTCCAGTGTTCTTTGATTTTACTGCCATGGACGTTGACAGCCATCATGCTAACTGAGGCCTGTTGAATCTGAGATGCAGCTCCTGTTTGGTTTTGCATATTTTCTGGGAACTGCCTGTTCTGACTTTGGTGTGAGCGAGCTGGGAAGACTGGCAGCTGTCTAGCATGTTTCCCCACTTGTGAATAATCTTTCTCTCTGTAGAATGATGGACTCTAAATAGTTTGGAAAGGACTTGAAACCCCTTCCCACATTGATTGGCAGCAACAGCTCCTTCTGATGTTGTCTTTCCTCCTTGTTAACACACAGCTCCGCTCCAGAACAGCAAAACTCATACTTTCACAGAAATGCTCACGATTGCTGCTGATCAGTTTAATTAGAACAGTTTATCTGCAGACATTATTTATCAACACTGTTCTTCTTATTGAAGCAGAATAAATGTACTTAGTGTTTCTCACACAGCCTTGGTTTTTATAGCATCTTATGTAATGATGATTTAGGGTTATATTTAACCAACTTGAACACATGGAAAGAACCACTTCCATTATATACCAATTAGAGAGAAGGACTTTCTACTTACTATTGCTAAGCTTTAATTTTTAATTATACATTCAGGTTGTGTGACATTAGAAAAACATGCAACTGTGAAATCACTGAGTGCTGAAGCAGCCGTATTTGTTGCAATAAACCCCTGATTTGTTCACATGCCTTTTTGTGACATCACAACACTTCCTGTTAGAGTTGAGGACAGTGATTGGTTAATATGTTACTGAGATGCCTGTGATTATTTACAATATGGATATTGTGCACATTGATATTGCAATGATAAAAAATATATATTTGATTAAAAAAGAGCAACAGAGAGTCGTTTTCAGTTCTGTGATGTCAAAGGCAGTCATAAGTAATGACCAAATATAAACATGTTTTTTGTAAAAGCCAAATATAAAATACTTGGTGTCATTTTAAAGAGTATTACTGTGTAAAAGTTCTAACTTATTATGATCTCATCCACTGTAAACAGCTTCCTTCATGGCCTCCTGTCTGAAGAAACAGAGATTATATCCTTCAGGACTTGAGAGCTTACAACTAGTCCAAAATGGACTGCTGCCATTCCAAACAGCTCCAGATTTCATAGCTACTCAAGCAACATCATTCTATAAACTTTGACTCCATGGTTATTTCAACAGAAGCCTGACTTGACCCCTGGTTGGTGCTGCTGGTAATATTAACCACAGACTCCCTTATAAAGAACCCTGTGATGTGAACTCAACAGTGTGTAAAGGTTGATAAAATCTGCTGTGATTAAAAGATGGGAGCTGTTTAAAGATGGTAACACTGTGATCTCAGTTGCACTTCCACCAGCTGTTAGCTGTAACTATTTCTCCAAACAGAGGCTGTTCAGGAAGCCATCTACAATGGGTAAGAAACTAGAGATGCACCAAAAACATCGTCGGCCTATTAGGTGACCAATCCGTAACTCAAAAATCCAAAATATTCTTCAGTTTGTGAATGCATCCTTGAAGCAGCAAAATAAAGTGAATTCCACCAAATTAGTCATCAGCAGGTCAAAGCTGTTCAAAAAGCATAAACCAGAATCAGTGCATCTCTAACATAAACACACTTCAAAATGTCCAAAATATCTCTTTACCTGGTGACTTTACTCACCTACTATCTGCCCTCTGACTGTGTCGCTGTCGTTGGGGCTTAGCTTGTTCAAGTCTAGTCTCTGGTCTGTTCAAGAAAGAAAAAAGAAGCAAACCATTAGAGTGATGAGTGCAAAGGAAAAAAGAACAGGAAACAAGAAAGAACATCAAAATCAGAACAGAGATGAAACAAAAAAGGTTGAAGAGGAGAACAAGAGAAGACGGGATTCATGTTAAGCAGCATGTGTTTGGATGCTTTCTTCATTCTTGGATGAGTCCCATCGCTCTGTATCATTTACATCTCTCAGAGTCAGTTCCTCTCTCCCTCATTATCCGTCTCCCATTCCTCTGTCTATGGACCACAGTTGGCTGTGCCCCGGAACAGATGGTCCGCTCTGTGGAACAGCCACGGGCCGTAAAAACCTCACCGAGCGTCAGTACAGAGTGGGCTTCAGTTCAAATGGAGGGGTCAAACGTTTGACAAATTTCAGCACAAAGCCTGCACTATTCTGCTCAGACTTAGCCTGGACATAGACTTCTGCCAAAGTCTGGAAACTCTTTGTCTTAACTTCTTAAAGTCTGAGGAATTTCAGAGTAAGGCAGAAGGAAAGAGAGAGAGAAAGAGAGAGAGATCAGGCGGAAAGAAAAGAGAAAGAAAAAACAGACTAAAAAATGTCCAAGTTGCCTGCAGACATGAAAAATGCCACTATCTGCTCCGTCTTGTCTGGTTGTCATGCAGATCAGCTCAGGATGTCTGTCTAGACTAAACAGGGACCAAAACAGGCACCGGTCAAAGCGTTACAAGGCTGGCCGGAGGTCAGCGGCCACAGGGAAAACACAAAATGCACACGCAGTTGAAAAGTTCAGAAAAGAACACGCACAGAAATACATGCCAAGTCATATAGACCAAAACAAGAAACATTAACTCTCTGCAATTATACATAAACACTATAGTCAGGCAAAGACACTCTGCAATTATACACAAATGTTGCAGTCAATGCGATGTCCTTTTCGAGGTTTGTGGAGAGGACAATATGGCAACGGATGGTAAACGCAGAAAAAAACCTGAAGAATGACAAAGACCACAACAGAGAGAAAACTACAAATCTATGCTTACACTTAAATAGCTGTAAAATTATGTATGTCTGTAAAATGACCGCTTGTCTAGATCAGCAGACAGAGATAGAGATTAGTCACCCTGGTGTGTGTCTATGTGTGTGTGTCTACGCGCACACACAAGCTGCCACTCCACAGAGGAGAATGAGGGGGAACCAAGGGGTGAGGAGCTGCCAGGAGAAGAAGGAAATGCAAAAGCAAACCGCTCACAGCTGTTGCACAAGCTTCAGGAAAAACAACAGTGTCAGGAGTTTCTAGGAAAAGTTGTGGGATTCTTTCCTGGTTTGGCCCAAATTACCGCAGGTTCACAGAGCAGATACGTGAACGCTGCCGTGTTGTAGCTGAATCCGTCTGGCACTGCTTTTACAAGGAGACGTTTGCTCCGTCTCGTTTCTGCAGCTAGCTTCTGACATAAGACATTTTTACTGTAATTGCAGGGTGATGCTGAATGGCTCTTCCTGTTCTGGCAGGGGCAGACGGCTGACCCCTCTCACACTCTGGTCTGGCCTCTGTCAGACTTACTGAGTGGGAAAAGACACTAATGGCGTGTTTCCATCACATGATCCCGTACGGTTCTACTTGGTGCATTTATTTCCCCCTGCAGACCATTTAGGCCTTTTTCTAAAGGGTGGGACATCGTTAGAGCTGATCTCTGGTCAGCACAGATGATACAGTTAATCTCTAATCCATGGTCAGTTAAAAACACATCCAGGTATTCGTTAGCTGTGCACACAACATGCAGTCCATGTGCACCAATAAATGAATGGTTTATGTTTGGATGCTTCCTGCTGCAGAGATGCTGTTGTTCACACCCAACACTAGCATGTTCCTGTAGCAAAGTGTATTAAATATATCAACTGTGTTGCTTAATCTACAAAGGAGAAAACAAAAGAAACAGATGTTTTGTACCATTATGTGTAATAAAAAGGGTCATAAACATAAATATCACCAACAACCTTTTTTACCCTGGTAGTTATTTATCCTGGACCATCAACACTGGAAACACACTGTAAATGTAGCACTTCTGGTGCATTCAGGGGTCAGTTTCTTCATACTACTGACAAAATACTGCTACACTGATGGTGGCGTAAAGGACTACAAAATGATGTTCACGTGAACTCTGAAAATGTTGGAGACTGGAGCCATTTTAAGATGGCAGCAACACACAGAGACCGTGGCTGGTTGAAACTAGCTCATCAACCCTGAAGGACGTAAACACCATTTCTCAGAACAGAAGCTGTTCAGGTAGCTAGATGGTAATCATTTCTAACACAGAAAACTAAGCCTTTAACTCTGGCAGCAGACATGGAGTATGAAACTATTTGTCTGCTTGGTTCTAACAGAATTATAATGTTTTGATTGACTTGACAGGAAAAGGTGGCGGTAAGTCTAATCATTTAGAATTTAAATATTTGTATTTATTGTTGCTTCTATCAGAAATAAATCATCTGGATTACTCAACTCAAGTCTAAATATCTGACCCCCAAAAATATAAACACCTTTATCTGAACCAAATGATTAAGACAATGATTTGATAGATTTAACTGATATTCTCCAGCTTAGAACTACACACCCTCCTTCCTTCAGTTAGAAGAACGAGGAGCCTCTAAACCTGGAAGGACTGAGGAGCAGTTCCTTCCCTGAGGTTGTGAGGTTCTTGAACTCTGTTTAACACAATATGATTCTAGATGTTTATTAATGACTTCACGGTATTCATTTATTTCATTCTCTGATCTCTCTAGCATGATGTTTAGTGTCAAAACCAAATGAATCTGAACCATAAGCCTCGTTTCCACTGCAGGGTCTGGTGCGGGTCGGAGCGGTTCCTCGTAGTCCGTTATGGGTCCACGATTTTAGCAGAGTGTTTCCATCAGCAGTCGGACCCTCACTTGGCAGACGGGGTTAAACGTTAATGATGCCGTCGCGTCATACCAGCGCTGTCCTTCACTTTTCTACAGTATATGGGGCTTTTAATTTCTCCAGCTTGGCCCGATCTGTTCCACCGTCCGTTTGAATCCTTCAGCTGCATCCTGTGAAACTTCTTTATGAACTCTTTCATTTCTTACTGATCCATCTAGCTCATCCTGAATGTTTGGAGCTCTGAAGATTGTCCAAACCTTGGTGCTACTTGCTGGCATTTGATCACATCCGTGTACAACGGTTGGACCTGCACTGACAAACCCGAGGAAGCATACGGGTCTGGATCAACAGCGTGAATCCCTCACAGTCCGCGGCTGGGTCCGGCGTTACAGGATGGGTCGTTTAAATCTTAATAAAATAACTTATTACAGTAATAAAGTCATAAAATAACGGCACTCCGGGGTTTGTTTTGCTTGTCGCTAGCAGTGACGTTTTTCCGTCCCTGATCAGTGGACTGTGCTGTTTTAACGCCACAGCTCCAACCTAACCGTACCGCTCCATTCTCCTATGGACCGACCGACGCCTGAAGAGGACCGTTCATGGCCCATGAATGGCGCGGTCCGGATCGGTTGTATGGACCGGTTTTACAATGGAAACAGACAAAATAGCGACCCGCCCCGAACCATAGCAAACCCTGCAGTGGAAACGAGGCTTAAATAACTCCTCTAAATCAAAGAAACCCTGTCGTGCTGGTCCTCAGCTAAACATGACTGCACATGATCTCCTGATAATTTGAGCTCAAACATCCACAGCAGAAAAATGCTCAAAAACTGTGTCGTCATTTTTTATTCTTCCACCACCAGCTAACAGAAAGAGCGACACAGAGACAAATGATTCCAACAGAATCTGAGTCTGAAGGCAGTGACACTTACAGTTAGATATATAGTTTTCAATAATACTGAAATGGTGATTTTGACAACGAGGCAGCATGTATTATCGATAGGGGTGTCAAATCACAGTAATTGAAAATAAATGACTTCATAAAAACATTTTTTGTTGTTATATATCAACTATTGGTCTGCCTAACTAATTTAATAAATGTTAATGAAGATGACCGGCTTTCATCAGCTATGTTTTAGGTGAGGTTTAAAAAGAGAATTATTTACAGATCATAATTAATTAATCTCTCAATTTTTTAAATCTCACAACAGCAATAATTATTGAATATTTACCCCACTTTGCAACAGAGTACCAAAATATACCATGAAGCGTATCCCTCATGATGTATCATACTACACTGACTGCTGCTCCAAGTCGATGCAGCTTGAGGGCTGAAGAGAGGAAGACAAACTTCCTAACAGTTTAACAGCTTCATGTCATCCCCATCATCTTTCTTTTAAAACTTGTTGCAAGACTAAGGTGCGGTATTGGGGCCAAAATTAGGACTAGTGCACACAGAGCAGTGGCTACATCCTTGTAACAAGAGGCTATATCCATTCTGCAGCTACTGATCTGATTAATGATAGGCCGGTGTAACATCATAGTTGACAAATGAAAAGGAGACTTCAGTCTGCACTGGAGAGGCTAATAACTAGCACGCCTAAGCTGGTCAACCACTGAAATGCTACTCCCTCTGCTGTCCATTAGCCTGGATTGGCTGGCGTTAGCGTTGGAGAGGCTAGTGACAATCTGTCGTTTATGTTGAACAGTGGTTACAGTGAAAAATGAAGCAACAACAAACCTGTTTCACCATCTCCAGACTAACTATTGAAGAAATTATGAGGAATATGAAAAGATTCAGGGGTCTGGCAAACCCACAGTAGTGATGAAGAGAAGTTATTATTCGTCTTGTGTTTAGCTCAAGACTTTTTAGGTTAATAAACATCATCATATTATCTTTATCGGGAAAATGGCAAAAGATATCCCTTTTTGTCCACATCAAACAGCCCTACTTACAGCCTGTGTCTTTAAGGCGGTTGATAGCATTGGACAGAAGGCGAACGCAGCCCAGGAAGCCAGCTCCTTGCTTCTTATGAATCTTCTTGTGGTTCCACACGCTGATCGTGATCGAGTCCGATTTGCCAATGTATCTGAGGACAACAGAGATAATCAGTCAAACACAGCAACAAGACAACAGTCCAATGTCCCAGTGAGGTCTGTAAAAACCTCCCCTACACGTCTCCCCCATTAGGAACCACTAACAGGTTTAAGGACGCATGATTAAAGCACACCGGGGACACGGAGACGGAAGAGGAAGAAGTGGCAGCTCAGGGGGATTTTCCAGCCAGCGTGTAAATGTGACCCTGAAGCATCTCAGTCTGTGACAAAGCATCACAAACAACGTGTGAAACTTTGAGTCATTTATAATATCACACCACACTCCTCAGGAAACACAGGATGCAACTGTAGGAAGAAAGATAACACCACTACACAGTCACGCTTTACTCACCTTACTTTTCTAACTTTACTGACTATAAGAAATGAGTTCAACACCTTTAGTTTGTTCAGTTTACTTTGTTTTGTACTAAGAACCACATGGTGTCAAAGTTTGGTTTAGAAAATCAGTTGAAGTGAAAATAAAAGCAGTCAAGAAGAAGGACATGAGCTAATGGCTATAAATATTCATTAGTTGAAAACTATATACACTGCTCAAAACATAAAGGAACTGGTTAAAAACACATCAGATCTTCATTATAAAACAAATCCTGCTGGATCTCCATCCTGATATGGAATGGCTAATATGTTAGGAACTAAAGGATGCCACATCATTTAATGAAAATGAACCAGAGTCCTAATTTGAAGTCACTAAAAAAGCAGCAGGCTGGTCCAATTATGTGAAATGTCTCTGCAGAAACTCTAAGTGGTGTTGATGCTTGTTGAATCTCTTTACCTTACTGTTCTATGCTCAAAAAATTAGCTGTAATTAGTTATTTGATGCTTCAAAACCACCATGGCTGTGTGCAGGCGAGTAGGCCGGACTACACATCCCAAATAGACCCTGCTTTAAAAACAGGCAGCTCCTGGAAATTACCGTAAACACTTCTTCACTTTTCAACAACAGAAGAAGGTGGAGATTTCAGCAGGGACCTTATATCGCTCTTGTCCACAATCTATGCTCAAATTACAACACAACCTATTCAATTGCAGCAGAGAAAGCTTAAAACGAGGTGATAAGGTAATAATTTTCTAACCTGAGACTGAGGGTGGACCAGCAGCCCTCTAAATCAGTGGGTCCCAAAGCTGAGGTTGGGACCCCACTAAGGATCTCTGAAGCCCTTAGTGTTTTCCTCATGTCCATCTCTACTTGGCTTTTAAAGGATTGTTAGTGTAGTTCACCCAGTCATATTTAGGGTTGAAAGTTTGTGCCGCTGTAATTTTGTGGGTCAGAAACCCTGGTCTTAAAGGCCTTTTAGTCTATGTTCACACTGCAGGGAAAAGTGACCCATGTCAGATTTTTATTACAGCTTTAATAAAATAATTACTCTTTTACAGGCTCAAAAACATCAAAACTAATTGACACACCCTGACTTGCAGCATCCATGTTTACATCTGTAAACACAACATGTTGCCAGTGAGAACGACGCAAAAAAAAGGCGTATTGAGCCTTAAAACCTGCAGTGAATGTGGTGTTAAGTAGAGGACAAGTTGAGGAGGTAATGAAATAATTTGACTTAGATAGGTTGAAGCAGGGAAACAACTAAAGCATGCAGCAGGACTCAGGGCCAGGGTTGTGGCCCTCTGCTCTTAGAAAAAGACTAAATTAAGGGATTAACTGGTCTGCACAATAAACAAGTAAAAAAACATGAAAAATGAAACGTGCTCCGGCGTTTAGTTCTGCTCTCTCCTGCATTTCTCCTTGTGTGTCAGGTCAGAGTGTGATTTTAAAAAAAAGGCAGTATCTGAACTTGTTACAGCACATCTGCTCTGGTGGGCCCCCCCTCCTTCATTCAGCCTAAAACTCATCGTCTGAGCGATTCTCAGAACTGCATCCCGCTGTAATTATCACGCTGCTCACCAAAAGGGATATGAAACAATGGGGCTGTGAGTAAGATGTCTGGACATTTTGAGTCAATGCCAAATGCCTGTCTGGAGCGCGATGTGAGCGAGCTGCTCTGTCAGACAGACATGACGGGAGGGACGCATTACAACCAGAACCCAGTCGTTTGGATCCCTCTCCATATAATAAAATTCATTAGTCTGGCTCAGGTTTTTAATACACACAAAAAGAGGACAAGAGGAAAACGGTGGTAAAAAAAAAAAAAAAAGAAAAAGCAGCTCATTTAAGAGTTTAACTGTGTTTTTTCCCTCAGGGTTAACAAACAAAAAGTCATTTCTCTCAAAATGAAACTAATCTTTAATTTTTGGATGTGGAAACAAACAGCTAACCCTCGAACGCTCCTGAAATTTGAAGCAGTGTTTTTTAAAGCAGTAATTCCAAACAAAAGACACACATATTCTGGAGTTGTTCTGCAGGTGATGGTGGTGCACATGTATAAAAAATAAGCACACTGAATGAGCAGTTACACCTGCCCACAACATGGTAGGGTAAAGAGAAGGGAAAACTAGCTTATAGTAGGTTAAAGTAATAAATACAAATCACTGTGCTAATACTACATGGTGGAATGAGCTGAAAACAAACCAAACAACAAGATTCTGGTCTTATTTACATTAAAATCTGCCCTCTTGGTGGAGCAACAGTGATAACAGAATCAAGCTAAGAAAGTTAGAAAATATGAAAATGTAATCAAAATGAGAAATAACCTGTTTTACTGCAATTCCATAACTTAAAGCACAAATAAACACATCCACAACCACGTGAAAAGGTGCTGCAACGCCACATTTTATGGTAAAGTCTGCAGAGGAAGTCGGACACATTTAGAATATTTTATTCCCATCCCTACACCCCTTCACAATGGCTGACTGATCTATTTGTTAAAAAAACAACCTAAAACTGTTCTGAAGCAGTACTTAGGGAGAAATCATAGGAAGTTCAAATAAGAGCAACTGGACTTCTTTGGTTCCTAGAAGACGGTTTGCTTCTCATCAGAGGAAATTTTCAACTTGTCAGAATTGAAAAAGCTCCTTAGATGAGGAGAAAAATGTCTTCTAGGAACCAAAGAAGTCCAGCTGCCTTCAGTTGAACCCATCAGGATTACCATGACTTAGACGACTGAGAACCTCTACCAGCATGTCGCCTTACACTTAGGGATAAATAAGAAAAACAGAGACAAAGGTCAGAGTTAGGGGTGTAAATATTTATCAGTTCCAACATGAATCACAATGTGGACGTGTCTGAATCTGCACTGATGCAGAAACAGTGGGGCGGTGTAGGCTATTTGATAAAAGACCATTTTTGATTGAATAATTAGAAAACTTTAACTAAACAGCCTAGCAGAAAACAATACTTCGGTTAAGGCCTCATTCACACAGGATGAAGATCAGAGCACCGACCAGAGCCGTTCTGCAGTTTGACCCGAGGGTCGCAGGCTGGAGACGACCACGAGGTAAACCCGATGGTTCGATGTCATTGTGGGCGACCTCCAACAATCCGGAGTTGCCGTGGCGAATGCGGAGCAGCTGGCACAAGATCGCCAGCACTGGAAACAGCTGGTTCACCTAGTAGACTCAACGCACTGATGCGGGACGACACCCGACCCTTCCCAGGAGCCGTGATGATGATGATTGTGAACACAGTGGGCTCACTATGCAGGATAGAGCCCAACTCTTTTGTTCTCTAGTGGTGGTTTATTAACATGACGGTAGCATGTCAGGGTCCTGGCTGGACCAGGGGGGCAGCATAACCGTGATGTGGTGATCCTGCACCCCAGCTTGGTTTGGCCATTGATCATTTATTGCAGAATTCATGCATAAAGTAAAACCCCATCACACCGTAAGCATCAAGCTAGTGTGGGGTGATACTTTAGTGTAAACTCAAAATTAAAAACTTGGGTTGGGGGGCCAAGCTTCGTCAATATTATTGAAAAAAAAAGTTCCAAATTTTATGCTTGACAGAAGCCTTTTCAAAATGAATGATATCGTTATTTAAAAATGTGTCAAAATGTGAAATAAAAAGGTGTTTATTTTTATTTTAGTTTAAAAAGTTCAAACATTGTTGTCTTAGCTTCAAAGTCGACAAACCTCTGTGTGAATTCAGCACTGTGGCCAAATGTTTTGACAAACATTAGTTATTAACATCAGTGTTCTGATCTCAAATCAGTTTTATTGCAGTGAATGAGAGTCACACACAACCAAGATCTATGAATACAAGCAGGTGAGATTAAAAGAGCTGACATTGTTTACGAACGGTGTTTCAATAAGTGTTGATGAAAACACAGCTCTATATGTGGTACTCTGACCCATGTTTACTATATGATCAGAATAAACACACACACACACACACACACACACACACACACACACACACACACACACACACACACACACACACACACACACACACACACACACACACACACACACACTGCATGAAAACAACGAGCTCATGTTATTCCACTACTAATCTGACAGAATATTTAAAGGATACTGGATAATAGCAGTTCTTTCTTCCCACCCAGCAAAGAGTTGGTGTCGTACTAAAACACGGCTAATGTAAACTACAGAAAGTAGGTCAACAATAGAGATCTAGAGCCAGCTACATCCTGAGAACCTTGAGGTTGAAAACTCTGTTCTAGTGCGTAGCTGCATCTTGATCCTGTCAGGATGAGGCCTCGTGCTATCAAAGGTTATAAATCATGAGGTCTCTGTAGGAATGTGCTGCTGATGGCGAGGGCACAGCCGAGTGTCAGGAAAGCAAAAAATAGAAGGAAAACCTAGCTGGTTGATACTAAGGGAGTAAAGGTGTCATGACTGCCTCCACGATCCAATTCTGCTTCGTTCTAGTCGTGGAGATCGTAGCGAGGTCTCAATCCAGCAATAAGGAGCTTAAATAACAATGTGTGGGACAAGTTTAGGTGTTTTCTCCTTCAGCCAACATTTGCTAAATTAAATCAGACAAAAAAGCTGGTGAACCACTTTTCTATACAAAACTAACACACCCATGGAAAAAAGATGTTCATATTCAACATGTCGCATAACTGTCAGAAAGGAAAACAGCTCCACATAAAATAACACACAGCTTTACAGACATCCAGTTTATAAGACTGCCTCATTAACTAAAGTCCACTAAAACAGAGAACGTGTTTCAACCAGTGAACTCACAATCATCCATGACTACATTCTGAATCTTCAGCTTGACATTTTGTCATTTCTTTCCCTACAAATAATGCTAAATATCACCAGCTAACAGTTTTGTTTAGACAAACATATGGAGGAGGAAAAACATCAGCATCAGTAAGAGTACATAATTATTAAATTGGATTAAAACCCTTTTCTTCAAAGGAATTATTTCATTTCAAATAACTGCCGTGTCCTTGCTCTCTGTGAATCAACTAATGGGGGTGTCTTTTATGATTAGGTTTAGTTAACCTCCACCATATCCTGCGGTTCTTAGAGATCCGTTTCACAAATTTGGTGCAGGAGGAGGAATGAGTGTGAGAGGCAGGCAGCCAGATAGTCTGTGTCTACTATCCTTGGCATGCCGGCCACATCCTGCAACAATGCAGAGGGGTCACAGTTCACGGGCCAGTTTGATGGTTGTGGTGCACCAATGAAACCACAGCCCTGGACACACACACAAACTAAACTCTCAAATGAGCACATACAACAAATGGAAAAAGAGAGCTACTGCCAACAGCTAAGGCTGCAATCAGAATACCAAGTGTTGGAAGCCCTATTTTAATAAGTGTGAGACAGCAGACGGCTAGTCAGACAATTAAAGCCTCTCTCCTCCAACACACCACCTGAGATTCCTTCTGCTAGCCACTAGAGTAAACACCGCCAGCCAGTAAAACAGGGTATGTTGATGGTAAATGCATCACTGGCACAGAAAAGTCACTTTCATATAAATTCCAGTCAACTATGTCTGCAGACTCATGGGACGAATTAAAGCGGAGAAGTTCCACTGAGCCGTTCTCTCAGTCAGATCGTCCCCCTAAGGTGTGCGCACGTGACTTTTTCCCTCTTGTCAAATGTGACATGAGCAGCTAATTTAATGGCTGCACAGAGAGAGAGAGATGGAGGAAGAGAGGGTCTCGTCTCCACGGCAACCAAACAAACTGAGACACGTGCTTCCTGCCGTTGTTGGCCATGAATGATGGTTTGGATAAACACCGGGCGAATACTGGAAACTTTCACTTGCACATTTTCACTCACACGCTCCGTCTCTAGATTTTCCAGGTTGCTTTCAGGGGACGCACCATCTTTGGGAATAAGCCATCGGGATACAACAAGACATGCACGTGTTTCAGTCAACAGAAGAAAATGCTTTTTGGAGAGGCCAGCCTCTCTAATTCTTCAGACGCTGTTCCAGGGGACATTTTTAGACAGAGTTGTTATGTCACTGCAAAGTATCTAGATACCGAGAGGCCAGATGCAGGAGCTCTATTTATCTGCTACTCTTTAAATCCTGTTAATCTTAAAGCCTGACACACGTTAGGGCTAAATAAAGACAGGCGTAAAAACTGTGAGGCGTAGACTGAGAGGGACTTTATCTGTGAAAGCAGATGTGAGAAGTGTCAGAAACATGTAGCGGGACTCACAGATCATAGTGCTGGTTCCACTTGGGGTCAAGTGTGTTCCTCACAGTGTCTGTTGAGTGGCACTGCCCCGAACCGTCCACCACTACCTTGGCAAAGGGATCAGGGAGGCCTGGAAGAAGACCAGAGTGTCACCACCCTCATATCAAAAAGAATAAACATCACAACAAACTTTAAGCATCGTTGTTCCTCTACTGTGTGGATTGTTTACTGTTAGGTCAGTAAATGTGTTACTGCCTGACTGGTAACACTTTGAATTATTGCTTTACTAATAAAAAAATTAATCAAATACTACACCAAAATAAGATATTTTATGTTATATGTTGAGATTCTTTGAAAAGTTTGAAGAATTATGATCTCATCTGTTGTAAAAAGCTCTTTGAACAACCTCAGTTTAGAGAAACAGAGATTAAGTCTGACAGGCCTGATGAGCTAATGGCTAGTCCAAACGTAACCATGACCACAGTGGGTTGCTGTCAACTTAAAACAACTCCAGCTTCCTAGCCTTCACAGCAGTTCATTCATATTCTTATTTAAACCTTTACATCCTCGTAAATAAACTTTTTACGATTATTTTGGCAGAAATGTAATATTTACTACAAGTGTCCCAGGCTGCACACGAAGTGCAACAATTAGCTACTGCTAAATAAGGATGGGCAGTTATTTATGAACAAATGAAGAATCCAAATGATTAGTGTGGTTTTTGATTTGATAAGCAGCTGTTAGTGGTAGTGACACTCTGCCAACATGACCACTAGGTGGTGGTAATGCACAGAGTTGGTTACTAACCACCAAAGTGTTTTTCCAGGTACACCTTGCCAAAAACAGACCTGATGTGATCCCACATTTCTGTCATTAGTTTTACTCAACAGTGATCCACCAGACAGATGAAAATGTAGAAATGTCCTCGACTAGCAGAGTGAAAAAAGACAAACGTGCTTCCCTGAAGTCGCTGTTCCAGCTTTGTGGTTTCAGCTACACAACTTGTCAACAAAGTCTTCATTCTGAACTCGATTACAGTCATTTCTTACAAAACATAAAACAGGCAACCGTCTCAAATCATAAAGCAGTTAAGTTTAGTAGTAAGGACTTTTTCTCACAATGCTAGTTGTTACCATTCACTTACATTGTTTTCTGCTAAGCTAAAGCTAAAGGAGTAATGCCGGATCAGGATAACAACTGGGCTGGTTACTAATTGTTTTCGCCCACTTATCTAACTATGGGGAATATGGCAATAGACAAAAAAACAACTTTTTGGTAGAATATCCCTTAAAATAGCAATTGTAAATACAGGTCAAAATATAAACACACAGTGAAAAGCACAAGTTGCGGTTATCTTCTAAATTACTGTGTTTGCGAGGGAATAGTTAGAGAAAATTTGAATTATTAACCTCAAATTCAAACAATAATTTAGCTTGAAAGTATAATCTCTATCACTACTAGCACTGGCAAATAGAATTGAATGTAAATAATGTGTGATGCATGACTGAGGGTCATGTAAACATTTATAAAATAATCTTTGCATGAACTGCGGTGAAATTTCAAGATTAGAGCCATCTTAGGACAAAAGCAATCCAGTTTGGTGTTGGCAGAGCTCGAGATTGTGTGAGCTCATCTGTCTAATCAGAACTAATCTCTGTTTCCCCAAACTGAGGTCAATCAAAGAGCTATTTACAACAGGTAAAATTTTAAAACACTTTTACTAAACCCCACTCCAAAAGATCTCAACAGTCTTCTAGTTCATGTTTTCAACACCAAAAGATATTTCTCCAAAACATACTCATATTGACTTTCTCAGATTATTCATATAAACTACCTACTATGTGCACTTAATTTAGCTGTCCTTTAAGCATTCACACCAAGAGGCCCCATCACACCATCACTACCGACCGAGTTCACTCATGACGAAACACAGAGAGTCATCTAGATGTCATTGCTGCTCCCTGACTGCTCCTGAGCTTTGGAATGGGCACCACAGAAAGAGGACCTGTATGTTCTCATTCACCATGACAGCCCGCCCCAAACACACACCAACACAGTCAGTAAGTTAACAAGTCTGTCAGCGGGGCTCACAATAAGGACAACATGTCCATTTTAGGATTGGCCTTTTTGATGTGAAATGATGGGAAACTCATTCCTATTGAACATATGTGGAAAAGCAACCAGGTATAGCTAAGTGTGCTGCTGCTGATGTCTACAGAAGCTACTTCATCAGCCTCATCCTTTAAGTGTATGTTTGAAAAGAAACATCTCAGTGAGGTTTAAACAAAGGTTTATGACAAACAGCTGCAACAGGCAGGTACTTACGAAAAAAGTCCTTCTTCGCCAGGTTTTTGGCACACAGAACTGGAAAAGAAAGAAAAGTCAAGCATTAAATTAAAATTAAGACACTGATTTTTTACAAGTAATAAAACAGGACTATGTATCAAACTGTTTTTTGTACTTTTGCTGGACAAAAATATGCAAAAATTGCATAATTTAAAACTTGAGCAAAATTATTCTAAAGCAATTCCTAATCTGTAAAACAAACTGTTGTATTTATTTTTGACTTAGTGAGAATATTTATTTTCCAGTAATTATCTAGCACCAAATCTGGCTCCAAACTGCTCACAACATCCCCTCCTTTTTGATTTTCCTGCACCGCCAGCATGGGAAGAAACTTTCTGGCAAATAACAGCTTTTTTATCAGAAGTACAAAAACGACAAAAAAGACAGCAGTGAATGTTTTCTTTATTCTTCAGAGTTGAAGCTGGAGGAGGAGATGTTTAGTCACCGTTTCTCCATCACAAACAGTTTGCCTGCAGCAACGAGTTGGATCCTGCTGATCTGCTGTAAGAGAAGAGGAGGTGGTTGCTGAGGAGATGAAGCAGAGCCACTTACTCCCTCCCGTGTAAAATATGGATTGATGAGGAAACTCACTAACCACCTGGGTGTCTGGAGTTTGGAGTTACAGCCAGTGAGTCAGGCACATGGAAACTATTTATTTTGTACTAAAGTTACACTGAGAAACAGCTTGTAAGTTTTGCAGGTATCAATTAGTTTGATTCTCTAGTTTGAAACCAGACTAGAGAAGTTTTGACCTACAGAGAAACAAAGCATTTAGAACAAAAAAGGTATTTGATCATGTTGAAGTTGTGACATCTGCTCGCCAACACTTGGAGCTGCAGCTGGAATGATTCAAAGCAAGACCACAGCGAGACATAATATTAATGATCTCATCGCTGCCATTCCTTTATTTTCTTCAATGGAGCTTACATGATACCGACACATGTTGCTGCTCTGTCGTGCTTTGAGCTACATAAACCTGTTCTCGCCCCACAGCTGTTGTTTGAAGTGATGTACACTGGGGTTATTTATAGCCCACACCTCTTAAAAATGTGTTAAGCTTGTCATCACTTGGACTAATTGCAGAGCTGCAAGGAACAGTCAACTAATTGCTTGAAAGATAAAAAATGTGCCATAAATTGCACAAAAACACTTCAAAATCAACTGAAAATGGAAGTCAGTGTGTCCACCATCCAGGTGGGAGTGCTCCAACTTTACTGACAGAAATACACAAAAGGCACACCCATAGTAGCAGGCCGCAGCTTAAGCTGCTCAATCATCAGCCGCTGCCTTTTCCTCTGCAGTGCCACACATACCCAGACACACACACCATGCTAACCGTCACTCTGAATCACTTTGGCTTTGAGTTGAAACAGTTTCCCCGTCAAAACCTTTAAGTACCGTGCCCACAAAATACACAAATCACCAGCTTCACACATCTGGGCGATCAAATGAGAACTTTAAGAGATGGAGCGTAAACAGTCAGCTAAGCTGGATGCACGGCCGATGTAGGGGTGAAGGGGGTGTAGAACATGCTCGACAGATGAGGAAGAATTTCTTTCCACAAACATCCCTGGGAATGTGTAACGTTCCAGTGAAACCCGACTCATTTCTAAAACATCTGGTACGCATCACTTTCTGTCGCATTCTTCCTGAACGGGTAGACGAGCACATGTGCCCACAAAGAGACCCTCTGAGACACCTCGCCCTCCGCTTCGACACCAATGAACCGATTAATTATTAATGAGCACATTAAACTGGGCTTTCTGATTGATCCCAACTCTGGTGTGAAAATGACACTGAACCCAAAACAAACTAGACCCATGATGAACTCTCTCCACAACAACACAAGGAAGGAAAAAGCTACTTTAAAAATAATTAGGACAAAATGAGATCAACTGCAGGGAAAGGCAAGACTGAGACCTAAGCAGCAGCCAGCAAAAGCTTAAACCGCGCTAAGCTGAGGAAAAATGCAGACCCTCCAGTGAGTACATTAGCAGTCCTCAGCTAGCCACACGGCAGGAAGACAACACTACAATTATACCTAAATAACTCCTTAGGAAAACATACAAGAAGCAGGATTACAGCTAAAAACAGACTAAAAACTGCAAAACAGCTGATGCAAAGACGATTGCAAAAAAAGGAAGCCAATTAGAAGAATTTCAAACACAGAAAGGTGGTTAATATTTCACTAATGAGGTAAGATTAGAAACAACAGCATTTTGTCATCTTAAAGTGACAGTTCAGATCTTTTAAAGTGGGGCTCTGTATAAACACTATAAACAATTATTTGTTGTTGACATTTAAATGAAGAAACATTGTTTAATTCAGAACACACCGACATGCTAACGACTAGTCTGAATGGAGCCAAGGCCACAGTGGATGAGTGTCAACTCGAAACAACTCCATCAAAATTCAATAACGGTTCATGAACTGAAACTGATGGTAATGTAAAGGTTTAAAAAGCAGTGTTTACTTGATCCTAGGCCTGGGCAATATGGCCAAAATTTCATATCCCAATAACGATAAACATAGGAAACACAGAACACCTCTTTGTGAATCTGGTCTGCGTACGGCTTCTGCAAGGGCGGAAAAAAACATCGAGTCGAATCAGAGCATGCACACCGGCTGCGATGCCACTGCAGTACAGAAGCTGTACGGAAACCGGGTGTGAATTAGGTGTTAGCGTTATATCCACCACTGGCACACCCCACACCTCAGACTTTTTTCTGGGTGATGAAAAATGGACAAACCTCTCACACACACAACTCATCAGTGTTATAAACTCAACTCTGCCCATCACTTGATCAATAATCCAGGTGATACAGGAGGCTTCTACCCATTTTTCATTGAACTCTGACAAAGCAACAGAGAAACTCAGGAACACGGCTCTGCCTGATTTGTCCAGATGAGAGTAAAAGGAAGATGATGGCATCTTCAACTCCAAACTCAAGGAGAGGAGCAAACACCACTGGTCCTGAAAGGCTGGCCAATAACATTCTTTCTAGGACTGATGTGGGATGTGAGACAAACAGGTCAATAGTCATTAGGGGAAGATGTTGGTGAGGCAGTAAAGGTGTGACAGGGAAGCTGTGGGTTCAGGGAGGGTGAGAGGCCTCTGATTGGGAGCAGAGGAGGAAAAACTGAGCATTCTGTTGAATAACAGCTTTAGCTCATTGACTCTGCTCTGGTTTCCATCATTCTGATCCCTCCTTTGACCACACATCCTGCACAGGGTTCTGCTTGAGTGAGCACTCAGGACCATGCTTCCCTCCATGAAGGTTCTCCTATTCTTGTTCAAGAACACATTCACTTCACCAGTAATCCAGGGCTTGTTATTAATGAGAAAAAAGCTCCATGTCATGACATAGTGAAATGGCTGAGTCTCCTTACGTGTCCTGAGATTTGACCTGAGACATGAGATTTCCCACAAGTTCAGGCCACGAGAAACAGGGCACTGCTTTCCCAAAGCAAAGGAAGTAGGCAGCTTACATCTAAAGTGTAGCACCGTAAATCTGTCGTTTCATCGCTCACTCTGGGCACAACCTACTGACAATATAATTTCCTGTTCTCCTGTTCTCTTTATAAAAGTTAAAGTGGAAAACAGACACATTTGTCTGCACAAACACAGGAACAATTTCTGAAGACACATACACAGCCACATATTAAAAAAAGAATGGAAAAGTAGAAACTTCCCACATCATTGTCTCCTCTTCAGGTGCCAGCTTAAATCACATCACTTTGCTCCATGGCCACGCTGCACTGTTGTCAGAAAATGCCCATTTAAATCAATTTTGTAGTATAACTTTTAGATATGAAGTTAATCACCTTTCTAAGCTTGTTGAACCCCAGACTACAGAATCAGATTGAAAAGTTCTTCTGTTGCTGCTTTAATCCTTTTTTCAGTTCGATTTACTTGAATTATAATTTTAGGGCATTCAAATATTTAAAGAGCATATTTTAAGTTAGACACTCCCTTAAACAAATGTTTAGAGAAATATAATAGAAACTTTTTCTGAATAAAAATTTACACAAATTCAGCTTATTTAGGCTCTTGGATTCGTTTTTGTGAGAATTGTCAATTTTTTCACCAAACCGGAAGTGACGACAGTGCCGGGAGACCGTTCGTTCTCTATATAGAAAACTGATCCACTATTCACTACTTGTGACGAGCAAAACAAACCCCCAGAGTGCCGTTATTTTATTACTTTATTACTATAGTGAGAAGTTATTTTATTAAGATAAAAAAAAAAAGATAAAAACAATCAGTCCTGTAAGGCTGTACCCTGTCGGTCCAGCTGTAGACCGTGACCCACCTCCTCACTTGGGTCTGGGTAAAATACCAGCGTTTAGCACCAGGTTTTGATCATCAGAGCTCCAAACATTGAGCTGCATTTAGGTGGATTGTTAAGAAATGAAAGAGTTTATAAAAAGTTTCACAGGATGCAGCTAAACGGTTCGAGGCTGACCGAAACAGTGTCGGGTCAGGCTGGAAACCCCGCCGGGAAGCCCCTCTTGGGAGCCGCTGGGAACGGGAAGCCCCTCTGGAGAGCATCGCCGCATGGATTTACTGTACCCCGCCAGCCAGGTGAGGGTCAGACACCTGAAGGAAATGCTCTCATGAAATCGCTGATCGGTACCGAACTACGACCCACCACGAACCGTACCAAACCTGGCATGGAAACGAGACTCAAGTCTCCCCGTTAGCTCCTGTTAGCTGCTGCATGCTAACAGCGGTTAGCTCTTGTTAGCTGCTGCGAGCTAACAGCGGTTCCGGTGAATGGATCGAAGTAACGGCGCATGTTTAGAGTCACACTGAATGTTTTTCGTCGGTATGTGGGACTCCATCACATCCAGTCCTGGACTAGACCAGGACCGCCGGAGTTTTTCGTCTCCAAACAGAAGTCACCGTACCGGTAAGGAAGCCGTCCCGTTGTTGACTCAGTGTCCTGACAGACTGGCGATTGGCATTCATAAACATAATAATTTAGCATTTTTTATTAAAATGAATTCACACCGACTTGATTAAAGAGCGCTCTAACCTAAAACTAACAACTCATCGCCGACAGCGAGCAGGCAGCTGGCAGACTAGAGCGGTGTCAGTCTGAGATGTTAAAGAGCATATATTAAGTTCTTTTTTTTTTATTATTCTGATAAAACTCTGTCCAAAAATACTATCTGAAATGTTTATTGAGGGTATTTTGTTTTACAATACATTTTTTTAAACCATTTTTCTAGTCCAAAGTGCCCCTTTTTGCAAAGCTTCTAAAAACGCTTTTTTTTTCATATGTGGACCTGTGACGTCAGCTAAGGGAGCTCCTAGCTAGGTGGCGCTGCTTACAGTGTTGTCAGATGTAGATAAATAAAGTATTTGTAGGATAATTTAACACTCTGTACGATCAATAATCCCATAAATATGATCATTTGAGCCCTTTGTTGTGTGGAGTTTGTGTAACAGATGCTTGTTTTAATCATTGTGTTAGATTTTTTAAAGCTAAACTACTTTAACATCTCAGACTGGCACCGCTCTAGTCTGCCAGCTGCCTGCTCGCTGTCGGCGATGAGTTGTTAGTTTTAGGTTAGAGCGCTCTTTAATCAAGTCGGTGTGAATTCATTTTAATAAAAAATGCTAAATTATATTTATTATGTTTATGAATGCCAATCGCCAGTCTGTCAGGACACTGAGTCAACAACGGGACGGCTTCCTTACCGGTACGGTGACTTCTGTTTGGAGACGAAAAACTCCGGCGGTCCTGGTCTAGTCCAGGACTGGATGTGATGGAGTCCCACATACCGACGAAAAACATTCAGTGTGACTCTAAACAGGCGCCGTTACTTCGATCCATTCACCGGAACCGCTGTTAGCACACAGCAGCTAACAGGAGCTAACGGGGAGACTTGAGTCTCGTTTCCATGCCAGGTTTGGTACGGTTCGTGGGTCGTAATCCGGTACCGGTCCGCGATTTCATGAGAGCATTTCCTTCAGGTGTCTGACCCTCACCTGGCTGGCGGGGTACAGTAAATCCATGCCGCGATGCTCTCCAGAGGGGATTCCCGTTCCCAGCGGGGCTACCAAGAGGGGATTCCCGTTCCCAGCGGGGCTACCAAGAGGGTCTTCACGGCGGGGTTTCCAGCCTGACCCGACACTGTTTCGGTCAGCCTCGAACCGTTTAGCTGTATCCTGTGAAACTTTTTATAAACTCTTTCATTTCTTAACAATCCACCTGAACGCAGCTCAATGTTTGGAGCTCTGATGATCAAAAACCTGGTGCTAAACGCTGGTATTTTACCCAGACCCGAGTGAGGAGGTGGGTCACGGTCTACAGCTGGACCGACAGGGTACAGCCTTACAGGACTGATTGTTTTTATCTTTTTTTTTTTTTTTTATCTTAATAACTGCTCACTATAGTAATAAAGTAATTAAATAACGGCACTCTGGGGGTTTGTTTTGCTCGTCACAAGTAGTGATAAGTGGATCAGTTTTCTATATAGAGAACGAACGGTCTCCCTGAACTGTCGTCACTTCCGGTTTGGTGAAAAAATTGACAATTCTCACAAAAACGAATCCAAGAGCCTAAATAAGCTGAATTTGCGTAAATTTTTATTCAGAAAAAGTTTCTATTATATTTCTCTAAACATTTGTTTAAGGGAGTGTCTAACTTAAAATATGCTCTTTAAAGTAGTTTAGCTTTAAAAAATCTAACACAATGATTAAAACAAGCATCTGTTACACAAACTCCACACAACAAAGGGCTCAAATGATCATATTTATGGGATTATTGATCGTACAGAGTGTTAAATTACCCTACAAATACTTTATTTATCTACATCTGACAACACTGTAAGCAGCGCCACCTAGCTAGGAGCTCCCTTAGCTGACGTCACAGGTCCACATATGAAAAAAAAAGCGTTTTTAGAAGCTTTGCAAAAAGCGGCACTTTTGACTAGAAAAATGGTTTAAAAAAATGTATTGTAAAACAAAATACCCTCAATAAACATTTCAAATAGTATTTTTGGACAGAGTTTTATCAGAATTTAAAAAAAAAAAGAACTTAATATATGCTCTTTAATTTCTAGATTTTTTATTAGAATTCTCAGTCAGAAGCTAAAGTGGAGACATATATATTAATAGAGTTGATTGGATTAATGCAGTTTGGTGTTTGTCACATGAAGCAGTGAAATGAAGTCAAGCTACAGGACAAACATGCTTTCTAGAAACCAGTGATAACACTAACATCACTGCTGGTACCTGGAATGATTCCTGTAACTTAGAGGCCAAACTTATTATTCATTTCATTCATGTGACTTCACACGGCTCAGTGATTACTCATTTCATGGGGAGAGTAATTATTGGTGTGATGGAGGAAGGATGAAAGTTTAGGACTACGTATATCAAACATTTATAAAGCAAAAACAGCAAAGTAATTTTGCACAAATGACTGATTTATTTCTGACTAAGATGGTATTCTGGGAAGACACAATCAGTCTTTAACTAGACCGGAATGCTGCAGCATCCTGAATCATCCTGCCTAAAGTGGAGTCGAGGAAGAAAAATGTTTAAAGTGGAGCAGTATCAATCCACGACGAGCTCTCAGCTCTAGACTAGTCTAGACTTGTAATGATTAAAAAATGAGGTTTTAAGCACCACTTTTCCTCGAGATTAAATTAAGTTTATGAGTTCTTATTAAGGGAAACATAAGTTGTTGGAGTTCAGAGTTTACAGCATAAAGGACGTAAAACATCTCGCTGTGATGAGGAACTCACCTGCCTTCAAATGATTCGGTGTCAAAGATTTTCACAAGAAACAGACAAAAAGGTTTATGTTATCAAAAAACTCCAGTCAACCAAACACAAGAGTTTCAGGTAGTTCTCTCATTCAGCTCTACATACCTGTTGAGAATTCAGCATCTTGTCACCAAAAGACAAAAAAAAAAAGACCGTCACTAACATCCTGACGTTTCCAGATCCAGTGACTAATAGCTTTTAATATACCGGTATATACACACAGACAAAAGCTCTGAAAAGGAATTCCAAAGAGAATAACTGATAACTGAATTGATCTTTTTGAGATATGAGAGCATTAGAGTGCGCAATAGGGATGCACCAAAATTTCGGCCACCGAAAATTACCCAAAAGTGCATTTCCAGTTTTCGGCCAAAACGCCCAAATCACCAAAACAACATGCCAAAACGTGTGATGTGGCGAGCAAATAGCGCAGCCCGCACATGGGAAACGGGATAAGAGAAAGCACGTCTGCGGTGTGGACTTATCTCTGCTGGTGATTTTGAGCCGGGCAACGAGTCGTCCGCACTCCGCACAGAGGCTCGTTTCAATTTGCTCCTCCCGCTGCAGAGCGCTGGAACGGTGTGCAGCTCTGAGTGACAGGTGGCATACGTGCTTGTGACACGGCTTACAGCACTCAAGCCCCCCCTGCGGAACTGCCACGATGTTTTTCCATCCCCGTCCAGCCCTGAGTGGACCCGAGTCAGACCAGAACCAGAGTCTTGCTTTTTGTTTTTCCTCCCTGTCACGGCTGCTGCTGCCACATCGTCAGACAGGAGCTTCTGCAAGTTACAGACTGTATTTTTCCCTCCTCTCATCATTGTTTTCATAGTTTTGTAATTGATTTATCGTACATAAATGCCATAAATGCTATGGTTCTAATAACTGACATAATCATTTCTTTCGATGTTTCGGTTTTTGACCTGGGTTTCCTCATTTTTGGTTTCGGCCAAGAATTTTCATTTCGGTACATCCCTAGTGCGCAACAGAACACAGCAAGTCAGGAACAGCTGGTGTAGCACATCATGTATAGCACAGTACTCAATCAACAGAATACTCGATTACTAAAATACTCAATAGCTTCAGCCCTAGCAGAAACAAAATCATATCAATACCTGTTTGTACACTGATTAGGGAGGTACATAGTTAACCGTTAACCAATTAACTACCGTTAATGACGTAACCGAGTATAATATTTTTGCCCGGTTAACTGAAGGTCACGTCTTTCGTTTGTGTGTAATACACTTCTTGTGCCACTAGAGTGCGTGCGAGCGCCGCTATCAAAATACATTTACCCAAAAACCATAGATGGAGAGGCCAGCTCGTCACATAAAGTTCCTCAACGTGATCAAGAAAGCACAGCGAGGAGCATTTTATTCTTGTAGTGATGGATTCATTCTAAAGTCATTCTAATTCTAAAGTAATTTCTTTTCTTCCACTCAAAGTGTTGTTGCTGTTCAAATTCATTCATATCAACATCAATCACTTATGTTCTAAAATGGCTGCTTTACCTATCAAGAGTAAATTGTTTATTAAAAAGAAATGTCAGTGTAATTATTTAGTTTATTAGGAAGCTCTTATAAGTTACACCCAGGCAGCGCTGTGTATTTGATGCCAGACGTCCTGCTGCAGCAGGTCCAGAGACAGTTCCCTCTCGTCTCACTAACGCCACTCTTTGTTGTTGAATGTTGAAACGAGTGAGCTACTTGATTGGGAATTCAAATTATATTAAAGAACGGGTTTGTGGTACTTATAAAGCGGCGGCAAAGGTGCGTATGTGTGATGGTGGCAGCATGGGGAGGGGTTTGCGGGTGGTGGCATGAGTTTACAGTTATTAACCATTAAGCACTTCAATAGCCGGTTGAAAACGTGCATCCCTAACACTGATATCTTAATGAACTTTGCAAAAACTCCAGAAATAATCCCAGTTTAAATAAGTCACTCATCTTAGTGATACAAAAGAAGAAAAAAGAATCTTGCTATAAAATAATTTCTGATTATCTGGTGTAACAAAATGGAATCAGTGTTTCTCTATTCTGACAGTTTCTAACTTTTGCCTTCTCAATCACATAAATAAGCAGGCGCTCGTTTTGCAAAAGCATCACACACCCCCGTGCATCCCGGCACTCCTGATCTAAAATCCTGTCGTCATAGCGACAGCAAGTACAGAGGCGAAGCTGAGAGAAGGGTGTCTCTGTGCTGCTTGTGTTTCTCATTCCGATCGCAAACTGATGAGGGTGAGGGAGGGGAGAGAAATGGATGCGGAGACACAAGGAGAGATATAGAGACGTTCAAGTGAGCGTTAATCAAATCTTACAATAAATGCAATGGCTTTAGTAGGAGGTTTCACCTTAAAGTCACAGTATTTACTCATTTAACCATCACGTTACCATAACTTTTGATAGGAAGGACAAGTTTGACAGCATAGATTTAGGCTGGAAACTCACTTTCACTGAGAATTCTGTTTAATAAAAGCTATAAAACCACACAAAACCTTAAAACACTTTTAAACACTACAGATAATCTAGGACACAAATCCTAAACTGTCTGTGTCTGAGCGGATATGAGAGAGAGGCTCAGACGAAGAACAGTGTGTTGTGTGTTTGCTCTAATTGGAAGCTCAGCTGACTGCAGCTTATTAGCAGCATAATGGCTTTTTCACATTTCAGCCAAACAGAGCTGCTCCCTGAGGACAGATGGGAAATCTAAACAAACACTGCATACAACCCATAATTTAAGTTTCCCTGCTTTCTGCTGTCTTTAATAAAATGATATTTCTTTGTGTGGTGACGGCAGCCCAGTGCAGCCAGAGACTGAGACCTCGGGGTGAAGTTAATGTCCCACCTGTGGGGAGAGGATGGGCAGTTTCTCACAGGCTAACACAAAGAGCCCCACTGTGCAAGCGAATCAATAAAGTCTGCCAGACGCAAGCCAAACACCTGGGGAGGGAATGGTCACGTGATGTCTAAACGAAGGGGGGGGGGGGGGGGGTGTCACCACGGTAGTAATCACTGATCAGGTCCATATGAAGCTAGGAAAATGTTTTCATTTCTTAAGAAACAAATATATTCCGCTTTTACGCTTGCTAACACAGAAAGCATGGGAGAGGAACCGAACACCATGGGGAAGTAAAGAGTTCTAGTCTGCTGCTGCTCTGTGGTTAACCATTACACTGGAGTCTGTGAGGTGGAGGAAGTGGGGGGTGTGGGAACCGAGACAGCTCACAACCCTGTCCCAAGTCTAAACTATCTGGAAGCACAGCCTAATGAGAGGAGGAGGAGGAGATGCGTTTAAGAGAATCCGCTGATTGTCTGGATGCATGAAATTGTAACAGTTTGAACCTAAACAAATCTTCAGGCCTCCTAGCTCAGGTTGACCGTGTACTGACCCCCCCCCCCCCCCCCCCCCCCCCCCCCCCCCCAACCATACACACACACACACTCCTCCTTCCTGTCCACCTGGTTCCTCCAGTCCATTGCACTGACCCAGCGACACCAGACAGTCTGAGACATCTTCAGTGAACACGCTCCCCCGTCTCCTCCTCACTCTCCCAGCCCTCAGTCCTTTCCTCTGCCTGTCTGCCTGTTTGTCTGCCCTGTTTTGACTCCAGGCTCAGGACCGTGCACTCTCATGCACAACATTGTTCTTCTATAAACAAAGGGCTTCCTTTCCCTCCTGTCTCCTCTTCTGAACTTTCTGAGACTTAAAACTTAGAGGGAGGGAGAACATGAAGATTTCTGACTTGTTGTTGACAAGTGAACCAGTCAGGCTGTTCTTTATCTGTGTGTAGTTAATGTCTGAGTCGTCTCTGGAGCTGTTTTCAGGGTTCGGTCGTGCACGTGGTCTTTGTAGATCACTATCACCAGGCCTGCAGCTGAGGGAGACTGATATTAGGAGACTGCTGGATCTTCCACACATGGAAAGCTCTCAGATTTTCAGCTACATGGAGGAAATAGGGCAAAGTTTACAGTGAATATATCCAAGTTTACTCTGATTTGAACTGACTCAGTGGCTGACAGAGGAAGTCAAACACTAAAGCAAGATAAACTAACTCAGTTAGATTTAAGGAAATTCAATCTAGTGTTACTGATACAGTGAATATGATACACATCTGTGGTGTATGTACAAAAATGTCTTTGAAGTATTCATGAGTGGATAGAGGGAAATAATGCCTCTGGCAGAGATGAAGGGATAAAAACAGTTTATAATACACTCATTAAACACACAAAAAGAATAAAGTGTCACTTTTTTGTGCATCACTATTAAAATATTAAATTGGGGTGGAAAAATATAACTTATCTTACATTTCCTTTAATTTCTGCTCTTGAAATTAAACATAAACAGAAAAGTCCTCACTAGGCTTGGGTGGTATTACGGTAATACCGTATACACCCGGTTTTTAGAAATAGCAACGGTATCCGTTTCAAAACTGTCATAAAAAAAATGCACGGTCAGGGTGGGACTGCCGGTCTGGGGCGCTCGTGCAGCCCGCTATCCGAGCGGCTCATTTTAATCAGCACTTCCTTGTTGTGGCGTGAGCTCGTATAGCCGCCGGTGTGTTCACGAGCTTAAAGCGCTTCAATCAACAGCGGTAGCTGTCCGAACCGAACATCAGCTGTAAGTGCTCACGGTGGGAGCCATGACTGAAAATTCCCAGGCCGAATTATGGTCCCAGTCCAATCCTGGTCACGGTAATACCGTACACCACTGGAAAATGTGGAGGAAGTTTTGATACCGCCCAAGCCTACTCCTCATTGTCTCCTAAAGTGTGATAAGTGTCTCGATTTGGATCAACTTATTTGCAACAGCTGATGAAGAATAAAAGCAAAAAAAAAATGTATAAACTCCATCCATTCAGCTCTTAAACTATTCACCCTCCTTCCTTCAGGCAGCTGTTTTAACAGCCTCAAACCCAGCCTGAGTAACAAATTTGTTCTCCCTCATCTCAAACATGTTGCTGAATAATAATCTGTATAAATCCATTCACATTTGGCTCCTTCTTATTTATGAACAGGAAACATTTTATGGATCTTCCCGGTAAACATAACGTTAGTTCTTAATCTGTGGTCATGTTAAATAGTGAATAATAAGGGTAAAGTTTATGGAACTTATTCCAAGTCTTTACTAGCTACAAACGGACTTATAGAAACAGTGGAAATACCGATGCTTCACTTGTTTTTAAAAGCTGAACGAATGACCTTGTGTAACGTGCAACTGTGATACGACTTCAGGTCACATAATGAAAATATTAAAGTCTCTGGTAGTGAGGAGATCATGAAAGCACCTACTGCCTGGAAAATATTCAATGCCTTTAAACACACCTGCAATTTCCAACATTAGGTAAACCACAAAATCTTTCAGTGCATTAGTGTGCTGAGAAAACGAAGGTATTTCGATCATCTTTCCTGTGACGAAGGGAAGGAATCTCATCAATAATTGAGGATTCAAAAGGAAAAAGAAGTGATGACTACTGAAGGAACTTATCATCCCTGCGACGTCTAATGAATACCAAATGAAAACAGAGAAAATGCAGAATCCCACCCACACTGCAGAAGGAAAAAATATCTATGGACACATCTGTTGCATCTAATCCCTGAAACTTGAAGCATAAAGAATGATAGAATTAAAGGAATGCACGCCTGAGTTTTAAACACGTCTGATGTTGAAAAACTGAAGAAGTTATAGCTGTTATTGACAATAACAATATACACAATCAGTCATCTCTCAAAGTATGTGTTGTGAATGGCCTTCAGCTACTACCACACCAGATTTTAGCTCCATGTGACACAGAGACACCCAAAACAGAAACCTGCTCTGCCAGGTGATGTAAAAATAGTGATGACGTTATTTGACCAGAAAATGAGGCACCAGTGATTACTAAACATTAGTTTTAGGGGCAACCAGACAAGATAAACACAGTAAGCTCTAGATTCCCTAATGAGTCGTGACATTGAATTTTCTAACAACCACAAATAAAAGCTCCTACACTGTCACAACCACTGATGTTATGTAGCTCAAGGACAACAACCAAACCTGTTTCAACAAAGACGGTACAAAGATGTACGATAGCAACAAATCTACAAACTGAGACAAACAGAGCCTGATTTCCTAAAATAAAACCAATCCAACAGCATGGGGAAGCACACCACACACATCCACAGACGTGAGAGGAAAGAGTCTGGCAACGGTCTCAGTGTGAGAACATTTCATCCATCTCACGTCACCTTTTCCCTCTACGATGCTCTCCAATGTAATTGCATAACAGGAGGGTCCTCCTCTCCCATTTTCCCTCCCAAAAAAGTGGGAAACTATGCCACAATGGCAATTTTCAGCAGCATTCCTGTTCCCCGTGCATAGTACATCACTCTCCCTCTCTCCATTTCCACTCTGTGACACAATGCCCAACAAAAAGTCATCCAAGCAAGTAAAGTCTTCCACAGTGCCATCACCGCTGAGGGAGAAGTCAAAATAATGAGCAGAGGAGAGGCAACGCTCGCAGCACTGCTGCTGGGATCTGAACTGTTCTGGGACCCGAGCTGCTCTGGGTGGCCGTCCTAGCTTCTTGGCTTCATCGTCCTCCCTGATGTAATGGAGGAGACGAAAGGAAAGGCCTGGATCAAACTGCACAAATGGAGACAAATGGGGGTTGGGTTGACTGAAGGAACAATTTCCCTTCCTTACCAATTTCCTCAATATCTTTAGCCTCTAAGAATGATTTCACAACTTCACCTATAGGAGCTGAGTCTCATCATAACCTATTTTCTCATCATGTCTACATAAACAGTGCAAGTGTTGAGACTGAGAAAGACTGAGTACTTATCTTGTAAACACAGACTAAAATGCTTCTCGCAATTAACATTTGACCTTAGCCATCTTTTCTTGTGACATGAAGTATTAATTAACAGTAACTGTCAATATTAACTAGCTCATTAAAGAGGTCCTTTGATAAAAGTCCAGTTTAATGCTGGTGCATGCTATCAAAAGCATGTAAATGTTCAGAGATTCATGTTGAAAGTTGCTATAAGGCATATAAAAATACTAGCCAAGATTTTATGATTTTATTCATTGGGTCATTATCTCACTGACTGATATAGACAAAATGCAAATGGCACACACTGGAGTTTTCACATTTCTTGTCAGAAATGAGTTCTCAGGCCACTGGAATTTTTAACATACTTGAAAAATGCGTAGCCGTAGTGAGTGTGTGGTGGAAATCATCTGGAACCCTTCTTAAAGCCATACTCAGTAGCCAGGTAAACAAACGAGGTCTCGCTAGCTATTTTACAGAAACACGTTTCGGTGAACTCACCCCTTCTATCGGGTAAAACCCTTACGCCAGCCTCCCGCGGACATGGGACCACGGTTTGCAAAGGTGACAAAGCAGAGTCTAACTCCAGTGGCAGAAATGTTCCCCCAGCTTTTCCTCTGTTCACCTCCAAACGTTTTTAGTTTTCTGCTAGCTGAAAAGGTGCTTTTAGGGGGACTCTGGTATTTTTATATTAAAATGGAAGCGCTAACAGCCGGTTCTGTCCTACTTCTTCTTTCACTTTCACTTCTGGGATGTTCTGCCCCAAAATGTGTCCGGGCGGATTAATGCCAATTCAAGCAGTGAAGAAATGCGGCAGACAGACAGCTGGATTGTCCAATCCTATTGTTCGGTCCGAACGATAGGATTGGCTGAAGTTTTTAGAGAACTGCGGGACAACTACTTTATTGATTTCTTTCTGATTTTTTTTAATCTCCACAACATATTTATGGCTATACTATGTTGGAACGTTGTTAAGAGGCTTAAAAAAAAAACATTGAAAGCTACATTGTTTACCTGGCTACTGAGTATGCCTTTAACTGAGTTTCCATGGGTTGAAAAGAAAAATGTAAGACAACTTTGGGAGGAGTTGGCGACCAAATTGCAATACACTAAAATTAGCATATTTCTAGCACTTTTGTGCCTCCAGTAATTGTGTTGCAGCACATTGAAACACTAGCTTTAGTTTGGAAATGGGAAAATGTGAGACACCTGGGAGGAGTTGGTGAAAAATTAAACTTTGAATGCAAAAAAAAAGAAAGAAAATCTGATTCTGAGCATGACAACATTAATAATGAGGATAAATTGCAGACAAATTAAGACACTGTCCGTCACTAAACTCCACATGACATTTGCATAATTATTGCAATTTATTTGCAGTTTGACATATGCAAAAATGATGTAATTACCAATGTGTTGATTCTCATGTGAACGTTTCTTGCTATATAATGTCTCTAACTAGTTCCTAACAGTTCCTGCCTAGGGAGCACTGGTGACCAGGTCCAGTCTTTGAGGGCCACTGTCCTGAATGTTTTAGATACTGTTCTACCTCTACACACCTGATCTGAATCAATGAGTGATTAAGAGGCTTCTGCAGAATTTGAGGGCATGAAGAAGAGGTGATTTAACCACTAAATCAGGTGTGTTGTGGCAGGAACCCATTTAGAACATGTAGAATAGTGGTACTTGAGGAGTAGGATTAAATGCAGCTGTTTTAGATGTTTTCCTGCTCCAACACACCTGATTCAAATGGTTAAATTACTTCCTCAACACAGTCCCAAATGTCTCACTCATTTGAATCAGGTATGCTGAAACAGGGAAACATCTAAAACATAAAGTTACTTACTTACTCAAACATAAAGGCTGGACTTGTTGAGCCCTGATTTAGAGGCTGTATTTATTTCTGATGTGGTGAGTGTCCAACACAGACGGTCATTTTATTAATTCATTATCCACCATGACACAAGTGATGATACCTGGGCTGGACTGTAAAATGTCATCATCTCTGAAAAATGCTACCAGTAAATGCTCACATTTATCACAGCCCTGTAAAACAAAAACCACATTTCTGAGCACGACTGACTGCAGCATCTGCCTGAGCGCTGAATCATCAGGCACTCCTAGTTTTGGTTTGATCTGCAGATTAGTTTCATTACCCACTTCCTGAGAAGCAAGCCACAACTTTTATCATCCAGACAGTTACACATCATCAAAGCCAAACTCCAACAGAAAGGGATAATAGACTGAATAGATGGTAACTGGAGCTGTAGGGAGGTAAAAATTGAAATATATTTGCTTTTATGAGCGTGTGCTGTGATTTTTTTAAGCAACACGAGTTCTGGTGTGTATTTGTTCAACTTGAGCAAAAATGCTATTTGAAATATGATCCAGTGTGAATATAAACATTTCTCTTCTGATCTTGTGTCCTCAGATGGGGCTCACGCTGAAGCACAGACAGACAGCTTCCAGTCAGCTGTTGGCATCTTGTGGCTTTCTGCTCCAACTACCCCCCATCTGCTTGAAGTTACTCAGAGGTAATCTTGTTGTCAACTCATCCTTGTTCAGGTTTAAAGCAGAGCCAGAACTTCCAAGAACCAGTCTCCCCCATTAGACAGCTGGGCTGAAATGTTCTGGCCACCCTGTCTACTCCTCTGATTCCAGGGAAAGTGAAATGACCCTTACAGGTGTCGATGTTTGTCAGGACTAATGAGACACTGAGCAAACTTGCTGAGTGATCTCACCTGGACACAATGTGAAAATAGGGGAAAAAACACAAACATCTCTTCATGCAAGGCAGAAAGACACAAGCTTAACTTAGCCATTTCAACCAAAAGTCAAAAATGAAATAAATCATAACAGGAATGGCCTTGCTGACCTGAGATCTAAGCTACGACCCCATCGGTATCAAGCTAGTGCGGCATGATCTTTAGCATGTCGCTGCTTCCTGACACAACCTGAGATAGCGGTGTCATGGCAGGGTCCAGGGTACGGTGAGATTGGGGACATACGTGGAAGGATTGTTACATTAATGTGTTGCTGACGTTCAAAACATGGCGAGGTTGCAGAAGAGAGGTGGTGCTAAATTCAGTGAGTACGAAAGAGAGTAGCCTTCATTTTCTATGTTTGCTATGTCTTGGAAGTTGTGGAGAGGGTAGTGGGATCCTAACTCGGTGTAAGTGATCCTTTCTTCAGAGATGCTGAAATGTAAAAAAGGTGCTCACTGGTTCCAACCAGTAAACACGTTTTCAGCTGTGATTCTGTGAATGACCAAATGTTTGTTCTAATGCTGAAACTCTTTAAAACGTATACCGTTTTATAACCTGATCAATAAACTTTACTTCATGCTAAGTGTGTGTGGGTGGGGGGCTTAAATGTCAGCTAGTTTATATACTCTTTGCTATAATATTCTCAGAATTTTCTTGTTTCAGTGTAAAGATTTCTAAATATTTCCTGCTATTATCAGCTTCATATCTTTATCCATGAATGTGTGGAATCAAATTTACAATCAAGTCTCAAAATATGCAGTTCTAGATTTTGTCCTGCCTGAATTCACTAGAATAAGTGGTTGATTAGACTTCATTTTCATGGACTTTTAACATGGCGCCATTTGTATCCTGACAATGACTTCACATTACAGCAAGACGACATTGAAGCTGCAGAACACAACAACACTGGTTCCTGCATTCATTAAAACAAGGATGAATGGTCAACTCAAAGTCCAGAATGCAATCTAACAGATTATTCTGGGATTCAATAAGTGAGAAAGTCTATGAAGGTCAAACAGAAACACTCACTGAGGAGGAACTGAACGGAGACACAGTGGGTCAGGAATTCATCTTATTAATTAAGTGAAATGGAGCCCAACAAACCACTTATTCAAGTGAAATCATGGAGGAACAAATCAATTTTTGAGACTCAAAAATGTATTTGATCCAACATAGATGGGTAAAGATATTTAAAACACTGTATCTGTACGGTGAAGCAAAACAGTCAAATCAATTGAAAAATGTATCAGAAGGTTTTTAACTAAGATCAGGACCTTTTCTCCACCTGATATTTCTTTTATAAAACATTTAATTTAACTCCTGGTTAATGCTCAAAGGTTTTGTACTTTTTAAACTGTAAACTGATGGTGAGGTTGAGTTTCAAATACATGAAAAAGCTAATATTTTCAAATGTATGAGTGTTTAAATGTGTCTTTGAAAAGCCACTGTTGTAAAAAAAAAAAAGTATTATTTGTTTGTTGACGTCAAATCATAAAATGAGGTAGAAAATAAACAGCTTTCAGAAGACATTTTTTAATATTTTTGCAACACAGTCATCATGTTGCTGTAATTTATATTTTCCAACATAATCTGTCCAATAAGGATGTGCAAGGTCAATCCTACTCTTTGCTTTTATTTTGACAGTATTTCTCAAATGCTTACGTCGACTCTACTCACGTCACAATCACTCTGCAGAACGCACACTCACACACACTTATAATATGTGGATATGACAGAAATGTTTTTCATACTGTAGGTGATGATTAGAAGTTCCATTAAGTTGTCAGGTAACACATGTAAAGACCACTTAAGAAGCAACTTGTTCCCATGGATAACTGTAGCAGATGTATTTTTATTGGAAAACCTGTTTTCTATGTGTAGTCTTTTACTTTTAAATTATTTTTGAACACATGAAAGATATTACAACTTTCCAGACTTGAGTCTCCTTAACTCAACAAAAAGTTTGTGTGGCTAAGTCATTTCCTAGACTGGAAAAAATATAAAATTCTGACGGCCTGATGTTCATCACCAGTCAGATCAGTCAATATTGAAAGTGGCTGCTTCACAGCACCAACCTATCAATCAATCAACCTACCTACCTACCTACCTACCTACCTACCTACCTACCTACCTACCTACCTATCTATCTATCTATCAATCAGTGCGTCTCTGCTCTTTTCAGGCTGAGATGGAAAACCAGCGGCCATCTTTCTATACTGACACTCTTGAGTGCACGCTGTCAACTCTGAAAAACAACAACTTCAAAGTGATTCAGGTTTAAGTTTTGGGTGAAGTATTGCGGGGGGAAGGGGGGCATGTAGGTATGCAGACAGAAGTGATAGAAGAAGCGCCAAGAAGAAAGGATCTGTTTATGTTGACCTTCCTTCCCTCACGTTCACCAGTAATCTAATTCTGACCCATTAACCACCACAGCCGAGTCAACAGGGAGCCCCTTTGAAGAGGGTTTTACCCAAACCACCCAGGAAGATTAGCCCTTCTCCTCTCGCTGGGTTTTTTTCCAGACTGGATGGACAGTCAACCTCTTTATGAACTGAAAATAACAGCTCCCAGCACACTGATTACATCATAATAAAGAGTAGCCCAACACAAGCGTGACAGCCTGACAACACGTAAGCCTGATCCAGAACCTGTCATGTACTTGAAGTACTGGTCAAACCTTCACGGGATGCAGGTCCAGTCAGGTGTCACGTCTAAAACGTTTGCACTCTGAAGACGGGTAATAAATGTAGCTCTTTATTATCTGCATTATTTATTTAAATTATTTGAGAAGTACTTACTTTTAAAGGGGTGGGTGATGTATTGGATATTCTTGATATACAGAGTTGTTCCTCATGCATATTTTAAATGAATATATCACAACTATCAAATATAAATGTAGTGGCAAACTTTCAGCTGTCTGCATCTAATTAAACAGGAGTAGTTTATGTTTTCCTGCGTGCCACTAATGCATCCACCCACTACACCACCAGGTCACACTAAAACTGTAATTCCTGACAGTTTTCAATGCTAACATTCTGTTTGTAGAAGGCTGTCATCATGCCAATGCCCCAGGGCAGTCGTTCCTTTAATAAACTATATCAATCGTTTATTTCCTGTTAGCTCAGAGCTAACAGATGACCTACAACTTTTTGTGCTCCCCACTGGTAACTTAAAGTACCCCCTGGGATATAGGCAGCCCCAGTTGGATTATTACAGCTGAAGGTGGTTTTCAACATAGTCTGAGCACACAGGATGTTATTGTTTATTTTCAAATTAATACAATAAAGCAGTCATTATGAAGTGTTGATGCTCTGCTCAGCAGGAGGAGTGGACCTCCTTAAAGCCAGCCAGTCAAACCCACACCATGCTGTTTCTATACGGTGAAAGGATAAAGCTGATTCTGCTAAGTAATACAAATTCTCCCCTTATTATTATAAGCGAACCTCAAATGGGGGATTCAGGAACACTCTGCTTCCCAGGGGTGACGTTTGGACAAGTGTTTGGGTCTGGGGAGCACTTCCTCTCTGGGAGGCTTGGCTTACCCCCCACTCCACCCCACCCTGCCCGTGTTACATCTGGACTGCTCCGAGCGGTTGCTGGCGGCGTTTGAGGGTAAAGCAACTGCAGAATGCTTTGTCATCACTGAGGAGCAGCTGAACCAACAGGAAAGCCAAGTCCAGCCAGTCAATTAATTGATGGAACAATTTAAAATGATGTGGAGGCTCTCAGCAGGAGGAAGGCAAATGTTTACAAATCATGTGCTCTACATGCTCGTTACATTCCTGCCTAGACCCCCCCTTTTTTTCCCTTTATTCCTCTCATCTTTAGCTGTTATTATTTTGTTTACTTTCACGACTTGTCAAATATGAAAATGTTTTCTGAAAATGCAGCTCTGAGAAGGAGCTGGGAGCGTCACCATATGTAGCTAATCACTGTGTATTTACAACGTATCCTGTCTGAACAACCAGATGAACTCAAATCACTTCCATACAGCCACTTTGTGAGAGAAAAAAAAGGCCCCGACTGAGACCACATGAATGCAACAAGATGCAGCACAGACCACATGAAAACCTTCTTGATCATCAGGTTCTGTGACTCCAGAGTCCATCTGTGCCTGCCTTCATGGAAGTCTTCTTCAATTAACCAACAAACAACCAAAGACCCCCATCTGGAGGCTGCAGTCAGACCGAGTGACTGAGAAAAACAACAGGAAAAGGATTTTTGTAATGTGATTACTGCAAGATCCATCACTGGACATTATCACCATATTTATTTTTATGTGTTGAAAAGGCACAAAAAAAAGACTCATACAAACTGAAATGGTTACATCAGTAGAGCCAGCAGAATGACTGGGTTTAAATGTGATAATGGTTAATGGCCTGTATTTATAGAGCGCTTTCCCTAAAGCACTGTACAACACAACAGTTACTCTCCCATTCACACACACATTCACACACTGGTGGTGATAAGCGACATTGTAGCCTCAGCTACCCCATAAATGACAATACTGTTAAACAAGTCTCAGTTCTGGTACTTACTTGACTTAACTCCCAAATTTTTTTTTTCCATTTTTTAACCCAATGTGACATCACCTTGTCTCTGTTGGATAATCAAAGCTTAAAAGCATGGTCACAGAATAAATTATTTAAAAAATGATAACACCAACGGTGGGGATTTTTACAATGATAACCATAAAACAGGTAACCGTTTCATCCCTGGACTTGAGCTGAACAGAAGGAGACTCAGAGCCTTCTCAGTCAACGGCAAACAGTGGGGCAGTTTGGAACCCCGGGGGCATCTGCTGCACCGTTAAAACAAGTCTTTTTCCTCTCAACCAGCATCTGTGCCCATTCAGCTGACAGTCATCTCACAGCAAGGAATTCTTACAAGGTTTTCATCTCAAAATATCAGTACTGGCACTTCCATATGTAGACACAGCTGCAGCACCTCCAACTGCTAATCATCCACAACTAAATAAGATGAAAAGACAAACCCAACCACAGAGTGCATCAGACACAATGAGCATACGGGGGAAGCTCCGTCGGTACGGGTGGGAGGGAAATATGCTTTTGGTCTGAGAGGGAAGAAACTCTGGAACAAAACAGGAGTGGCTCGGAGAGAGGAAGAGGTGGGAATGAGAATGGAGAATATTAGGGAATCCCACTGAGATAGCTCTCTTCACTGGTCTGTGTCGTGCCAAAGAATTCAGATGAGTAAACCATATGCCGGACAAGTCACGAGTAAACTGCAAACTAAAACAAAACAGATAAACATGAAGAATCCAAACACCAGCTAGTTTATCACTTTAGGTAGATCATTTATGCATCTCCTTTGACCATCTCTGATTTGACTTCAGACAGCTTATGACCAGAGGGACCTGTTCTCTTTTTCTACAATGTCTTAAGCACTTAAAAAGAAGCAGCTCTCTGTGGCTTTGCCTCTGGTTGTGTGTCATCACATTCATGGCAGCATGGAAAGCAGCCCAAACAACACCAAAAGCTATGCATGAAATTTATGAATGCTCACACAAAGCAACAAGCCGTGCCTTCATGGTGTAGCTTGTGCTTCAGTGGTACGTGACATCAGAACGATCAGCTGTACAGTCAAACGGAAACCTCTCTGGGTGTCAAGGGGCAAATCTCACCCCAAGTGTTGGTTTTAGAAGCTTGCTTGTGATATTTCTCCCGTTTAATAGCTGGCAAACATGTGTAACATCTGGTCTGAATGGACATGGGGATTGTTTGCAATGGGAGACGCCTGCAATACAAAAACAGTTACACGCCTCCTTAAATCACTCAAAACCTTTCTGGAACCACACTGACTGAGACCAAACTACTAGCAACAATGATGTCGCAACACTGTCAAGGTCCATTACTTCTAATATTATAAATTTCCCAGCTGTGCATGACTAAACAACAACAAAAAAGATAAATATGCTCATAACAGTAGAACAGCTTGGGAATGCAGTGAACTTTGCTACCGATTGTGAGGATGATGTCATAAAAAATCATAAATCTGCAAGTTTTCTTAGTGGAGAAACAACTCCTAACATGAAGCAATAAAGTTACTAAATAAGTACACTAAGAATAAGTCACATTATTAGAGGACTGTCCCTGAAGAGGGATGACGCCAACGCTGAGAGGAAGTGTGGTGTCACTCAGCACTGAGAGGAGCGGTGGTCTTTGAGGTCCTAGAACCGCCATCTTTCCACAGACGACTCACATTCTTAGCATTCCACCAGGAGACTGCTGTGGTCCGTCGCAGGCTGCAGCGACAAACTGATTCACAGCCTAACAAACTCCTCTGTAGTCAAAGTTAATTCAACTTCACTCATACTGGAAGATTATGTAACCATTGCCTTGTAAACAGGTCTTCTTATGACAGCATATTAGTGCAACTGTGTGTGTGTGTGTGTGTGTGTGTGTGTGTGTGTGTGGGGGGGGGGGGTTGATAGGTTGAAAGGCAGGAGGAGGAAAAAAATGATATAAAAGATATTCAGAGATTATTCTCATATATTTCCAATTTTAAAAGTTCATCTTTTCTAAAGTCACAATGTCCTAAATATACAAAAAAGGTCAAATTTTCCATGATTAAAGACATAATAATAATAATAATAATAATAATAATAATAATAATAATGATAATAATAATAAAGACTGCTTGAGTAAAACTGATATTTTGTGATACATAAAATTTGTGAGATGTGAGGTAAAACCTTTCAGGATTTAAAATAAAAACCAACCTGATTTCTGTAAATACACTGATTCTGGTATTTAGGGATAATTCAGCTGATACCAACTTTGACCAATTCAAATTTTTCCTAATAGAAACATGACATACATATATATTTTGTTTCCTGATTAACTTTAAATTTATAATAGCAGAATTAAAAATGTACACATATATAATCAGTTATTACCAGTGTGAATTAAGAGTTTAATAACCATGAATTCAAAAACCGGTGACTGTTTTTATTGCTGAATGGCTGATCACTGATTATGTCAATCATCCTGAATGTTAATTGATTCCAATCACCAGTTTTTAGTGTCTCTCTAATGCTTACAGAAACTGTTATTGACTTTAAAAACAAACCTTTAAAAATTGCTTGTTTTTCATTCATTGGTGTTTTTTTCTGTAAATGTTCATCTTACACATTAGAGAATATTCAAATATCCTTATAAATTAGCAACTTTAATTTCAGAGAACTTTTGCCCTTTTTCTCAAGAATTTAGGATTTAACAATCGTAATAAACACCAGTTATTCTTGCAAATGTAAGTACTACTTACAATGTTAGAAAATGTTATTCTTGTAAATTGATGTCACTGATCATGGGCATTTTTGATTGATTTTTATAGCAAATCTGGAGCATATAGTTTTTTTCTTTTTTCATGTAAATTTGTGACGTGGAATTTCTGAGAATTGTTTCTGAATGTTTCCCCTCGCTAAATCAGTTTTTAATTTTTTACAACTACAACGGTCCTAATATGCTGCTGTACCTACTAGCTAACAGCCAATCTGCAGATTGACTCCCTGGTTCAGGTTTTAAGAATGTTACATCTCCTCATCAACAGTTTACATGCACATTGTAAATAAGAAAACCATGATGAATTGCACTAAGACAAAAACGTAATGCATAATGCTTCAAACCTAGAAAATGTCATGTCTAAGGTTTTCCACAGCTCTGTCTCATCCATCACAACCATGGTTTTCAATATCTATATTAAAAACCCAATGACTATGCAAGAAAAGCAGCCATAACCTTGTAAATATCAGCCCATCTGCCCTCTTAGAGTCAGTTACATGCGTGCTCTGCATCCAGCTCATCCACATTTTAATCCAAAACAATAAAAGATGCACAATCATGATCCTGAGAGCATAACAATCCCTCCCTGCGTGTATTCTTCATTTGTTCCTATCAAAACTAACACCAGCTCAGATGTTTAGTTTGGCTCCTGCTGATGAATGACACAGGCCTTGAATCAGATCCAGGTCAGCTGTCTGACCTCTATCCCAGTCAAAACACCGCTCTGCTCAGGTTTTTTTGCTGTTTGTGTTGAAAATGGCACAAATCAACCGGCTGGGGGAGAGAGATGATGTCCACACAGACCTGCACACAATCAAATCTGTTTCACAACAAAGTGCTTTCTTCACAAAGTCCCATATTTAGGTTTTACGATGAATAGTTAAGGTGGAGGTGAGGAGTGGTTCGGCTGACCTGCTTTAACAACAATAACAAAGAGAGGAGACAGCTGTCTGTCAGGAGCCTGATAGACACTGTTCACTCTTATGAGCTGCTCGTCTTGTTTTGGCATAAAGGTCAGATTAGGGCTAACGTCAGCTAGCCAGCTTTAACAGTCAGCAGAGCGCTGGGCTGCGTGTTTACTAGAAATGTATGATGTTTTTTCATTAAACCATATCTGATACAAACACAGAGCAACGCCGCTGCAGAACATTCAGCACAAGAACCTTGTTTCGGCTGCTGCTTTACAGGCGACAATGGCTGAGACTACTTCCAAGAACCACAATATTAGAAATCAGCGGTATCCTACGCCGGTTCGCGCTTTAATATCAACAATGTAAAAACAAATAATTTTTAGCATTGCTGAATAGATCTTAATTAAACTGTAAAAACGTGAGGAACTGCAGGCGGCTTGCCCATGGGATCTGTTCTCATCCAGCAAATACACCCAGCCTTCCTAGCTAGTGTGTGGGGATTTAAAGTGTTGCTAGCTACCTGTTAGTCGCAGCTTCACGGGGCCATTCCGCCGAACTCCTTGGTTAGACATCTCCTCTGGATCCGAACCTTCTCTGGAACTACTAATGAATGTGTCTTGATTAATTTAACAATAATAATAACCAACCTCTCCGCCGGTTTTAGACAATAATGGAGTCAAAGCATTGTGGCCCGGATGTGGACCGAGCTGCCACAGTGGTCGCTCATAAATGCGAAAATAAAAATAACAACGAAAAGGAAAAAAACAACGCGAGTGTAACTAATGTCAATTACAAAATCTAATGCTTGGACCCCGCTGTAAAAACGCATGGATGAGCTGGTGTGGGGTCGCTGAGGAATCACATCTTCGGAGACTGAGTCCTCCTCTCAGCTCCTCCAGAGCCGAAGTGCGGAGCCTCTGGGGCAGGTCCCGCTCCAGGAGCTGCCCGGTGACGACAGCACTCACCGGGGGTGTCAGACATTCCTCCAACATGTGGCTCTGAGCTGTGACTCACTAACACACACAGCTCAGTGTGGTGATGAGCGCCACATATTTACTTCTATTGCTTTTTAAAAAAAAAACCATTTATGACTTTTACCAGGGGCGTAGCTGAGCTCTCCAGAGCCCCAGGCCACCACTCTACCTCAGCCTTCTACAGGGAGAGGCTCCAAAACGTGCTCTGATTTGTTCTTTGCAATTCTCATGTCACAAATACTTAGACCCATCAATATTTACTGTGGTGTGGAAAAAATGCTTGTCCCTTTCCTGATTTTATAATATTTTTGTATGGTTGTCACATGTTCTGAACCATTGTCCTGCTGCAGAACCCATACCATACCAAGTGAGCTTCAGCTTGAGGTCAGGAACAGATGGTTGACATTGTCCATCAGAATTTATGGTTCCATTTATCACTTCCAGGTCCTGAGGGAGCAGAACAGGACCAGACCATCACACTAACACCACCATGTTTTACAGTAGGTATGTTCCTTTTCTGAATCACTGTTAAGACAGATGCAATGGGACACACCTTCCAGAAAGTTCAACTTTTGTCTCGTTAGAGGATTTTCTTAAAAGTCTTGGGGATCATCAGGATGTTTTCTGGCTAAACTGAGACGGGCCTTTGTGTTCATTTAGCTCAGCAGTGGTTTTGGTCATGGAACTCAGTCATGCAGCCCATTTCTGCCCAGTCTCCTTATGGTGGAGTCATGAACTCTGACCTAACTGAGGCAACTGAAGACTGAAACAGGAGGAAGTCTGGTAGGGGGCAAACACTGTTCCACACCACTGTATTTTAAAGTGATAATATGCAGTTTTGCTTGTTTTGGGCTCCCTCTGGTGTCCGTTTCAAATCACTGCATTAAACAAGTTACCAGATCGTTTCAGCTTCTAAACGCCAATATCTACCTGTTGAAATGTCTCCTCAGCCTTCATAGCTTTCTACAGGAGCGGTTATTTACTCTTTCAAAGAAATCAGCTGTGTTCAAGCAGGGAGAGATTGAAAAAAAGCAGGAATCATGAGCTAAAAACACTCCAGCGCTAGCATAACAGCTAGCCACTTTGGGTTAGCCTAATCCTCGTGAGACACGTGACTTCCTGGGTACCGGGACGGCGACGGAGATCTTGCAATCGTGGTTTTCCGGCTGTAATCACCAGATGGGGCTAAGTGACTTTTCATTAACTCTGTAAAGGGTCATATTAGCACAGACTGGCTCAAGGAAAAGATTTTAAAATATGAAAAAGTTGCATATTATCACTTTAACTTGAAAATGCAGAAGATGAAGCTGAAACAAGACAAACGCCCCCTAGTGGCTGGCTACAGAGTTTTAAGCTTTCATGTAAATAAATTGAATATTTTCCTAATTAAAAAACAAAAATAACCAACAGACATATTTTCCACCAAGTGTTGATTCACATACCGTCTTCTATCTAGACCACCTCTACTCCTCTGTGCACTTCCTTCTATGCTGGTATTATTTTCCCTCTCAGAGACTGACTAGTGTTCATCCTGTACCTTTGTTGTTGGCCTTAATGCTAATTTCTTGGTTACATTATTATTTGTACATCTCGTTGGATTAAAGCGTCTGCTAAATGCATAAACATACAACCTTGCTCGTGCTCAAATGTTTATTTTTCTAGTACGGTTAGATAGTTATTAAAAAGAAAAAACTAAACTCTAGCTCCAAAAATATGCCATGGCAGTTTCTGTAAAAGGATATGGTTTCACATTTTATAACAGTATATACATATTCCATTTAAATGTTAGTGGTTGGAACTTTGACACAAGAATTCACCTCTCATTTGTAAGTAGAAAAAAATAAAATTTAAAATAAAAATGAGATTATTTTGAAATTCACCTTTTTTAATTTGGTTTCTGTCTTGAGATCCCCAAACTGACACCACAGCAAAAAATACAAATGTATAGAAAAGGCTGATCATGGGACAATAAGGATTTTTGAGGAAAATACTATTTGATCACTGAAATGTGACTTGATTCTGAAACTACTGCATACAGACAGGCCCGTCGCAACAGGACAGGCAAACCAGGCAATTGCCTAGGGCCCCGAGCTGGTTAGGGGCCCCCAGACAATGACTGTTTAAAAAATTTACGCAGTAACAAACTGTGTGAACTCAGCGCGCTGTCCCTTTAACACCGCCCCCCACCCCCACCTCGTCCCCGCTCAGCAGCTGCAGGCACGCATGCGTCACGCTTCCCCAGACCTCCTCCTTCAGCCGACTTCTAGCCAAGACGCAAGAAAGGCGGGGCATGAAAGTTCGCTCCCATGTTTTCAAAATCCGCGGCAGCCGGCAACATTTAAAAACGGCGATTCAGCGAACAGCATGAAGCGATCACTAACTTATAGTCTGGAAGCCAGAAAAAAAAGTGTAGCCTAAGGAGAGGAAGAAGAAAAGAAACAACATGACAGTGGTAAGTGATCATGGATACATTTGGCCTACATGTTACAACAGAGAAGTAAACAAGATGAAGTCCAAGACAGTCCATCTTGCCCAGGGCCCCCAAATACCTTGAAACGGCCCTGCATACAGATTAACATTGCATGACTTTTTTTGGGGGGGGGAAAATATTTCACCTCATTTTTTTGGGAGCTTGGTAGTCTCTAGAAACATTATCCGCCATACAATTGAACCCCCACCCCATAAGAACCAGTTCCTGAGCACTGTGGGGACTCAAAGTCCTGCTAACTCACCTGCACATGACACAACCATACTGTAGTGTTAAAATGATTTGACTAGTCAGGACATTTTCTGTGAGATGCAGGGCAGCAGCCAGCCTCTAGGGGGTGCCTTCACATTACATTAGGATATACACAACCCACTTGTACTGCATTTGATCATTCAACCAGCTTACTTACTGGCTTTCATTTTGATCGGTTTGTCTTTTTAATAACATTCTGAAAGGCAAAAATATATTAGCCTGAATTCAACATTTTGAACTCTTAAAAATGTGTGAAAAACGTGTGATGCATTTTCAGCTGAACTGTATGGAATAAATGTAATTTCTACAAACACTGGAAAGTGAAAGAAGTGCAGAAGGAACTCTGGGATGTAAATATATAGAAAAATTAATGTGGAGGTGAAATTAAAGACTAGGTCATTCTCCTGCTTTTTGTCTACTTCCTTTTCATGCAAAACACAGAAAATTATCTTGTTTAATTAGCTGCATTTCCAGCTCATCAACATATGAATCCATACACTAATCTGATTTAAAACTGTACCAACAAACCAAGACCCCAAATATGATTCAACTTTATTTACATCAGTTTTTCCAACATTTAAAACAGTATGTACAATACATACAACAGCAAAACCATGTGAACATGGGACAAACAGTAAGACTGAAGGTACAGTAGAGTGGAGGAAAGAGGCATCTAGAAATTGAAAGTGCTCTGGTTCTCATTGATCTGGAATGCAAAGCCATCATCCGTAGCTTCAGGGGCCACACACTGCACCTCCTCCTCCTTCACAAAAAAAAAAAAAAGACAAAACACAAAGAGTGCATCAGATAAACATAAGCCTTTAACTGTTGACGCGTCTTCATCTCTACACCTACCTCTTCAGAGAAGTACTTCTCAATCAGGTTGAGGGCAGCTCTGTAGATCATCTCATTCTCATGAGACTGCAGCGCCTCAATCTTGTCTAGCCCCCCACATTCTTCAATCATCAGACTCAGCTTGTCCGACTCTCCGATCTTATCTCCAGCCTGACAAATTAAACACACATTGGCAGAAATTACACAACCACAAAGGACACGTGTAGACATATCAGATGACGCTCAAGCGTGCTCTCACCATGAAAATATTAGTAATTGCATCCAAGATGACAAGGACGGTTTTGCTGTCCTTGGAGGAGAGCAGATTCAGAAGAGGCTCAAGAACATTGGCCTGCACAAGGTAGACCACCTGCTGAACGGTGCCCCCGCTGGTGAAGTTTGTGACTGCCCACACAGCCTCTTTCTGAGTTTTGTAGTCACCCTGTCAAAAGTCAACATAAATAACTCGTTAATGTGTGTTTAACGGTTAGATTGAAACTACAAAAAGTAAATAAACAAGTAATATTCTCCCATTTGAACCAACAACATACCCGGACAAGCATATCGACCATGTGTGGAACCAGGCCTGCGTTGATGACGTCCTGGATCTGAGCGTCTTTCCCAGCCGTGATGTTGGACAGAGTCCAGGCTGCCTCCTTCTGAATGTTGGGCTTTTTGTGGCGCAGCAGCTGAGGGAACATGGTCAGGGCTCCGGCATCCAGCACTACTTGAGTCTGCTCATCTGTACCAGTCACGATGTTTCCAATGGCACGCAGTGCTGGAGTCTGAGAGAGCAATGAAAAGTGATCAGTTTACTACCAGGGGAAACTTTACAACTACACTAGATTAGGTATAATGTCACACAGAAACCACAAACTTAAAAGTTCACTTACAACAACAGACAGCTCCTCAAAGCCGAGCAGCTTCACCAGGCGAGGAATCAACCCTGTCCGGACCACCACCTCAATGCGGTCATTAGAGCCGTCCGTCAGGTACGAAATGGCCCAACACGCATCAGCCAGCACCTCCAGGTCATGGTGGTGTAAGAGACGGATGAGAGCAGGTAGGATCTGTTCGATCGCACTCATTGGAGGAGAGGGGTTCTTGTTACGGCAAAGGTTGGAAAGAGTCCATGTCACATTTCTCAAATAGCCAGGCTGTAAAGAAATCAAACAAAAATAGCATGTGTCAAACAAACAAGGAACGTTTTGTTGGGTTAGGACACCACCTAGCGGCTGGGAGGGGAATCAACTAATAAAAGGAATGCAACCATTTCATGATTTGCTGTAAATGTTCAAAAACAAGAATGAAACCCACTTACACTAAATACAGTCAGGTCAGGAACAGCCAGCAATCTGAGCAGTGGCTCCACAGCTCCATGTTTAAGAACATTGTCTCTAAGAGCTGATCCATCACCTAGAGTAGGGACAAATAGCGTTTAAAATGTCGCCTCAAGTACAAATCACCAGTTTCCATAAATAAAAATATTCTGTCATTTACCAGCAATATTTCCAAGAGCCCAGACTGCCTGCTCACTGATGTGCTGATGGGGGGATGAGACTAGGCTAATAAAAGCAGGAATGGCCCCACCCTCCACAACGGCAGCAGTCTGAACAGAAGTCCCAGAGGCGATGTTGGTGAGAGCCCAGGACGCCTCAAACTGGATCGGAGTACAGTCCGTCAGGCCGAGGAAGGCCACAAACTTGGAGATCAGACCAGCACTGATCATCTGGTCAATGGGAGGATGTTTGTCACGAGACAGCAGCTTCCTGCAAACAGAACATTCTGGTTTAGGTTATACTGCAGCTGTATTTACTGATTGATTTTAAATTTTGAAGCATTTACCGTGCTGCCTGGGTGGCCTGGAGCTGGGACTCCAGAATACCGCTGTTCACTCCTGTAACAATCTCCTCCACTGTCCACTGCCTTAAATTCTAAACAGAATGAGAGGAGTCATTTAGAAGAAAGGTTCAACAAACTGGGCTCCAATTAAAATATATAAAGCTTAAAATTATCATGACCAATTATCATTTTGAGAGCTTAAACTGCATTATTCCTCTCTTTAGAACAAACATGTTGCAAACCAGACTAAAGTAAAGCCTTGATGTTTTACCTGACAGTTTTGAGTCCTCTCTTGAAGAGGAGATGTGGCCTCTTCCGGCTCTACAGCCACATTCCTTCTTTTGAATATCTGGTCATCTTTCTTGGCCTTTCGAAGCTCCACGTTCACCTCCACCCTCCTGCGTCGAAGCTCCTGGTGAATTAAAACGAATCAACGTTTAAAAACGTCACACAAAATTCACTAAATCAATACAATAGAGTGGATAAAAAAGCCCACTCACGTTGGCATCTTTGCCTTTGTTCTTGAACTTGTTCAGGCGTGCTCCATTCTCAGACATTTTCAAGTTTAGAAGTTGTGAAAACTTGTCGTAAATCCTGCTAAAAACAAAATTTTTAATTAAGAAAACTCTAATACATCCGAGCTGCCTCGTGACATTTTGAAACCGCTAAATCCCTCGCGCTAACACTTCCTGTTTGAAAGTAGCCTAATGCTAGATAACTTAAACTGGAAAAACACTTTACGCACAAAAAGCGCTAACATATTTTAATTTAGAAAAAAATAAGGCGAAGAGGAGCACTCACCTTTACTCGAACAGGAGTTGTAATACGGAGGAAAAGCCGCACAGACCTTTAAATTCCTACAAGAATGTTTTCTGATTGGGCTATTCGAGCCAAAGCGTCTGACCGTCTGCGCTCATTGGACTGTTTAAAAAAAATCATAACACACCGGAAGTGCCGTCACGTTACGAGATCGTCGCGAGACTTGCGCTGCAACTTTAATCTGATTTAGGATCAGTTGTTTTCTGTTGGGAATCGATGGGGATGAGTAGGGATTGGACTCAACTGTTCCTAGATCCGCTAGTTCCAACACTCGAATTGAAGTACTCGTGACAAAGTACTTTAAGAAAACGCAAGTAAAACTAAATGTATTTTCTTTAATTGTGAATTTTGTCCGCCAAACCAGTATTCTATAGCTTTATTCGATTTACTGATATTTTTGTATCAAGTAAAACAAGTAACATACCAAAGATAGCAGATTGTTCACGTTCCAATTTAAAAAAATTAAATTTGAGGAAAATGTTTGATATACCCATTTGTTCCTGCTTCAAAAAACACACAGAAGAAATCAGTATTTTTCATTTTGTTTTATTAAGTTCCATATACATCAATATTCTTCAGCTGTAATACAAAAAAGAAATTAAGTCAAAATCTGATGATTTTTTTTTTATTTTTATTTTTTTACAAACAGGGCAGGAACCTTCAAATACACAATTTTCATCCTTCTCAGTCACTACTGCAAACAAATTAATTTACAATAGCTTATTACCATATTTCAGAAGGATATATAGAAGTTTAACCAAGAAGACTACTGATGTCCAAATATTTAGTACTTTAGTACTTAAAACTTTCTTTCATGCCACTTCAGACTAAACGATGAGTGGAAATCGATGGGATAACAAAAAATAGTTCCACTGTGACATCTGAATTCAGACACAAAACCCTTACACGTGATGTTCAGCCATTAAAACATCAGTGTTTAGTTTCCTTTTTGAGCAAACACGATGACCACAAGAATGGCCTGAGGACTTATTTTTTACAGAAAAAGTAAACGGATAAAAAAACAAAAACAAAGCATGGAAATGAGAGCTCCAGAAGAGTTTTCTCTGAGGTAAACTTTTATCTGAAATGCCTCAGTTGTTCTCGACCCCCCTCCCAGGTGCAGGCCCACCTTAAAAGACAGGTCCCAAGATGTCCCCTTACAGCTGAAGCTGTGCTGAGGGCAGCTCTGTCTGAACGATCCTGTGAAAGCAGCAGTGCTGGTTGCCTGACAGAGTGTCGCAGAATCACAGTTCGGAAAAGCCATTCTCTTGGCAAGTGCATTTAGTTTGCACAGCGTTTTTCTAAGAGGCTGAAGAAGACTGAAGTTTGTTGTTATGAGACCTACAGGATGTGGAGAAAGGGGAAGAATTGAAAGCTCCTTACATGGTTAATGCTGTACATCTTAAAAACGATCAACCAGAACAGATCAGCTCGGTATCTGCAGCCATGTTGGTGTAAAGAACAGGAATGTCTATTAGTGAGTAATCTTTCCACAAGTACAAACTGAGGTTATTTTTTTTAAGGTAAGGAAAATGACACTCTCCTCGCTCATGTCAGAACATTTTAGACTCATAAAATATTTATAATCTAAAATGATTTGTTTCATTATTATTTAAAAAGTCAAATACAGTCAGACATATCTCACAACAGCTGTACAGGATAAAAAGTATGTACATTCAAGACGACCACCTTATAACATCCAGATGAAGTCAAACTGGGGGTGAAGTAACATACAAACGTTTGTATAAATAACTTCTTAATAAAATATGCACCTTTTTATAGTTTCATCTCAACAAATCATATTCAACTGAGGTGTTGAACAAAATAAATACAACTTAGAAAGAAAAACCTATTTAAAATCCTATTTAGAACGTTTCACTGATTGATCACAAAGGCCCAATTCCTGATTTGTAAGATAACGATGATGATGATGATGGTGGTGGTGGTGATGATGGGAGTCAACATGGTCATTTTGCTACAATTACTGTCAATTATGATTGGAGCTGCTTCCTTAAAAATAGGAGGGACAAAAAGCACATTTGGTGGTTGTGTGTTTTCCTTTTCTTGAGTTTTTGGAAACAAAGTTTTCATGCCAATTTCACAAGAGACCCCCAGCATCCAGTCCAGACTCCTGCTAGACTGGTCAACTTAAGAATATGACAATCTGTAAGAAAAGAAGGACATGGGATGGCTTAAATCAAAGGCATGCAGCAAAGGTGAACACACACACACACACACACACACACACACACACACACACACAATGCAAGATGATAAACACAACACTGATGTAACATGGCTCTAAGGTCTGCTGAGACAAAGGACATGAGGTATGTCATCTCTAGTGTTCATAGCACTCTAGTGTATAAATAAAGTATATTCTACTTCAAAATACACAAGAGGCTTCAGGTGGGTGACACATAACTAGCAATATTCTATGAATTATACATTAAATCACTATATTTTAACCATCAAGTATAAATTTAATGTCAAACTCCAGCAGACTGTTTATCAGGAATAAAGATGTAGAGGTGGAAGAGAAAGTTAGCAGTTTAGCAGAAGTTAGAAAGCTTCCAAACACGCCAAATTAAAAGGCTAAAAACTTCCACTTATCATCTGGAAGTGGTTTGAATTTTATAAGGAAGACTTTAAACAAACATGTTTTAGGAGGATTAGTTGCTTGTTTGCGCTGAACAAGACAGGGGCGTTACAGTTCAGAGACAGATTATTAGGATGCCATTATTAAGCATGCCAACACACTGTAAGTGACATAACCGCTGTCTGATTCGGCCTTACATTTTAATAGGGCTGCCACAAACAATTATTTTGATAGTCGACTAACCAGATCATTGGACGTAAAACATACAGCTTATTGCACCAGCATGCAGCTGCTCTTCTATAACCATCATTAGCTACAGCTTGAAGTGTTTAAGGTCTGTGCTAACTAACAACAAAGACAGGATGATGGTTTATTTAACTTTAAATGAAATGTGCAGCTACTAGCAACAAACACATTTTTAACTGTAGCATAAATTTAGGGCTGCATGATTCTGGATGAAATGAGATTCACGATTGTTTTGCTTAGAAATGAGATCATGATTGTCTCACAATTTTATTCCAATTGAAATATTTATTTCACTTATTACCTGCACAGCAACTTCGTAACAGCTGACACTGAACATTAAAGCAACAAATGTCTTCTCTTATGTACACAACCTTTGAATAGTCTCAACAATAATAACAAATTTGAACTTCGTCATTTGAGGGTGAAAGAGGGAGCGCTTGTTTTCATGCAGATTATGTCCTGGATCAAATGTGGTACAATCGTTGTCTTCTTTTTTAAACAATTGTTGTCATTTGAAAATGAGATTGCATACAAGTATGAATTGAGATCACAATTTTTTAACGATTAATTGTGCTGCCCTACATAAAGTGCAACGTTTCTGTAAGTGTTTAAAACTGCTGTTTGCTCAGCAGACCTAAGCACCGGAGTTTTGCTCTTTGGGGCTGCATGGAGGAGTTTCACTCCTCGGGGGTGCACGGAGGAGTTTCACTCCTCGGGGGTGCACGGAGGAGTTTTGCTCTTTGGGGCTGCATGGAGGAGTTTCACTCCTCGGGGGTGCACGGAGGAGTTTCACTCCTCGGGGGTGCACGGAGGAGTTTTGCTCCTTGGGGCNTGCATGGAGGAGTTTCACTCCTCGGGGGTGCATGGAGGAGTTTTGCTCTTTGGGGCTGCATGGAGGAGTTTTGCTCCTCGGGGGTGCACGGAGGAGTTTCACTCCTCGGGGGTGCACGGAGGAGTTTTGCTCCTTGGGGCTGCATGGAGGAGTTTCACTCCTCGGGGGTGCATGGAGGAGTTTTGCTCTTTGGGGCTGCATGGAGGAGTTTTGCTCCTTGGGGCTGCATGGAGGAGTTTTGCTCCTTGGGGCTGCATGGAGGAGTTTCGCTCCTTGGGGCTGCATGGAGGAGTTTTGCAGAGGAGTTTTGCTCCTCGGGGCTGCATGGAGGAGTTTTGCAGAGGAGTTTTGCTCCTCTGGGCTGCATGGAGGAGTTTTGCTCCTCTGGGCTGCATGGAGGAGTTTTGCTCCTCTGGGCTGCATGGAGGAGTTTTGCTCTTCAGGGCTGCATGGAGGAGTTTTGCTCTTCAGGGCTGCATGGAGGAGTTTTGCTCTTCAGGGCTGCATGGAGGAGTTTTGCTCCTCTGGGCTGCATGGAGGAGTTTTGCTCCTCTGGGCTGCATGGAGGAGTTTTGCTCTTCAGGGGTGCACGGAGGAGTTTTGCTCCTCTGGGCTGCACGGAGGAGTTTTGCTCTTTGGGGCTGCATGGAGGAGTTTTGCAGAGGAGTTTTGCTCAGTGAGGCTGCATGTGCTTCGAGGACATAAACGCAGACAAGGCAGTGGAAGGTACAGTGGCAGTTTGAGAGAAAAACAGATAAAAAGTGTTGACTACTAAATTTGTCGCAGACGATTTTAATAGTCGAGGTAATTGTGACTAATTGACTAATCGTGGCAGCCCTACTTTTTAAAACCAAAAATAGTTAAAAGAAATGGTTGCAGGATGAACTCTTGCTCATAAATACAATCATCAAATGGTGAGTAATTAATTTAATTGAGAAGACAGTTATAAGGTTTGTTGTTTTTAATCTGGAGGAAACAATAGTAAGAGCACCACTGTCTGAGGGTCACCATGGCATTAGGCTGCAGTGTTGAAATAAACATTCAGTGACTAGAGGTGGATTTTAAATATATTGTATATTCTGATAAAGCCTCCAAATATTGTGTTATTTGTTTTGAGCCGTATCGCCCAGCCCAGACAGAGGAACAAAGAGAAAATCAAAAGTAAGATGAAGATCTTAATGTTGAAATGAAACTAAGAACATGAAAACAGCTTATAGTGAACTAAAAACAAGCAGAGATAGGAGAGAAACTTAAAACCCTCAACTCAGCACTCACCTGCTCGCTTTAAAGCCTTTCAGCTTCTGTACAAAGAAAGCTTCAAGCACCTCAGCACACTGAAAGAAGGGCGTGTCATTGGGGTTGTAATAGCGGCAGTTGTCAAAGATTTTGGTCACGTCTGCCACAAACTCTGTGAGCTTCTGGTAATGTCGCTTCTGCAGACGAGTTTCCATCGTGGAAAAGTCTGAGACGTGAAAAACCACAAAGTGATCTCCATTAAAATGATTATGAATAAATGGAGCCAATCAATCATTTTAAATACTATTAGTGATATCACTCATCATTTTAAAGAGTAAAACACACAAAATTAAATTCATAACCACTTTTAAAAACAAACCAAAGATTTAAAATGTACCCATTGGCTCCTTGATCACACGATAATAATCTGGAGCATCGTGGGGATCCACTGGTTCAAGAAACGGCCATGCCATTTTGTGTGACTGAAAGAACAAAATCAGAACACAATTTAGAAAAAGATCAAACACATGCAGACAATTTTAGCAGCGTTGATGTTTAGATCTTTATAATGGTGCCTATCCTTCATCAGTACGAGAATAAACGTAAACAAAAAGCAGGACCTTCATACAGCCGTCTTCTAAACAACAAAAAACCTCAAGTAAAGGATTCAACAATTAATCAGCTGGTTTGAACTTCACTGTCAGTCTTCTGTTAATCATGGTTCTCTAATGGAGAGAAATGAGAACTATCAGACATCAGAACCGACAGGTTAGAGCTCAAACTAGTATCCATAAAACTATGATCGGTGCATCTCCACCCTCTAGCCTTTTTCAACATTTAAACTACATGTATTTATTTATTTATTGCTTGTAGTAATGCACCTAAATGCAGTCCTCACTGTACTGCAGTAGTGTGTCGATGTCAAACATCTACCTCCATTAGGGCAGGTTTAAGGAGCTCTCATCTACCATCTCTGTATTACTGTGTGGCCTGATGAAGTTTCCTACCTGTAACGAGCGTAATATTCTTTTCAGCCCCTCGTAGTCTTTATCCGTTAGCGGCGACAGCACCGTCATGGCGTCTTCTGTCGACTGACACTGCGGACACACGTACATGTCGATGTGATTGGCTTCACTCTGCAGAATGCCCACACAGCGCCCGTGGTACCAGTTCTGACAGCGATCACAGCCGATGTAAAACCTGTGGGTGAGGATTAGAAAGGCAGTTAGGACACTAATAAAGCTCCATATCTCAATTAAGACAAACGGACACAAGAAACCGACAACAAATCTACAAAAATGTTGCTGAAAGCTGCTGATGGACAGGTGAGGAATAAAGAATCCTACTGTGATTCGTCGTATGGTGTTCGACATATGCAGTACAGCTCCTCAGTGCTTCCTCCCTCCTGCCCACGTTTACAGTCACTGCACACAAAGTCCTCCAACTTCTTGGCCTCCTTCTCCGTGATGCCGACGCAGGCGCCGTGGAACCAGTTGGAGCACAGGTCACATCCGATGTAAAACCTGTGACAGGAAATCATTTGATTTTCTAACAGCTTCGTCAAATCAAACCGACAGCAACCTGATGAAAGCAGGGCTCACTTTGACTCGTCGTACGGCGTTTTGCAGACACAGTACAGCTTGGTGTCCTTCCTGTGATCCTTTGAGGCAGAACACAGCTTCTTCTTCTTCTTCTTGTGTTTGGATGAGTTGGAGTCTTGCTCCTGATCTTCGTCCCTCTCCTTGTCTTTGTCTCGATCTCTGTCCCGATGTTTGTCCCGCTCTCTGTCTCTCTCCCGCTCCCGCTCTTTATCTCTGTCTCTGTGCCGGTCTCTGTCCTTATCCCTGTCCCGTTTCTTGCTCTTGTCGTGATGCCGGTCTCGATCTCTGTTTCTGTCCTTGTCTCGATCGTCTTCTCGTTTACGTTTATGGGATGAGGGGGGTGGAGGGTGTGTGCTGTGAGAGGAATGTGTGGAGTGAGGGAGGTGGGAGGAGGCTGCTTTGACCATTGCTGCAGCAGCCTGGACGATAGCAGCTCGGGTTTTCTCCTTCTCCCTCTGTATCCTGGCCAGGTCTCGCTTCAGCTCCTCCTGAGAAAACCACAAGATTAAAAACTCACTTTAAAACATCAATTTCTCCTCTGGAAGTGGAGCAAATGAAACAAACACAGCTAACACACGCACAGATTTCCACTGAAGTCTAACCTGAACCTGCAGCTGCAGCTCCTTATCCAGCAGGGCCCTCTTCTTGAGGATTTCAGCCTTCAGCTGCTCTTTGTGCTTGTACAGCAGTGCAGTCTGTTTGGAGGCATTCTGTTTGGAGCGTTTCTGCTCAACCACCTCCTCCTTCTTTCTCTTCTTAGCTGCCTGCTTCTCGTCCTTCTCGATCTTGTCGAGGATGAACTTCATCACCTGGTTGCACACGATCATTCTAAAAGCAGAAAGCAACGATTCAGCTGGAGCTCGTTTAGTGCAACCTGCTGCTCTGGAGCCACATGTGGCTCTTCGGTCCCTCTCAAGTGGCTGTTAGGGACGTCGACCGAAAATGACATGAACCTAACTTAAAAGAACACAAACTAAAACGTCACAATACAACATAAACTCTAGGACACACATTTAGATAGACATGAAACTTTATAAACTGGTATCTCATTTTTAAGGGTGCAGTAGATTTTGTGACTATAAATTTGTTTTGTAGGAGAGAATCCTTCATTCTGTTGCAAAGGTTGCAGACCAGTTGGTTTATCTGCAGCATCTAATAGAGTAGCTATAAAGGTTCATAGATAATTAGTTTAAGGTAGAGAATTAGAGTTATAAAGTAATAAAACTGTGCTTTAGGAGTTTTAACATTCAGCTCTTAATGACTGACCTCTGGTTCTCCTCCCGCTCTGCTGCTGCCAGGCTCTTCCTGTGTTTCAGCTGCTCTGCTGAATTCTGCTTCACCTGATGTTTGAAACATTTCCATTAACATCCTTATGTCTAAATGATGAAGAATATATCTGGGCTTTAGATCTGTACCTGTTTCTGGAGCCCATCCTTGTGACCAGCCACCTGTAGATTCTGTTCTTTTAGTTCTCTTTTAGCTTCGTGGTGTTTCTTCTTCTTTGGTGGTTGTTGTTGCTGTAGTTGCTGCTGCTGTAGTTGTTGCTGCTGCAGTTGTTGTTGCTGCTGTAATTGTTGTTGTTGCTGCTGCTGTTGTTGTTGTTGCTGAATCCTTTGCAGCTGCTCCTGGACGCTTGCTGGTACCTGTATAGTCACCATGTTTTGGATCTGATGGGCCTGGATTTGCCCCCCCGCCTGCTGGATTTGGATAGGTAGCAGTTGTTTGATTAGCTGGGGGACGTTTCCACCCTGCTGCTGGGTCTGAGTCTGAGCCTGAACCTGGATCTGGGCTTGGATCTGGGCTGCTACGTGAGGCGGTAACTGCTGGAGGCCTGAAAACGTGAGTACTTGATGCCTAATCGGATACTGGACCTGGAGCTGAGGCTGTGTTTGAACTTGAGGTTGGTTCTGAGGATGAAACTGGACTTGAAGCTTTGCTTGGACCTGGCTGTGGGCTTGGGCCTGAAGCTGCTGTGGGACCTGGGTCTGTTGTGGTGGCTGGACTGGAAACTGGGGCTGGGTTTGGATTTGAGCTTGAACGTGTGACTGAATGTGGACATGGGGCTGTTGTGAGGCCTGAGCTTGAATCTGGTTTTGTTGCTGAAGCTGGACCTGAACCTGGGGATGGAGCTGGGTTTGGACTTGGGTCTGAGTCTGTGCCTGAGGCTGCTGAGAATGAGGTGGTGGCTGTGGTTGAAACGAAGCTTGTACCTGGGGGTGGTACTGAGGCTGGACCCTTGGCTGGGCCTGGGTTGGGGACTGGACCTGAGTAAGAGGTGTTACTTGGTTTTGAGGTGACTGTTGAGGTTGAGGTTGAATTTGCGCCCGGGGATGGAACTGAACTCGGACCTGGGGCTGAATTTGAGCTTGGAGATGCGTCTGAGTCTGAATTTGTGGCATTTGCTGGACTTGACTGCAGGGCTGAACCTGAACCTGTGCGTGGATCTGGGCTGGAGCCTGGGGTTGGAGCTGAGTGTAGGTTTGAGGCTGGAGCTGAGGCTGAGTGGGTCTAATGGTGGATACAACAGAGGAGACCGGTAATCCCTTCATGTGATCCTGGACTGCTGAGACTGGCATGTGAGCCACCTGCTGCATGGACATGACGGCAGGATGCTGGACTTGTGCTTGAGACGGAGGAGTCAGAGACGATGGAGGAGTCAGAGACGTCTGAGGCAGAGGAGTAACAGGGGAGTGTGTGGAGGCAGGAGCAGAGGTCACTGCAGGTGGTGTGACTGGAGAGGCAGCCTGCTGAACCGTCTGAGCCTGAGACGAAGCCGGAGTCCAGACTTGAGGCTGAGCTGCTCTCTGCTCTATCAGAGCTACAACAGGAGACAAAAGGTGACAAAATAAACAAATATCAGCTAATGAAAATGAGAGGACGTGTTAAATTAATGGCTGCTGCAGCTGTACCTGGCACTGAAGGTGTTGTAGAGGTGGCTGTGACCGGTGTGACGACAGCGTTCGCCATGGCTGCATGAAGGGGAACAGAAGCTGCAGCTCTGATTTGGGTTAGAGCTTTGGCTGGAGACGGGACAGCAATTTGTGTCGACACAACAGCTATGACCGGAGCAGAGACGGGTGCCAGGGCGGGGGTTGGGACGTGGACGGGTGAAGGAAGAGAGGCAGAAACAGGAACTTGGGCTGAGTTAGTAGCTGCTGCTGTAGCCGACAAGGGAGACAAGACAGAAGCAGGAACCTGCATCTGAACAGGGGCTGAAGGTAAGCGTGGAGCGGGGCTGAGGACTGGGGACTGGACAACAGTCTGACCTGGTACGAACAGTGACCCTGTGGTTTGGCTTTGTGGAGGGAGTGAAGTCGTTAGGGTGGAGACTTGGGTTTGGGACAGGATCTGGTTTTTTACAGGGACTGAGGAGGGGAGAACTTGTGGTGAGGCAGTGAAAGATCTTGCCACTTGTGGCTGAGAGCCAACTGATGAAGACATGGAGGGTAAAACCTGTGTGGAAGGTTGTGGTAAAGGAGGCATGACAGCAGGTATCTGTGACTGAATAGGGATGGACGAAGGTGCTGAGAGCTGTGTTTGTAGGGAGGTGTGAGCTGCTTGAGGTGAAATGCATGCAGGAGCAAGAACTTGGGACTGAACCGGAACTGAAACAGATACAGGACTTGGAGGTACGGCTGACACTGGTGACGGGGTGGTAACATGTGTGGGGGCAGGAAGAGGGGCTGTCATTTGTGTTTGGGCAAAGGCTGAGGGAGTCGTCTGGACTTGTGCAGTGACTGGTACTCGAGTTGGAGTTGTGATTTGGGTTTGCGGGGTCAGAGCTGCTGCAGGTTTTGTGGGAGTAGCATTAGCGGGAGCCACAGTGGGTGCTGATGAGGATGGTGGTAAAGGAGTGAAAAGGAAGCGCTGGACTTGACCGCTGGGCATGGCTGCCTGCATTAGCTGCTGACCAGGTCCTGGGATGACTGTAACACCCTGTGGGATAATCTGAAGTTGTCCCTGGGTGTGGCCTTGACCCTGGATCACCACAGTCAGACCTGGGTTCCCACTCTGCAGAGACAAGAAGAACTGTCAAAATTAACATGAAGACAGCTCATGGTCTACCTTTAGCTCAATGTGTGTAAAACTGAGTTATAGACATGTTTGTGTTAGCTACAGTCAATTAGCTGTGGCTGATTTTAGATTGACTTTTAAAGTTAATCAGGTGTAGAAGGACTTTCTGATAGTTTCCCTAAAGTCCTTCCAGTGGTTCATGAGATATTTTGCATTCCACACAGAGAGGCAAAAACATGATTGATCGTTACATTTTTGTCAAAATAAAACATTGTTTCTCTGCCTCCTCTTCTTGGAACTCCCACCAATCAGATCTCTGGTCTGGTTCCACTCAAGCCCAAGAAATTTACAACAGAAATCCTTTGAACACCCCGTGTTTTAAATCTTATTCGCTGCAGTTTTTCCATTTTAAATATTTTTATCGTTTTTCTTGTCATTGTTTTAACCGTCCTGTCCACTAGGATGTTAGCTGCTGCCCTTCTTGGCCAGGTTATGAAAGAGGTCTTCATCTCAATAAAACTAAAAGAATAAAACTTCTAAAGCTCAAATTAAAAAAGAGTTTTTAAATCAAATAAACAATGTTAGAATTACTACACAACTGTATAGCTGCTGCACTAACTAAACAGTCTCAGGTTTATAATCAGCGAATGTTCGAATGCATTAACTAACTTCTTTGAGTAAGTTGTTTTATCAGGACTGCTTCCTGTGACTAGAGACTTGTTCCACTTTTATCACCAGTAAGTAGAGTCCTGATTATAGATAAATAACTGAGAAGACCACTTCAAATTGACAGAAAAATCCCTTTAAGTCGACAGACTTGACTTTAGTTTGTTCTGTTGTTGATTTTGGGGGGTTGTTTACATCTTTCTTCATTAAAAAACAAACATTAATTTGCTGTGAAGCACTTTGTGTTCCACCCAGCTGTATGAAAAGTGCTTTATAAATAAACTTTGACTGATTGAATGGTAGATATTACCTGTGCACTCTGTGTCAGCTGCGTGAGCTGAGCCATGGTGAGTTTCACTTGTCCCTGCTGTGGTCTTTGGGCCTGAGACGCTGAGGACTGTCCAGGAGCTGGGCTGGTGGAAGTAGTTGAAGGTGGTGGACCTGCGGCTCTTGGAGTAGGAGGAGTACCGGGTCCGGATGGGACTGCGGGCTGACCATGGCTCATCTGGGTCACAACCTGTTGAGGCTGACCTGAAACTGAAATGTTATCTTTTTATATTTTTACTCCTGCATCAATCAATTTTGTGGACTTTTATTTGAGAAGAGAATAAAATAAAACTAGACAGAAGACCTTGTTGAGCCGGACCTCTGACCACTGTGCCCACAGACGAGGCAGGTGTCTGGTTTCCTGCAGCTCCAGGTTGAGTTTGGCTGACTGTTGTGGTGGCCTGGAAAACAAAACCAGGAAATTAGTTTTCTATTGTGGTTGCAACATAAACCAGACTGGGAGAGAGTCAGAGGACCTGCTGCTGAGTGGTGGAGGAAGAGGCTGCAGTTCGGAGGTTGATGTTTCCAGTCGTAGGGTGTAGTGTGCTGTATGTTCTAAGGTTTGCAGGAGGTCCATGAGGGAAAATGCCCAGTACTTTCTGCTGAACGCCACCTGTTGGTAAAAGAAGACATCAGAACAAAAACAAAAAGGCATCACATCGTTTTAGAAGTCAAGGATGTTTACATGTAGCAAGGCATGCACTAAGCATGTGTGTGTGTGGTGGGAAGACAGTAAAAGATTCCTAACCCAATTCAGATTAAACACCAGTTTATACTAGATGGGCATATTTATCAACCATGCTCATCAAATACTTCAATAAACGGTGGATTTACTTCACGTCCATCACGGTAAGTCATAAACAAAATGGATGCCACTCATGCTCCCTACCTCCTTGAGTAGAAGGCACAGCGAGCGTGACAATCTTGCTGTTAGCGGGCAGTGGTAGTTTGGCAGCGAGGACGGGGCCAGCCACAGTCACTGGGCTGCCAGCGATCTGGAGGGTTTGCTCTGAGGTGGCGATGCTGCCAGCCACTGTGGAGGCTGCAAAACACACCAGCCACCTACAGTCACGTCTACCCCACAAGGCCCATTCAAACAGCCAGCTGTGGTGTCCACTGCAGGCTTCCAGTCAACTAAGACGCTGACACTTAGAACATCTCGTATTACTTCGTTTAGAGTAGAATTTTTATGGTCGACTGAAAGTGGACACCACAAGCTCTGTGTTTATTTATAAAAACGGAAATATAAAAAGAAGTTGTGAAAGACGCGGTGAAGTTTTGTAAAATTGTAAACAAAATGAGAACAATGGGAGAACTATTAATAAACTCATCTCAATCGTTGAAGTTCTTTTTATTCAAACATGTAATGTGAGGTAAGTTTTTTATTTACCTTGACGTGTTTCGACCCACAGCTCAGGTCTTCATCAGGAGTGTCACTGGTGTTTGTGTGACGCGTCCTTATCAGCTGTTCTTCCGATGGGCGTGACCGACCCAGATCTGCTGGGTCGCTCACGCCCACCTCCGCTGGACGGTTTCTGGAGGTGTGGGACAGCTGGTAGGCCCTGGTGTTCTTTTTTCCTTGTGTTGAATGTTCTTCCCATTTCTCCGATGTACAGTCTATTGCAGGACATGTAGGGGATTTCATAGATTACGTTGCATTTCCTATCTGGTTCTATTGTATCTTTGGGGTGTACTAGCAGCTGTCTTAGCTTTGTGTGTGGATTTGATGTTTTTTCATGGCCCATTGTATTCGTTCTGCGACTCTGCGAGTGTATGGAACTGTGATGCATCTGTGTGCGTGCGGTCTGATCTTTTTTGTTTACTTTTTTGGCCTCACTTGTTGTTCCCCTTTTTTATGGTCCATTTTGGATATTGGCAGAGTGTTAGTGCTTGTTTGATGCGTTGTTCCTCCTGTTTTCAGTCCGTTTTGTTTTTGATGAAGCTGGCCTGTTCGTATAATTGTTAGGGGTCCTACTAGCTGTCCCACACCTCCAGAAACCGTCCAGTGGAGGTGGGCGTGAGCGACCCAGCAGACCTGAGTCGGTCACGCCCATCGGAAGAACAGCTGATAAAGACGCGTCACACAAACACCAGTGACACTTCTGATGAAGACCTGAGCTGTGGGTCGAAACACGTCAAGGTAAATAAAAAACTTACCTCACAACATTACATGTCTGAATAAAAAGAACTTCAACAATTGATCAAAGAAGAAGACAGGATGAACTTCATAAAGAATAAACTCATCTGTCTGTCCTCTAACAGATGAAGACGGTGAGAATGACTATTGATGACTTCTTGTCGTCCACCTGCTCACCTGAGTCATCGTTGTTCTGACCCTGTTTCACCCAGGAGGCAAACGACTGCTGGAAGTTCTTGTCCTGCTGAAATGAAACCGGGGAGCCCAGCTTGGAGGCCAGTGCCGTTTTGGCTCCAGATGTTAGTGGACCGGTCCTCTGGCCTGTGGAAATCTGGGTACTGGGAGGTGCGACTGACGTGGTGGTGGTGGTGACTGTTGAGGAAGTAGTGGCGGTTGTACTCAGTCTCGGCTGCTCCAGACGTTTCTAAAACAAACAATACCTGGGTTTAGGTTAAGTTTGTTGAGCTGGAAGCGTCATGGGTTCTGTTTGTGTCCCAACCTGCTGAGCAGCCAGTCTGGCCTGCTTCAGCTGGTTCTCCAAATGGGCCTTGACTTCCTCTACTGTCTTCAGAGTGCTGCCAGGCTTAGAGGGATCCACGCCCTGTGTCTTCTCCCTCTCCAGTCTAAAACACCAAGAAAAGGGTAAAAATGTAGATAAATAGAGCATCGATCGAAGGGTTTATTACAATAAGATCAGGAAGAAAAGACCAGAGACAACCTGGTGTATGACAGCATATATGGGCCATTGAAGATGAAAGGAAAATATGAAGTGGGGGGAGGGGCAATGTAAAAAAAAACCTAAATAAAAGAACTTTAGGGTATAAATTTAAGGCCGGTTCACACGGCAGGATTTTCAAATTGTTGTCTGATTTTAAATCATAAGAGACCACACACGTGTTGAGAAATGTTCTTTAAAAATTGCTGACATTGACCGTTCTGATCCTACAGTGTGTGGTGTGATCACACACGAACCAATTTCACACGCCAACATTCCCAGATCAGACGTGAAATCTCGCAGAACTTCACGAGATCAAACGTGACTTCAGAGTAAACAAACATGACAGCTTTTATTTTTATTATAAACAATGAACCTGTGACAGATTTTTGCTGTCAGGTATAACAAAGAATCTGAGCAGCTGTTTTGATGTGAGATGCCTTTCACTCAGCGCAGCTTGTGTCTGTCAACTCGCTCTTTCATTTGGTCAAATTACACAAGCAGATTCTTGGGGGACACCTCAAACGCTGCAATGTTGGGTCAAGACAATCCAACATGTTTGATTTCCCAGATTTGCGATCGGAGCGGTCCTGATGGCTTTCCGGGAGGACCAGAGCACTCTTAACCCACCACACACGAGAGGAATACCTGATAAGATTGACTTTAGAGATCAGGCACGTCTTTAAGATTGTCAGAGGAGGAGAATCGGCGCAAATAAATCTATAATCCTAAATGTTTTGACTTTTTCTGCAAAAGTAATTACCATCAGTCTTTATTCTCACAAATTTACACCTTTAATCACAAAACCTGTGACTGCAAATTTAGGGCTTTCCAACATCAAAGAATATCCAAGTTTTCCCATGTGAATATATAACAATAACCCTAAAACTTACAGATTTTACTCTGAACTTTACTCCTCCTCCACCTCTGTTATTATCGTTTCATCTGGTAGAATGGTCCTAATATTCTGTCATACCTGGCGTGTGTTTCCCACCTCTCTGAGAAGGCTCTGATCTCCCAAAGCTCCAGCTCCTCTTCAGGGACCCACGTCTCCACGGCGACAGGTCCAGTCTGCTTGGCAGGTTCCTGCTTCTTAGGCCTCAGAGCACTTGAGCGCAGACCTTTCCTCTGTGGAGTTGGGGTTTCTATTCATAGAAGGTAATGGCGTTATTATTTATTAATCCTTCTTTAAATGTGCAATAATATCTGTTTAAATCCTGCATTAATGCTATAAACGTGTCAATTTTGACCTTTGGGAGTGTCCCTGTTTCCGAGGGGACAGATGATCTTCCTAATGCAGTATTCTGAGCGAATACCATAAGGCCCCGCGTCTCTCCGTTTTATAATCTCTGTTGTGATGACGTCTGTGTCTGTGGTTTCTGAAACAAAGAAGAAAAAACTAACTTGTAAGTCATGCAGACTTCTATAATGATCAGTTTTGTTTTTAAAAGGGTCTTTTGATCAGATGTTTTACTCCAAAGTAAACAAACTTCCTGAGTTCAGTCTCATTTTCTACTGGTAACTTTTAAAAATCTGGAAGGTTTCCAAATGTAACAGGACAACAAAGTGATAGATGGATATTTTGTGTGCAGATTTTTTCCCCCACCTTTACGAGTCGTCCCTCCAGCAGCAGAGGGCTTCACGGCCATGTCGTCCCACTTCAGGCAGGCCCACAGCAGCCTCAGCATCAAGCTAACCCCTGCCAGAGACCTCACAGTCTGGAGACGGTACCTGATGAGTCAGAAAGATAAACAGGCAGGCTGAAGTTCATCCTTTGACCATCGACATGTAGAAAACTATACAGTTAGTTTGAAGGTGTTGTAGAGGTGGCTGTGACTGGTGTGACGACTGCGTTCGCCATGGCTGCTTGAAGAGGAACAGAAGCTGCAGCTCTGATTTGGGTTAGAGCTTTGGCTGGAGACAGGACGGCAATTTGTGTCGACACAACAGCTATGACCAGAGCAGAGACGGGTGCCAGGGCGGGGGTTGGGACGTGAACGGGTGAAGGAAGAGAGGCAGAAACAGGAACTTGGGCTGAGTTAGTAGCTGCTGCTGTAGCCGACAAGGGAGACGAGACAGAAGCAGGAGCAGAAACCTGCATCTGAACAGGGGCTGAAGGTAAGCGTGGAGCAGGGCTGGGGACTGGACAACAGTCTGACCTGGTACGAACAGTGACCCTGTGGTTTGGCTTTGTGGAGGGAGTGAAGTCGTTTTATACAGACAACTAGACGGCCTCAACAAGAGTCAAGGCTTGAAAAAAAACCCAATCTCCCCCTAGTGGCTGGCTGCAGAATAAACTTTTAAACAAATGAGAGTACTATTTGGTATTAGGGGTGTTTGATGTTGACAAATCAATATTTTTGCCATTTTCCAGATAGCAATAATATGACTATATTTTAATGACCTAAAAGTGTTAAAGCCTTATGTTCTACCTGTATATTTCCTATTGCTACTTACACTAATAATAACTTATCCTCACCACTACCCTGGGTTTAGCAGACCCAGAAGCTTTTCATAGTCCTCATCCTACGGTCAGTAGTTACTCTGGAGATGATGAAATGGGTTCATTATCACTTTGTCTTTCACTGTAACCACCGCTCCACATAAATGGCAGATTGTATGGCGCTGCTAGCCACCAGCCAATCTGGTCTAATGGACAGCAGAGGGAGTAGGCATTTCAGTGGCTGACCAGTGACACCTAGGCATGCTAGTTATTAGCCTCTCCAATGCTAACTCAAGTGAGTTGTCTCCTTCTCATTTGCCAGCACTGGTGTTACACCAGCCTATCATTAATCAGATCAGTAGCTTCAGGATGAATATAGCCTCATGCTACAAGGATGTAGCTGCTGCTGGGAGCTCAGTGGTCCTAAAAGTGGCCAAAATACTGGGTTATAGTCTTGCTGCCTAAAGAGGATGGATGATGAGGATGGTTGAGAAGCTGTTAGTCTGTCTGACTCTTTCTTCTGACATCAAGCTGCATCAACTTGGAGCAGCAGACACACTAGTCTGACTTCTATAACATCATGTGATGGATACGCTTCATGGTATTTTTTGGTACTCTATTGCAAAGTGGGGTAAATACTAGACAACGCCTGCTGCCTCATTATCAGAAGAAGACTTTTGATATTACTGAAAACTTATCGACTTATCCAGAGTGTGTGTGTGTGTGACTAATTAGTCAAAAATCATCAAAATCAAAGTAATCATTGGTTGCAGCCCTACCTCCATGTGATCCCGAAGGTGGGTCGGGGTGAGGGGTAGGGCCATATATCCAAGGCAGGTTTGGCATTGTAGCTGAAGATGAGAACCTCTTTAATACCCGCCTTCCTCGCCATCCTCTTCAGGTCATCGTTCGGCAGGACAAAAATGCTTTTCTTGCTGCTCTTAGTCACAAACTTACGGTAGGACGGTAGCGCGGTGCCTGAACGGGCCTTCTTGGACTTGGAGAACCTGAGAAGGCTGACTCTGTCTCTAGTGGAATACTCTTTACTAATCGTCATGGAGCTGGGTGATACAGGACCAGAGGGGCCCGTTTTGGTGTCATTCAGTCTTTTCTTCTGGAAGCCAGCTGATCCTAAGCTGGGATGGGTGGTGGTGGAACTGGTAACAGAAGAAACGGAGCTTGTTTCTGTTTGAGATGTTACACCAGGCTTGCTAATACTGCTGGAAGCGTCGTGCACGAGGGAATTCTGGGACTCCTTTGAGGAGGCGTTAGCGACAGGTGTCTTTACACCGTCACCACTAGTGCAAATGTCTGTGCTGTTATTATTGTGGCAAGAATGACTGGAGGATTCGAGCTTAGTGGGGACCTCACTGTTCATCACTACGTCGCTCTTATTAAGAGGTTCTTCTTTATCCCCGACGTGGTTCTCTAGTTTGGGGACTTTGAGGGGGGGTTGATGGGCTATGTTGGAGAAATCGTTCTGTGACAGATTCCCATTCATTAGAGACTTGACGGGCTCTTTCTCAGGATCTAAACCGTCACCCTGGACGTGATGAGTGGGGTCTGAGTTGATGTTTGGGTCTGCTGGTGTGGTTTTCCCATTCACCTGTGACAGACTGCCCTTGCTTTGTGGTTCTGTGTTGTTCTCTCCACTGTTCTGCTCCACTTCGTCATACCCACGTTTCTTAGGGTTGTCTGCCACCTGAGCCACCTCTGTCATCAGCGGTTTTTCATTGTCTGTCTTCTCTGACAGACAGCTGTTTGTACTGTTGGGTTCAGACTCTCCATTCACTTCCTTGTTGACGCAGGCCTTTATCTCAGCCTGTTCACTATGGCTGGGTACTTCAGGGTCTGATTTGATGTCAACGTTCTCCGTCTTTGTGTTTTCCTCCTCAAAGTGGAGCTTTTTAATCACAGGGTCTTTCACCTGGAGGCTCTCCTCGTTTTCTTCTGTTTTAACAGCTGAAGTCAAAGCAGGTTGCTGTTTGTTTACCGTCGTTCCTTCTGTTTTTACCCCAGACGTGGCCTTTGAGGTTACCATTTTGGATAAGAGGGCTGACTGTCTCATCCTCTCTAGTCTCTGCTTCTCCTCCAAGGTGAACTGCTTCACCCGACGCTCCAGGAGTCCATCCAGTTTGGATGGTTTGACCTTCTTCTTATAGGCTGTCCTCAGCTGGAAGCCCTCGCTGACATTCACAACATCGTAGAAGATTTTCGTTGTGCTTTCCACCTTTTTGGGTTGTTTAGGTTCCTGGGTTGGGTCTTCGCCAGCAGTAGTGGAAGAAGGGCCATTGCTTTCAACTTTATCTACAACAAATAATCCCAGAAATATAAACTTGTGTTAACTAAATTCCAAAAATAAAGCAATACACTCATTTCAAACATCTACCTTTCTCATCAGCTGAAGCAGGAGTTTTCTCAATGGACTCAACCTCCATTTTTTCATCTTCTTTCTCCTCTTCTGATTTTTTTTCTGGTTCCTCCTCTGAGAGCTTTTCTTCCTTTTTGATGGTCTGTAGTTTGTTGTCATCAGGTAGTGGGGAGCTCAAAGACGATGAAGTGCTAGATGAATGTTCCTGTTCTGTCGTGTTCTGCTTGCTTTCAGCTGACTCTTTCTGCTTGTTTGTGCAAGGTGCTGCCAATTCTTGACTCATTTTAGCTAAAAGGAAACAAAAAAGATGCATCAGAACTTCAAGAATAAAAGTACAGGAAGTAGCAGGAGGACGTAAAACAAGTCTTTACCTTCCAGTTCTTTACGGTAGTTTACGTTTGTGTTCCCTGGTAACTTTGGAACAAAACGGGGCACGTGGGTCTTACTGACCCAGATCCAACCACCATACCCTGTTACTCTGTACTCCTCCCCCTTTTGCTTCCACACCTTGAAAAACAAACAAAAATCTCTAAATAACATCAACCACTATTGATCAGAAAGCATGAACTCTCCCTCCTGAAGCCCCTTTACCTGGTGCTTGATGGGGATGGTGTACTTCACCCATGTGGCCTGCTGCAACGTCTCTTCGTCCTCAAGCTTTTTCTCCCGCTTTTTCACCTTCTCCTTCTCTTCTCGCTCCATGGACGTCATGCGATGCAACCTGAAGCAAAAACAAATAAACAGAATCAGGTCAAAATGTTAAGCAACTGGGGAATTCTGAGCGAGAAAACTCCACCTCATTCATGTCGTCAGTAAGAGGTAACTACATCACGCTTCGTTTACTGGAAGGTAAAACTCACGCAGCGCTTTCTGAGTCATGTTCTTTACCTTGTGTGTCCGAGAGACTCCTTCCACACTGGCAGCATGACCACTGGTTTGATTGCACATTCCAGAATCGCCAAAGCTAAAGCAAACTCCCTGGCCTTGCTGCACATCTGTACTGCTTTGTTCCAGTTGGTCCTACAAACGACAAGTTTAAAAGATGATGAATCCGTCAGGCTGTTTAAATTATTATATCAGATCTTTACACGATGTGGAAAACTTGGACAAAATTGAATTAGACATTAAAACTAAAATGTAGTGTAAAACACAAACAGCAGCCGCTGCAGCCGCTCCTGTCTGTGATGTGACGGATGAGAGGACATGTTGGGGAGGGCTGAGGAGAAAGCTCTGCTGAAGGTAAACTACACATTTAACACTAAGCAGAACTTTTAGAGCAGAAAAACATCCAAACTACATCAGTGACTTGGTTTCACTAAAAGTTTTTAAAGCATGATGGATCAGAAGCACAAGAAAATACTGTGAACAGTGATCAGAACAAAGAGTAACTCCTTCACATAAAAACACATCAGCAGAAGAGACGCAAAATTAATAATGATTTAGAAGGAACAGGTTCTGATATAAAAATAATAAAAGAACACGTCTTTATGGAGAAGCATCACTACAAAATAATGTCCTCAGACACACTGTGCAAAGATGTTACTTCATATACCGATACATATACACCACCTCACTGGGTGAGATCATCTGATCACATGGCTTCTCCTACCACTGTATGCTGACGACACCCAGCTCTACCCGTCATTCCCACCTGATGACCTCACAGTCTCAGCATAAATCTCAGACTGTCTCTCTGAAATATGGAGATGGATGAAAGCTCATCATCTACAACTCAACCTCTCTAAAACTGAACGGCATGTCATCCCAGCCAAACCAACCATACAACAAGATCTCAATCCAAACTGACTCCCTATCTCTGGCTCCATCAAAGACAGCTGAAATCTGGGTGTTGTGATTGACGACCAGCTGACCTTTAAAGACCACGTTGCTTCTGTCGCTTCGCTTTGTTCAACATACTAAAGACCAGACCATTCCTGACACAATACACCTTTCAGCTCCTGGTTCAGTCTATGGTCATCTCCCTCCTTGACCGCTGCAATGTTCTTCTAACTGGTCTCCAGTCTGCACTGGTAAACCTCTACAAATGGTTCAGAACGCAGCAGCATTTTGGTCTTCAATTAGCCTAAAGAGCACATGTCACCCCTCTGTTCATTGAGGATACCTTTAGCTGCTGCATCAATTCAAGTCTCTAACACTAGCATACAGGGTCCTGAAAGGAACGGCTCCATCTACTTGAATCCTCTTGCTAAGGCTGACGTCACGGCTCGGTCACTCCGGTCATCAAAGGACCATCAGCTAGCAGAGCTACACCACGCTCAGACAGTCCAGACTCTCTACGATGGTGGAATGACCTACCAAGATACCAGAACAGGGGCGTCCCTGTCCATCTTCAAGAACCTCCTGAAGACCCAGCTCTTCAGAGAACATCTTCTAGACTAGCTCCTACCTTCCCTACTCCTCTGGACTCTCTTCATGCACTTCACTCTATCCTGTGTTCTTTTCCCTCACGGTCACCTTAGAGACTAGTGTTCAACCATTTTGTTTGGGTTAATGTCAGGGTTAGTTGTTTGTTAGAATCAAGGTAACTTCTTGTTTATAATATCATTCGTANGTCACTTTGGATAAAAGCGTCTGCTAAATACATAAACATAAACATCCACTTCAGAAAACTAGTGATTTAAATAGAACACAGTTTTTAGACTATTTTATGTAATAAATATGAAATATGCTGCATTTTTCAGGTTTATATGTGATTATATTTTAGAAGTTTGACTGTTTCCTTCCTCCCATATGAAACACATAGCTGTAAGAAAAGTACCCCACACCAGCTGCGGTTTTGTCGCAGAACGTCTCCGGCACTTTGCCTCCGCAGGAGCGCCAAATCTCGGTGGTTCACACGAGAACAAGTACGTGTATAAACAGCAGCTGGTAAACAAAAGCTAGACTCGTCTTCTCTGCTTTTGTTGAGGATTATTTATTCACTTGGCTTTGCCGTATTTGTGTAGTGTCTCTTTAAGACGGTCTAAGTTCATGTTACATGATGTCACAAAGTGTGCGCCCTGGCTGCTACCACTGGTTTATGGGAGAAACGTGGTCAGTACGCTACCGGATGCACGAACTGAGAGGACTCATTACTTTATTCTTTTCGACTCTACATGTGACGTTATGGGTTGTATGAACTCTGCTGCTTTATGTATGATTAGACAGCAGCCGTTCAACTGGACCTTGTAAGGTTGGTGAAGAGTGTTTATTAGGTCGTGAGTTTTTGACCGTTTCATGAGTTTTTCTGTGAGCTCCATCTTTAAATACAACTCACATTCCACAATGGGTTAGCACACTTCGTTTTTATATAGTTTCATGTTATGCTTAATTAAGTCTTTAGTTGTTTCTTTGTCTTTTAAATATCCAAATCGTGCTAACTTTAGCAACGTAGCTAATGGTTTATGTTGAAAAATACCGGATGCACCTCGCTCGCTAGCGTTTCACTTCCTGTTTGGTGCACGTAATGTCTTTAACTTGATGAAGATCCACATGCGGCGTCCGGAAAAAACAGACTTGTTGCGGAAAATTAACTTTGCTCTGCAGCCGCACCGGAGCCGGTGTGAAGTACCTTTCTAAACGCTGAATGTTCTGTTGAACCAAACACCTTTTTTCTGTATTTTTGTTGGAATAGTGAATTTTCATTACTCTTTTAATATATTTCTAACAAAATGTTAAAAGTTTATTAATCCACAATATGATGAAATACATTAAAAAGTGGTTAAAGAATAATTCACGGAATTTAAAAACATAAATTAGAAAATAAACGGAATTTAAAAAAAGAATAAAAACTTTATTTCATAGTTGTGGGTTCCTTCTGGCTAGGGTTGATTTTAAATTGATCAGTTTTTGATCTACTCCTTTACATGTCTGTGCATTTACAGTTTTTGAAGAACCACAAACATGATATAACTTGGTCAAACATCCACAATCCTCCAGTCTGTGTGTTATGATATGGATGCAGATGGACATTTGTTCAACTGTGTCCCAGGTCTTAAGAGTTTAAAAGTTTAGCTGACATTCTCATAAAGCGCCTGTGAGGTGTACCTGTGTGACGCCCAGTTGGGGTGCATAAATGGTCCCGGTACATTCGTCTCCAGCTGGATGATGGTGAGACGCAGCGTGGAGATGGTCAGGCTCCGTGAACCGTAGATGGAGCCGTTCCATTTGAACTCGGAGGCGGTGGTCAGGCTGAACTTGTGGGAGAGGTGGCGCTTCTTGTCGTGGTCCTCCCGGTGCTGATGCTTGTTGAGGGCCAGGACGTTGGTGCTGTACTGGTTCTGGTAAACCCTGTATTTACCCTCCTGACCCAGTTTGAACAAGTTGTTTAAATTCACCATCAGGTCCCGTTTCAGGAAGGTCAGACGGGAAGTGTTGACCTCAGAGCGTAGAGGGGACGACTGAAACATGACAGGAGATATGATGTGGCTTTAACAACAAAACTTTTCCTAATGTTCTGCTTCTTTTATGGGCCTGTTTGATTTTTCTGCTATTTTTTTGTTCACTTTTGGTTTAAAATGCTAAGAAATGGAGGAGCATATTTGACACAAATAGACCAATCAAAGGACTAAATCTAAACAGAGACAATAAATGAAATGACTGTCTAATTTGATTGTAGTGGCACAGAAAAGACAAACAGGTCTCACCTCTTTGCTGCCTCTGATCGCTTGAGTTTTTGATTCTTTTCCTGCTGCCCTCTCCTTCTTCATCCTTTCATTATACTCCTCTAAAAACCAGATGAAAACATCAGTATGAGAAAAACCATTTGACACAGTCGATCTGTTTAAATCTGAGCGCTCACAGCCCCACCTGTCCCATCCTGACTGGTAAAAGATGACTGGGAGGACCTGTCAGCCAAGTCAGGCGGCTCGGGCTTCTTAAGTCCTCCAGGACCAGAAGCTGCCTTCGACGGAGACGACTGCTGCTCAGCCTGATTCTGGGTTGGTGACGGTGAGACGTCACGCCGTGCAACTTCATCATTAGGTTTCTGGTTTTCATCTAAAACAAATATGAAAAGAAAGGCCGAGTGCAGTAAACAAGAACAGAGAAACAAGTCTACTGCTCATAAAGCATGTGTATCAGTTTCTTCATTAAAACTGTCGCTATTGCTTTGTTGCTTGGTCACAAGGGGTAAAATTAACATTAGCGCCCTCAAAATTGACGATTTGGTGTCCAGAATATCTAAAAATGTATTTAGGACCAACATTATTTTCAAGAATAAAGCTTAAACACAATTAAAACCAACTGTACAGCTGCAGCAAAGGAAAATACTGTAAGACTCAAACAGGAGAAAGTCCTGAGCAGCTCTTTGTTACCAGGGCAGCAGGTGCAGCTCCCAGGCAGAGGGGTCTTTGTCTGAGCATCAGGAACCCACCAAATGTCTATAAATTAGGACGGAAAAAAAGAAGGCTGCTTGTGGCAGACATGGTGCGCTGGCTGCTGCCAGGGACACCGACTAACACCGTGCCAAAAATCAGCTTTTCTGGACCACAGAGTCCAGGAGACAATAGGAAACAAAGAGTGAGTGATTAATGAAAGACAGAACTAACAGGAAGCTCAAAACACACGGCAGGAAAAGAACTGCAACACATTAGGAAGATCTCAGCGGATCATCCTCCTACTAATTAAATATCAAGGATCTACAAACAAAGGGATGGTTTAACAAAGCCACCTTGAGCTGAAGAACACAAAGACGGTGGCCAAAGGGGTCTTTTACGCTGAAGTTCAAATACAAAAACCCACTAGACCTCGTTTCAGAAGACAAGTCATCCATGTGAGGCAGAAAAACTGAGAGCGTTTTATAGTTTGACTCCTCGGGTTTCAATCGGTTCCTGAATTTGTTAACGTAGCTTTTTAGTTTCTTTTCACACAGAGAAAACCAAACTGTTCCTATAAAACAATGAGAATGTTCAGTCTGCTGATTGGTCAGATTATCAGGGGGCAGAACAACCAGATGTAAACAGGAAGGAGGTCCAAGTCCAGTCTGACCCCGTCTCCCTGAGACATTTATAAACTCTTCAGTCTTTTTATGAGTCAGAGCTGATCAATCTAGATATCAGACCAAATATTAATGAAGTCCAATGCATTGTCAGTTAGCTAGTAGCTCCTCAGAGGCCATTGGTGCTTGTGTGTCCTCTTACATCCTAGAATTCAACACATGGTAAGGCGTTGGGCTCAAACATCTGGTAGCTATCAGATCACATTCACGCTAAACGAAGCGCTCTGTGGTTGATCTGGAACCGCACCCAGACCCCTCCTCCAAAGGGTCTCAGTACAGGTGTTTAGCTCCACACCTCAGTGAGATTACTGCACAAATCAATCAGGCCAAGGTGGAAAATGAACCAGGGTTTGATTTAAAGGGGCTAAAACATTCTTAAACAACTAAAACCTCAGTGGTAGCATGAGAGCAATGAGAGTAGCAGGGCGTCGCTGTTGAGTTGACTGAATTTTGAACAAGTTTGAAAAATTGTGAGATCATTTTCTCTAAAAAATAGTTCGTTGTTGCTGATGTCTGGAACTGGTTTTTATTTAGTTTCAACGAGTCAGAAATGTGAGACAAAAACAAATCAGTCCATATTTAAAGCAATTAAGATTTACATGACTGTCACAATGTGTTTGTGTCACACGCCTCACATGACCTGGCCAGAGACGATTCAGCGTCTGCCCATTTTCTCATGATTCTGTGTCTAAAGTGACACCAACAACTGTCTGTGACTAAACAGGACTATATATGAAAACGGCCATACGCCTCTGGAGTGGCCGCTCAGACTGAGTTAGGAAAAACAATAACACACCTGTTTCTCAAATGTTCTGCTAGAGCACCACCATCATCCATGTAAACAAACGAATTACTGACCGAGAGACATTTTGAGCATGCAAGCAATAATCTTCGCATGTACAGCTCAAGCTGCTAAAACACAAAAGCTAATTCTTTGGTTGAGAACCAACAGATCCAGACGGATGGGTGTGAGTACCTGTGTTTTCTTGCTTTGTCGGTGCAGAAGACTCCCCACCTTCCTGCTTCTCAGAGTGAGCAGCTTGAGTTTCATTGTTTGACTCGAGTGATTGAGACTGAGGTGCAGCAGAGACCTCGGTGCCAGAGGCCGGATGATCCGATACGCACCTGTCTGCTGCAGCAGCTGCTGTGGTGAAAGAGCAAAAACGAATGAGAAAGTTAAGAGGATGTTCTTACAATTAAAGTTTATCTCGATGCTGTTACAGTGTCATTAGGACAACCTGAGTCCAACTGCCCAGGTTTAGAAGACTTTAAGAATGAGCTACAACCAGAAAACAAACCATTAATATTTTACCTTGTGAACTGGTGGGTTTCACTGGCGCCATCTTTTCTGTCCTGTTAGGCTGCGACGAGAGCTCGGCGCCGTCCTCAGGTGGATTTATGGAGCCTTTTTCTGCTTCCTGCTTCGCCTCCTCAGCTCGCCTCTTCGCTTCCTGCCGGATCTTTAAACGCTCCATAACGACATCTAAAAACCAAAGGAAAGCATTTTTGTTTGATTACAAAAACTACGTTCACATACCTGTAACAGCAACCAGACTTAACATTTAGAGACACAAACAGGGAAAACTATTCAGTCTCAGAAGTGAATCATAAAGCCACTAATACTGTATGTACTACTTTCATCTGTTGGTGTGAACTCTGTTTCTGCTGATCTTTACTCCTGACTGAGTACCAACGTAGGACATGAGGGATAAAATACATTTCCCAGCAGCCTCCTGTCCTGAGAAAACGTAATCTCTTTACTCATAATGAAACTTTTCTCTTCCATTGCACAGCTATCATTATTTAATTAAAGGGCTATTTACAACTGTGTTTCCATGTAAAAGTTTTAAATTATTACTATATTATCCATTGCAGATGGCTTCCTGATTAGCCTAAGTTTGGAGAAATGGAGTTTACACCCTTCAGGACTTCGGTTCGAATGCAGCAAAGATAAAAACGTGTTGCTGCCTTCTTCAACCGGCTCCAGTCCCCTACATTTCACAGCATTAAAACATCACACTGCCATCTATTTCAGATAAAACGGTTATTGTGGCCACATTTTTTACAACTTTCTCCTCCAGATGTACAAGAATAAAAAAGTGACATAAATATCAATGAAAAGCAAAACTGAAAACAGTATAAAAACATGTAAAATATAATTGATCAGAACCACGGAGAAACTGGAGCCATTTTAAGATGAACCCAGACTAGAAGAGAGGTGGGCCACCATCCTGCATGTTTTAGGTGTTTCTCAGCATAAACACACCTGATCTGAGTGGATTAAGAGGCTCCAGGTGGCCTTGAAGGCACACCGATGAGGTCATTCAGCATTTAAATCAGGTGTGTTGAAGCAGGAAAACACCTAAAACATGCTGGATACCAGCCCACCTCTGGACTACAAGTTAGCTCATCAGTCATGAAAGTGAAGAATGCCATTTCTCCAAACTGAGGTTGTTCAAGAGGCTAATAATTAGACAGAAACACACTTCAAACATCTTTGTGAGGCAGTTGTTTCCCCACATATTAAAACATTTCACACTGAACTGAACTTTTCGAGCCTCCAGCGTTAGCGCCGAGCGTTCACCTTGAGAAGCAGAATCAATCATTCTGGTGACACAAAGGAAGTCTGATAAAAAGAACTGACAGATCTGGCAGCCTGCAAACAGAAACGGAAACAGCTGGCTGCAGTCTTCTAACCAATCAGACGTCTTGGAGGAAGGCTGAGAGGGAAAACAGTTGCTTGGTATGTGAGTGAATGTGTGGCAGGAAAAAAAGGAACTCTTGAGTGTGATCGATGCTTCATCTGAAGGAACAACCATCTAAATACTTCAGACCTGCATGTTTACTAAACCATGAAAGATGCTCGTTAACTGAAAGCTGCTCACAAGAACATTAGAACCACCTCCTCACTACCCGTACTAAAACATCAACCTCATATCAGGTCACAACTGTACCGTTGACAGCAGTGAGGTAGGATTTATTGCTTCCACGAGCTCTGTTGGTAAGGTCCTCTGTGATGTCCATGTGGGCTTGCACCTCCTCCTTCACCTCCTCCAGGGTAGCACAAAGGTCCGTCTCCCAGTAGTCCTTATCCAGGCTCTCAATCAGCTCCTCCAGCTGCGCCTTAGTGCTGTAGTACCAGATCTTTTTCTTCACATGCTCCCCGTCTTCCTCACTGAGGAGACAACAGGACGAGTTAGGAGATCAGACCAGATAACATCACTTTATAACCTGATAAACACGTCTCCTGTATGGCTGCAGTAATATGTGACATTCGTTCATGTGTGGGTTTATGGGACATGTCTATGCTGCTCTCTTAAAGCAAAACGTTTTCTATTCAGAAAAATCAAAAAGTTTAACTGCTAATGAAGCTGAAAGGCCTGGACTACAAATCCAATCAGTCATCTCCTGACAAACAAATGGCTGAATTCATGGAAGTCTGTTTCTTTCTGCAAACTCTCACAGTAAATTGGTTTCAGATTTTAGGATGGTAAAGTAAATCTAGTGCAGAAACCTGCAAAGCACCTGTTATGAGAACATGTCCTTCTCCAACCGCAGTGACGAATATATGTTTTCTAAAATTACTGAGCCGGCTAAATGCAGTTCTGCAGCAGATCATGCTAATATTAGTGTTTCAGAAAGCTGACAGAACAATGAATGACGTTATGAAGTCACATCCTCAACACCTCAGACCTTACACCTTTCCCCACAGAGCTGTGAGACCAGTAACTTATCTAAATGTGTTTAATAACTAAAGCTGTAAAGGTGTTAACTTACATAATGATCCTTCGATTGAGGAACCAGTATTTCCTCTGGTGGCGATCGTATCCAATGGGCTCTTGGCGGATGTAAGGCCTGTTTTTCTGTGCCTCGGTCACACAGTCTGTGACTCCCGGCACCTTGTGAGCCACACAGATCTCACACTGCCACTCGTCCTCTGGAACCTCCTGTAATGGTGGTTTGACACACTCCAGGTGGTAGACTGCTGAGCAAGTCTCACAACACAACAGGTCACCCAGGCGGTGACACACACGGCAGTGGTCGTCGTACTGCATGCTGCCATCAGACATGAGCTCCTCACGGGCAATGTTTGTGGTAAGGAACTGATCCACCAAGAACTGTAACATCTTGATCTTACTTTCAAGGGGACTGTAAGGATACTCGTCCATCTCCAGGTACGGCATAACATGATGAAACTCTTTGTCACTTTCACAGTAAGACTGTAAAACCTCAGGCCATGTCATGCCATCAATAAAGTACAGAGTGGAGTTGACACTGTCCTTTAGGTCTGCGGGACCAAAAGTAGTGTTGGAGGATTCTTCCTCACGTAGGATAGCCTTCAACAGGGATATATGGGTCTCTGCTATTAACGTACATTGCTCCTGGCCAACCAGAGCCGCACAGAAGTCCTCGAAACGGAAGGGGGAGAGACGCAGCACAGTGCAGAAGTTCCTTAACACCTCGTAGATGGAGGTGACATTGAGCAGCTCCTCATTCGGCACCAGGAGATCCTCAGAGGACTCTGGAAGCTGTAGGGGAGGGATCTCCTTGTCCTCAAGACAGGGAGTGGGAGGGCGGATAGCTCGCAACTTTTTCTTTCCTGTGACATTTAAAACAGAAGGAAACAAAATTTAAAACACAAATTCAGTCTTTAATTTATAATAGAAGTTTATACACATATTTCAGTTTTAAACAGTTATATGTATGATAAATCTTGTAAAGCTGACTAAAAAGACTGTAGCATTTGAAATTTTTAATATAGATTTTTTTAAAAAGCACAAAAATAGAGTAAATCATTTCCCTAACTTGCTGGAATATTTGTTTATTTACGTGCATTTTAATTGTTAAATGCATTCAAACGTAACATACATTATAATAAAACAAATAAAAACTTTGAAGTTTTAAAACCTGTGCTACTGGGCTGACTGAAGTTGCTCTACCCTAGCTAATGTGATGATTAGCTTAATGAGGCAGCATCAATGTCCGGCATGCAGGGAAACACTAGCTAACACCGTTTAAATTGGTCAGACTTCCTGATTATAACTGCGTTTGCACCTGTAACACACCACCTGTAAATATGTAGGAGTTTATAATTCATTCATTTACTTATTTACACCAAGCAACTGCTAAAGTGTCAAAAATGACAGCGGCTAGTCAAGCTAACAGTTAGCTGCGCCTTTTCGTTCTTGCTATGTATTTAGTAACATCAACACACTTAGTTATGTGGAACTACTTTATGTCCTACGTGGAATAATACAAACTTAGATGTGTGTGTACTGATCTGCTTGTGTGTTTTTTTTTTTTTAATAAAAAGTAGTCACGTTCCATCAGCGGTCCTGTTGTGTGTTTTATGTAAATAAAAAACATAACAGTTCTCCTAATAGTTACACAGTAAATTGGTTGTTCGTGGAAGATGTTTTTAATATTGCTGACAGTATAATAAATATATAAAACTGTTATTATATTCAAAACACTGACTAATGCAATGCAGCACGGTGCTAATTTCGCTTGCTAACATTAGCACGCTAACATGTCATTTGATCAAGTATTATTTTGAGGCATACTTTAATATATATTCTATAAATGTGTATTTATTTGGCTACATGAGGAGACTGGAACAAGTTGGGTACTACAGGTATCATTGTGATCCACCTGCAGAGGCGTTTGAACGGAATTGAGGCCTGTTTTGATAAAGTGTGCATTCTCCATTTTGAACAATAACCTTACTGCTTCCTGCACAGCTCAGACCCTTTCAGGTGTGCATTTTGTAACTCCGGCAGCTCCAGCTGCCTCACTGTGACAGGTGTCTGATCTGTAATGAAGTGTTTATTTACCCGGTGTACTAGCGTGAGTGCTCTGACTCCGAAAGCTACTCTCCGTGCAGTAGCTGGCAACATCCTCTTCCTCCTCCAGCCCATCATCTTCCAGACAATCCGAATCCTCTTTGAGGGCCTCATCCTCCTCGGACTGGGGTTCCTCCTCAACAAACTCATCCTCCTCCGATCTCAGACTCACAGCATCATCATCTTCTTCGCTCTCGTGATCGTCGTACACCACTGTTTTGGACACAGGCGTCCTCTTCCCACGTAAACCTTTACCTCCCCCTCTGCCACCGCCACCGCCGCCTCTGCGAGTCCGTCCTCTGCCCCGAGCTGATGTTACCTTCTTCTTTCTGGTTGATTTGGTGGTCTCTCTCGAGGGGCTGTCGGCGTCCTCGTCCCCACTGTCCTTAAACCTCGGTTTTAGATTTCTCCTGGGTCGTAAGCCCCTTGTCGTAGCTGGGGACGGCTCCTCGTTTTGTAGCGGTTTAGGCGGCCTGCCCCTTTTCCCTCTCATGATAAGCGAAACCTATTATATTACGATTCCAATGTTTGCGTGTATTTGGCATACACGGTTGCGTGCGAAACGGCGCAGATACAAAGCCAGACCGGTAAGAAATCAGATGATGCTGGAAGCCCTTGAGTCTTTTCGGACGCGAAAGCTTAAAACATTAGCCCGGCGTCCCGTTCAGGTTCGCCTAGGGCCGCCATTTTTCTTCTCTCTGCCTATCTGGCTGAACAAACAGCAGGCCCTCACTGGAGGAGTCACGTGGTCTCACTGCTTCCAGTTCAACAATGAGTGAAATTTCGCTCATTCTCACGCTTTAATCCACGTAGTCTATCGACTACATTTGTTAAACGTCACAATAAACTTTAAGTTTGAAAAATAAGAAAGCCTCTTACTTTAATGTGGATGGATGGGATCAAACAGCCATTGTTTATTATAATTAAGGTTGTAACATTTCAATGAAAACAGCATATTAGCATCAACTGTAAAGTGATTATTTAGCTACTATATGTAAATTTGATAGTTTATAATTAAGACTATGTGGTTACAATCACTTGCTACTAAAATTTCAGCGTTTTGTCACGATTATGTGATATGAATTTAGCAAACTCATTAAATATTTGTTTGTAAATTTAGGTTAGTTGATCAATTTGCTCATTTTTATGTTTCAGTCTTTTTACACACTTGCTAAAATTTAAAAAAAGCACCAATTGTGTTGTATATAAAGCACCGTTACAAAATATGACGTCAATAGATATAATGTTATCAGTTGTCGTGGCCGAGTGGTTAAGGCGATGGACTAGAAATCCATTGGGGTCTCCCCGCGCAGGTTCGAATCCTGCCGACAACGAAACTTTTCGTTTTTATTTTTTAACCTTGGTTTCATCTTACGTATATATTATACATAAGCTTACTATTATACAACATACCAACACTCGATGTGATTATACTGTCCTTATAAAGCAGCAAATGGTCCTTTGTTCAGTCACTGGCTTTTAAATTTGTTACATAATTGATGCAATAGCTCCCCCTACTGTACCTAAAACATATTGATGTGAGAAACTACATATATCTGTTAATTGTTAATGTTAACAAGATTAGTTAAAAACAAGTATAGCCCAAGAGCAGAGTACCTGAGGCCACAGTATTATACAAGTATCATCAACATGTCTTAGGGTACCATCTTCAAGTGCCAGCAAACTCAAGTAGTGGTAAAAAGAGATGCATGAAGAACTATTACTGCTGCTAAATAAATGGCTGCTGCTGTGGGTGGTTGTGAAGTGGTGTATTTGTATACTAACTTGTGCAGTATTTTGTGTGCCTGCTGCCAGCTGTACTAATAATTGCCCTCCTGGTCATTATAACAATAATTTGAAACTAAATTTGAAAACAACTGAAAAAACTATCTGCTATGGAAGTACAGAAGAACTTGTTTCTAACGAGCTTTATCAAGAAGCAGTGGATACAGGTGGGTTTCGTTTAGTTTAGAAAAATAATAAAACCAACCAGCAGGTGGCAGTGTTTTACTAAAAATGATTGAACACGCCTAGCTGTCAGTGTACTATCATGACTATAAGAACATGGTCACATAAATACATTCAGTTAAGTTTCACTCTCTGTTTTAATGTGAAAATATTAAATATTGTTTATATTTTTTTATCAGTATCTAAAGGGAGTGTTTTCCTGTGAAGAGCTTTTTAGTGGGATTTGGCAGCATCACCCCCCCCCCCCCCCCCCCCCCCCCCCCCCCCCCCCC
>SSNR01000124.1:409167-440100 GCA_006937965.1 Callopanchax toddi | reverse complement strand
CCGTCCCCCCCCCCCCAGCTGTGACCGCTAGTTTGACAGAAGCAGGTCTGTGACCCTGAGGTGGCATATGAGTATATCTCCCCCATTAATTAGTTTTAATATGATTCAAAACTTTATTGAAGCATCAGATTGACATCTTGAGTTAAATGCAGTTTGTATTTATGAGGATTGAGCATAAAAAAGTTGCTCAGTGTTTTAAAAAATAATGAGAGAGCAAAGTTTTTTGTCTTTTCTTTTTCATTCTGCTGATCCAAAAATTGATCCGAACCGTGACTCAAAACCGTGAACTGATCCAATCCGTGAGATTTCTGATCCGTTGCACCCCTAATAAATACCTGTTGATAGTGATGCACTGATACCACATACGACCAAACTAAGTACGAGTACTTACTGATACCAAGTACCGAAACAAGTACTAATGAATGCCATTGATCTAAATCATGTTTTGATACAGCAGAAAAACTGAATCAAACACTAGTTTAGCCTTTTTTAAATATAACTTTTAAACACAATAACTTTGACCATCATCATCATCATCATCATCAGTAGGTCATGTGACAACAAGACAGGATCTGTCAGCTGGTTGTTTCACTAGAAAATAAAAAGTCACATTAATCTGAAGTAGAAGCTTAAATCAGCTCTGCTGGTTTATTCTGTGTAGCTGTTAGCAAAACGTTAGCAGCTAAATTAAACATGCTAACACTTGGGGAATTGATCAGGCATTATGAACAGATTATTGGAACTTTACTGAACCAAACGTCGGTACTGTGAGGATTCGGACAGCGTGTGTATACTACTGCTACATAAAAACAACAATTATATTACTACAACACAAGTGAGTTGACTCGATCTGCTCCAGTTAGCTGCTGCTGTCTCTGTAGCTCAACTGAGAGCTGAGCATCTCAGTTCCATAGTATCGGAGTATGAGTAGATGACCTTAGTATCTGACCGATACTGGTATCAGTGCATTCCTACCTGTTGATCAGAATGATTTGACCTTAATAAAACAACATCCTGGTCACAAGGTGACCTCACCAGAATGAGGAAGTGATTTTATCGACTCAAATGTGGCCCGTCTGGAAGTCAATGAGCCTGATCACTTTTAAGGAAACTGATCTGATACAAAGATAATTAATAATAAACTACATTCCCAGAACTGTGAATGCGGCTTTTGTTTGATTATGTGAACAACTCACTTCACAGAGAGGGAGAAGTCCCCTGGTGCACTCTCGCTCTCTCTGATGAGGAAAGCCCCATCATGCCTCTGTTTGTTTAGCATCTCCTCTGCTTTGGCACGAGGAATCTTCCCAAAGAACCACCTGCAGAAGGAAGCACAAGAAAAGGAAATGTGTGAGATTCAAGACAAACTAGATTTAGCTGCACTGCAGCTCTGAGGAAGGAAAACCGAGACACACAGACACTCTGCATCGTGTTGGTCAACAGAAAACGGGGCTAATATCACAAATAAAAAGCTCCAGGAGTTACAGCCTATAAGCTAAAGAGCATACAGAACTAGAAAGCACTCTTTCATAAACACAAAAACAAAGACAATCATTGAACACACCAGGAAGTAAAGAAAAAGTGAACACCTCATTCTGTATAGGTTTGCCTAAAACACAGAACACATCACTTTTTTAAATGTCAGGATATCTGGCTTCAATTACGACCCATTAGTTAAAAACAACCTGAAGTCTCACCCGTTTAAAAAAATAGAGCATAATTGTTTTAGAATAAAACAAAGAATGACCTGGTTTTCTTTCATTTTAAAGGGGAATACTTTTACTTTTAGCTTCATCAACGAGAAACAAAGCATGTGAAAGATTTTAACTTAAATAAATAAAAAGGTACAAATAGCCAAAAGAAGGCATCATGGCTTCTTTACATAAAAGTGAAAATTAATGATTAAATGCGAAATTTTAACCCACTTCCTAACTTCACTTAACAGGAAAGTGGAACTGCTCAAAATGTCTCTTCTGATCAGTAGATCATCGGCAAACAGCTGGACAGAAGGTTGGTATATAGATAGAGACAGACAGATGGGCAGGTCTTACAGGAGATCATTTTTTACATACAGCAAAAAAAGAACTAACAAATTTACAACAAAAACTTCCTCTTATAGAACAATAAAAAACATTCTGATTAAAGTTAGACTGTGCTGGAGAGAGAAAGAGGAGTGATCAAGTCCTCCAAAGTCAGCACTGGAGTGTCCAGCTGGTCACAACACCATCAGTCACAGTGAATTCCTCCAGCAGACAATAACACCAACCTCCAGGAGTTCAGTGTTCTTGGTGCATATCCGCTCACTGATGGGGACTACATGTCTCAAGTCACAACAGCGTTTGCATTAAACACGGTGATCTGGTCCATCCTGGCTGCCAGAAAAGCCCACAACACCAGCCATGCCATCAGGAACACAGTCTCAAATCACGTCTCCACAAACACCAGAGACCGCTCTCCCAAACAAACATCCTGGTCGTTGACGCAAAACTTCAATTCCTCCATCATTGACCGTTTTTAACCATGTTTTCTCTCTACGCCTCCAATTCCTTTAGTATTTCCTTACTCCCTCTCAGGCTCTTCGATGTCTCCTCTGAAGCGGCTCAGCCAGGACACACTGAACGGTGGCCAGGGCAAAAAGCTCCTCAAGAGGGTGAAAAAGTTTTCAGTGTCCAGCTCAGAAATGAAGCCAAAATAACCTGCTGGACCCATAGTAATGGTGGGCAATTTATTAAATAAACTCAGTATATCAAGCATACATGATATCTGAAATGACCACATCACAACTCTCATGTAAAAATGTTAAATGGTAAACTTTCAGCCATCTACATCTAATTACCAGAACTTTAGCTTCTCCCACAAGCTTCTAATGAATCACAGCTCACTCCACATCCCGTCCAGAAAACTCCAACACACTCCTCTGGAAAATTATCCAACAGCCTCAGTGCTTATCAGGGGAGAGATGCCATGGTGGAAGATAGCTAATAGCAGCTAGCAAGCTTTCAAGAACTCAATTAGAGGAAAAGTTGTTTCTGAAGAAAAACAGCTGGATCCGTTATCCAGGAGGGGTTTACATTTGTAAGGAAGACCTTTAAGAAACAAGGCTTTACGAAGATTAGCTGCTTTTTTGTGCCGAGATGAGATGAATGTTGCACGACTCAAGTGACGGCAAGTCAAGAACACACAGATTCACACAAGGATAAAATATATAAAAGAACAGAGGCTGTAAAATTATTTACAGCATAAAAATAATGACAAAATATGATAGCAGCATAAAAACTAGTAATAAAATAATGCACAATCATTAAATGTCATCCTCAGATACGGAGTCACAGAAGTGTGAAACTGAATAGGGCTTTTGTTTTGAAGGACGTGCAGATATATTTGTGCATAAAAACTGCAAATAACAGCTGGATGTAAAGACCATAGGAGCAGTGATGGTTCTACAGTCTAACAGCTGCTGGGAGGAATGATCTAGGATGCAGCAGCCTGTTGCTAAAGGAGCTCTCCAGTTCTCCAACAGCATCATGGGATGGGAGACGTTGTCAAACAGTGAGTTATTTTTACCAGACTTCTTCTGTCTCCCACTGTCTGCACTGTCTCTAGAGGACATCCTAAGACAGAGCTAGTCTTCCTGGTCAGCTTATCTAACTGCTTCCTCTCAGTTGCAGAGAAGCTCCAAATGACTACACCATAGAAAATGGCTGATGCCACTACACAGAGTCATAGAAGGTCTTCAGGAGCCCCCTGCACTCCAAAAGACCCGAGTCTCCTCAGCAGGTAGAGTCTGCTCTGACCCTTCCTGTAAAGAGCATCAGTGTGACTCCAGTCCAGTTTACTGTTCAGGTGAACACCCAGGTACTTATAAGAGTCCACTGTCTCAATGTCGGCTCCCTGGATGTTCACCAGTTTCAGAGTCTGCACCTGCAGAAATCCACCACCAGGTCCTTGGGTTTAACCGCGTTGATCAGGAGGTGGTTCTGCTGTCCTCTGAGTCGTCCTGACCTCTGATGAGGCCGACTATAGCAGAGTCATCAGAGAACTTCTGTAGATGACAGCTTGGGGAGTTGATGTCAGCCAGAAGCTAGGGGGCGGGGCCTTGGGCATGTGATGTCACGCGTCAAGGGGTATATAGTTGTTGTCAGACAGTGGTCATTATCCTTTACTGCAAACATTTCACCAAATTCCTAGTTTTTACTAATTGAGAGGACAGCTACGAGTTTTGTAGTTTCTTTAAATCTTCATGGAATGAGGGTTAGAGAGCCAATGTGTGAGGGTCATGGCTGCATTAGGTTACAGTGTTGAGTTCAATATAATTCCAGTGGCTAAAGATTTGTGATATATACAATACATTATGATAAAGCCCCTTCCTATAGGCCAGCCCTAGTGCAGTTTGCACACTCAGGATGTGGAGAAACAGTTAAAGTCTCATCTACCTACAAAACACATCATCACGTTTTTAAGCATAAACTAATTACCAACATCTAAACTTTGAGGAAAAATAAAATTAATATCTGAACATACATCAGCAAAGTAATAACAAATATTCAACTAAAGTCAACTCCTGGAAAAAAAGACCTGGTGTGAATTAATTTGTTTTTAGACAGAAAAATGTGTCATTTGTTTTCACTGAGGGGGCGTGACTTAAAACTTATACTGGGACCAGTAAGAGGGTGCACTCATTCAGTTTTGGCTTCAACCTCCACATTGCATTACTGTCTAGTTATAATGCACACTGATGTAGCAGAGCAGCTAATGAAAATCAAGAACTAGTTTACATCTGCAGTACATGGTTGTAGGAGGGTGCCCTGATGCTTGTGTGCTGCATAAAACACCATCAATGTTAAACAGGAGCAAAGTTTTGTGTACAAACCGAAACGGCTGATTTGGTGTTGAACCATCTCTCATTGTGCTCCTGTACATAGCACAGCACTGTGTGCACGTCCACGGAGATGTGTGGGAGCCTGGTACTTTTGTAGCACTTTCTGAACACGACAGAAAACTTCAGGCATGTCACTGCTCTGTTTTTATTTATGTCACTCCTGTATCCAATAAGTTTTCATTTCACAATAAAACCACGTTCCATCTGTTGGGATCTAACCTTAGTGTTTCTAACTTGTTCATATTAAAAATACACAAAAAATTTGAAAACTTTTTACAAATGAAGTGCGAACGCTGTAAATAGGTGTTGATGTGAAATTAAAAACCCGTGTTTATGTAGATTATAGTGTTTACATCATCCAACCTACAATTAGATTAAAAAACTTTTATAACTTGTATTTCTGAAATGTTTATTGTTAAAGATTTTAGAATGAATGAAACACTGAATGAGGCAATTTTACAGACATAAAACGTTATAGATGCAAATATCCACTGACCATGGGTTCCTCAGTGGTAAAGACCATGCTAGGGCCCACCCTGTTTACTGTGCAAGAACTGAGAAATATTGAACAACTTGTACAAAAAACACATGTAACATCTAAAAGAGAGGCCCAAAACAGTAAAAATAGAATTACATTTGCCTGGATGACAGCAATGATGCAGTGAAGTCAATACTCAATTAAGTGTAAGAGGCACATTAATAAAGAGAGAGGTAATCTGGCACTGACTGTGATCCAGAGGGAATGCTCTCCAAGGATCCTGCCAACATTTATCTAAAGAGGGTCCACACACAAACTACACTACACACGCACACTACATTACACATACGCGCACACACACACTAGACTCTTAGTCCAGAAATGCATTTGCGTTTAACGTCTCTACACGTGATGGTGCCTCATATATCCAACATGTACTTTAGAATGCTAAACCTATAGAGATCAGAGACGATTCAGATCCTAATTTATGTGTTTTACATGACCTGAGGGTTCTGCTCAGAGCCATGGTTTTAATACTATAATATAATTACCTCTGGTGGTACTTAGATCCATAGAATAGTACTCAGAGGAAACGTTAAAGTATTAACTTGTTTTTTTTAAAGCTAGTTAACCATCATACAGTGAACTATGATGTGAATCTAAAAAGCTGAGACAGACAAAAACATGAATGGTTCAAACAAATCAATCTCTGCTCCAAAGTCAAATACTCAAATAAAAGTGCAAAATGGAGAATATTTTGAGAACCGCTGTGGAAGCTGTAGTGGACGAAGGTGAACTGATGTGATGTTAGACACCATCTCATATTCAGTTGTTGTAAGGTAAGGGCTGAGTAACACCACTGTGTATATCATCAGGGGTCCACATAAACAGTGCGCCCTAAATAACGTGTGTACCACTTCCTGTTGCCTCTACGCTCCTTAGCGTACTGGTCTACCATCTGTAGCAGGGGTACTCGTGATCTCAATTCTTTTACTAAATCCATGTTGTTTTTATGTACTCTTATTATTGTTGTGGTATTCTAAAATCGTGTAGAAAATATGCACAAAATACACATAAACTGAAGTGATCAAACAGACAGCTGAAAGCAGCATTACTCTTTTAACGGAGTATTATTACTGACTTCATGATATTTTAGTTATGTCTATGTATAATAATAATAATAATAATAGCAGTTAATATGTATAATTTAATCCCTCACCTTTTTTCTGTTGGAAAACTTTAACAATAAACTATTGTTTATTATTGTTATTTGGCACAATGTTCAGCACTTTGGTCGACACCTTGTTGTTTTTAAAGTGCTCTATAAATAAAGTTTAAGTTTGAAACTGAAAAAGATACAAAAGGCTGATTACAGTCTGCAGGATGAAAACATGATGCACCCAGCAGTAAGCCTGTTGTCTTTATACAGTACAAGGGGATTGGAGGCCGAGTACTCCAGTATGCAGTGCTTTTAGCTAGGTCACTAAATGTGAAGGGACTGAAGGAGGTCATCTTGGTTCCAAAGCTTTTGGGAAAATAAAAACAGCACAACAGACTCGTTTAACTAATAGGACTTGAACTATTTTAGCAGTATTATCAAGTATTTATGCACCCATAACTCCCAGCTACAATAGCAAAAAACATTTTAGGGCATTTTAAATGCTAACCAAACAAATTGGTGATTGCTTCATCCCATGTCTGAATAAACACAAGTAGACAGGTAAAACTACATTAAATGAAATGTGTGTAGTACTTACGGATGGGCTTTCATCTCTATGTAATTCTTGGGAATGAATCCGTCTTTTCCATTTAGTTCTGCTTTGTACCAGTTCTGATCACACTCTTCATTTAACACCTAGAAACAGAGAAAAAGAACAAGTGTTTGTCAAAACAACATAAAAACCTAAAACCTTCTAAATCGAGTATACAGCATTTGTTGCAGCTTTGTGACCTCAGACGATGTGCCACAAGTTTATTAGACGCTATGCAAACATCTAACAACGTGCTTACAAATTCAACTACTAATTTTTAATGCTTTAACAACAGCAAAGGCAGGGAGGCATCCGCCAGTGAAATTCAGCATAAAGCAGAGTAAAGACTTTAGTCTAATTGACCAACACACCACTGGGACACAGATTTGAGCAGCTGTGTTGGACAAGGGCACATCTGTATGCAAAGTCACACTCTGTTACCATGTGTATGAATGACGGGTCATATGAAACAAACCACGGCTTGAGTCATTCATATTTTTAAGTTTTACAATTTTCTCCATCAAATATGTAAAAAAACAACAACAACAACCTCAAATTAATATTGAAACGAATCAAATCATTGATTTATGTATCAAACATGTTGCACTACTACTATTCCCATTTAGAACTGCATATTTACAAAAAACAGCCAAGCAACAGAACTGAGTCATGCAGCTTTACTTTTGAATGACACTACAAACAGCAGTCAGAGACTTTTCTCCACAAAAGACAAGCAGGATACAAACTGAGTAGAAAAGAAAATATGAGCCACACGCTCACAAGCAAGCTGTCTTTGGTTTAGATTTCTAATCGAGGGCTGTCAGTTCAATCAGAGTCCTTTGTTAACAAACCTGTAAAAGCTTTGATTCTCCAGAGTCCATCACCTCAGCCAAGAATCAACTCTAAATTATAATTATAATAAGAAAAAGTTTAATTCACATGATGTAATTCATATAAACTTGTTTGATTTTGCTCAATCTGAGCCAACAGAACTAGTTTCTCCTCCTCCCACTGCTGCCAGTTAGATCCCCGGACCTTCCACCTGCCACTCAGTTTCTCACTGAGCTGGCAACTAGTGGAGACACAAAATGGCAAGAAAAGCTGTGAATTATCAGCTGGACTCAGACTCATTTGGTTTGCTACAACACTCAAACCCCTTCACATTTTAGCCACAAAGTGTCTTAATTATGCTTCAATTTGTTCACAATTTATCATTGTATTTGCAAATTGGCTGCCAACCCCCGCTACATTTCTCACACTCTGACTAACAGAAACTAAATTGAGGAAGGTTAAAGATGCATTTCCCTTGTGAGCGATGACTCAGTGTTATACCTGGAAAAAAATGGTCAAGTTTTCTGAATGAGAGCAAAGCCCTGCAACTTGTGAGTAAATTAGGAACTACTGTGAATGTTTCAGGACATCTTGGAATCTCACACTGGATATAGACAAGAGACAAAAATAAATCCTTAAGTTGCTCCTGTGTTTGCAGCTCTGTCCTGATCGCTACCTCATGAGGTTTTCAGAGTTGGGTTTAGTCTTCCAAAAGATGGTTCTATGGAAGCATAGCTTCTTAATTACTATCCTAATTAGCTTAGGGCTCAGATGTAAGTTAGGTGACAGTGAGAGTTCTGTGAAAACTATACAGGATAAATGGAATCAGCGCTCCATCCCAAGAAGAGCTGCATGAGAGGTAATGGGTGAATGACAAACATATTGTAAAGCTGTTTCACAATAGCCAAGATTAAAAGCATCAGTTTAAGTGCAGACCAGTTGCCATTTTCTCCCCCTTTCTCTCCTATTAAATGTATAATCTACCATTTGCCAATCTCAGGACAGCTGTCAGATTGGTCCCTATGCAGCGTGAGTGAGAGGGTCCATTTGCTCCAGTGAGCCTGCAGAATGCCAGCTGTCTCTCTCTGGTGTTCCCCAGCTGCTAACTCTGCATAAGACCAGCATTAGCAGATGAGGGAGTGGCCTTGGACCAAAATCAAAAGTGCTCAGCAACCAGGAGTAGAGGAAATACACATGTGTCTATATGTGCACGTGTGCACAGTGAATTTACAGAAAAAAATACGATGGGAGGTGGACAGTGAATAAATATATTCATGAAGGTCAGTGTGATCTGTACATCTGTGTGTTTACAAATACTACATGGAACTAAAGATCGCTGATAGAGTCATTTTAAGCAAACTCAATGATATTTTCACTTCTAACAAAAACCCAAATTATATGACAATGGAGGGGTTTTGTAGTAAAAGATCAGAATTGTATACTTCCTAATGGTACGACAGGTAAATGGTAGGAATGACAAAAGAATTTATACTGTACAGCACTAGCAATTTATTAGGGAGAGGCGATGAGAGTTCAAAGCCTTTAGGGAATGTATATTGCCTGCCTTATTTCACAGATGAGTTCTAAACTAAAATATTGACCAAACAGCCTCAGGTAAATCTAAAAAAATTTGAATATTATAAAAAATAAATTTCTACATTTATAATCACTCATTTCAGGAAATGAAACTCGTATAGATCTGTTACACATATAGTGAAATATTTCAAGTCTTTACTTCTTGTAATTTTGATGAAATTAATAAAATTAGTGACATAAAAATTCAAACATTTTCAAGATTTTTAATCACCCATAAAAACCCTGAAGAATGCTGATCTTTTGCCCCTTGGCAGAAGGTGATAAAAACCAGCATCTTTAATCCTTTTGGTGCCTTAAAGGCATACTTTGCAACTTTTTCATATTTTAAATCTTTTCCTTGAGCCAGTCTGTGCTAATATGACCCTTTACAGAGTTAATGAAAAGTCACTCAGCCCCATCCCCTGCTTGGATCCAGAATACCATGCTTGTAACTTCTGAGTCTCTGGTCCGGTGCCCTGAAGTCTCACAAAGTCACGTATCTCACGAGGGTTAGGCTAACCCAATGTGGCCAGCTGTTATGCTAGCTCCAGAGTGTTTTTAGCTTATGATTCCTGCTGTTTTTCCATCTCTCCCTGCTTGAACACAGCTGATTTCTTTGAATGAGTGATGAACCGCTCCAGTAGAAAGGTTTAGGTTTCTGAGTAAAGACAATGGTGCTAATGTTTTTAACGAGTGATTCAAAACGGACACGGGGTGCTAAAAACAAGCAAAAGGCATAGTATGACTTTAAAGGTTTTTATTAATATGACATTGTAGCTATGATCCCTGCTAAAAACGCTGAATCTGAAACAATATAAATTTTTTATTGGATGAACCAACTGCTTTCAGCCTCAACATGCCAAATCAGCCAAATATGTCAGGAAGGCGACTTAAGGGAAGTTCCAACATGCCAAAAATATGAATTGCAAAATGTGTGTAATTTTTGGCTTTAATGGGAAGCAACCATCAGTAAGGTGTTGAAATAACCGTCTCTTTAAGGGTTGTTACCAGCCTCTTTAATAATGGTAACGATCTAATTACACATTTGTCTTAAAGGGAGGGGTTTTATTTAATTAAGACCTGGATGTGTAATTAACTAAGAGGAAAGCTAATCTTGAGACAAGAACACGAAGTGAGCGCAGAGTCAAGAGCAGCATGTGATGGTGCAAGTGACCGATTAGCTCAATCTATAAATGCTCAAGTAAAACTAATCCAAGGAGACAGGCTCATCGTGGTGCGTGTGTGTGTGGCAGCCCAGAGAGGGAGGAAGATGTGGCATGTAATGTTAGCTTTTAAGCTTCAAAATATACTTAAAAAGACTCTAAACATCACAACAGTGGGAGTTCAAAGTGTGTTCCTGAACAGCACTGTAGGCAGAGTTACAGAGAGAAAGACAATGATTCATTCTCACAACCTGAGTTCAAGGCCACCTGTGGGCAAGCATCTACTTGGCTGGAGCTCCTACAAGCTTGAATGCTAATCTTCAGCTCTCGACTCCATAAAATAAAAACTTGTTTCAATTTAAATATCCATGACAAAAAACTAGACCCCATGAGATTACACATGAGCACTGGAACTGTACACATTTAATACCCATACTGCAGTTAATGTAATTCCAAGTAATGCAAATGAATCCATAAAAATATGCTACAACTTTTTGATTTGCACAGCAATAAAATTCACACAGATTTTAATTTCCACAGATCATTTACAAAACAGAGTGTAGCAGAACAGTTTATATGTTGGCTGAACCCGCAGCAGACAGACATGATTGCAAAATGGAAAAAGACCGTTTTGAAGAACGAAAGAAAAAGCCTCAAGAACAGCAGTCCATGAGGAAAAGCAGAAATAATATTTGCTTGGCTGGCGGTTTTTAAACCATAGAAAGGAGACAACCGCAGCATTTTGTCTGACTGAGCCTGGTGTTCCAAGATGAACCAGCATTGTATTATCACATTTCAGTGGACAAGATATACTCCCCACCTCAGAGATGTTTTTCTCCTTTTTAATCTGGTTGAACCACAATAGCTGTAGGAGTTTCTATTCGACAGACTAAGGTCTATGGCAGGGATTATCTCCTCCACAGCTGCCACTGTCCTCCTCCCCCTGCCTCTCTAAACTATGTCCTCTAAAAATATAAACACACTTCCATCCACAAATTCATGAGTAACACAAAAGACATGACTAATATGTCAGCATTTCTTTATAAAGTTGTAGACTCAAAAATGTGAGAGAATGCTCTTCATACAGTTAGTCAGCTTAATAATCATCTAAAAACATGGTTTACATTATGGAAAGAAAACAGAATAATAGCCTCATCGTTTATGATCGTCTTGTTTTCTCAACAACAAGAGTTTACTTTCAGTGTTAGTTCAACACAGTAATTACAGATGAACTGATCAGTTCCTGAATAAATAAATACCTAATAATCCAACTCCTGGCAGAATTAAACATTTGACTGTCTCTTTATAAAATGTTTATGTTTATAAAACAAACATTTTATAAAGAGACAGTCAACTGTGTCAAGTTCCGAAGCTTTCCCTCTCCAACACTAGAAATCTGTAAACAGTCCCCTCCAGGTCTGAGGTATTTTCACACATAAAATCCAAAGGAAAAATGTCAGATTATAGTTCATTTTTGTGTTTTTGCAAGCTTTCCACATTTCAAAACCTAAACATTCTCCATATCACAGGGCAAGATCTCAAATTAAAATCACTTCCAGCAGTATTCAATATCTAATCAAATCAAATCAAACTTTATTTCTATAGCATCTTTCATGCCCCAGCGAGCAACACAAAGTGCTTGACAGATTAAAAAGACCCATACAACCCACATTCCCTCCCTTTCCCACACATAGAACAATTATGACACTCTCCCCTCCCAGTCCAAAACCCATTCCCAGGCACACATACACATAAAAACCACAGTAAACACTATGTTGAGCTCAGATGGCTCCGGTAATGAGAAACACGCCATCTAGTGGGCCCTCTGCCTCGTCAGCTGTAGAACCAGGTCAGCAGCCAACACACCAAGGAGGGTGGCAACCCCCGCCACTGCCCGGGCCCTACCGGGGAGCGCCCGAGCCGCCACCGCCGACCACCACCACTAATATAATTGTTGGAAAAACAAAACTTTTAACGTGACATGTTAAGTTTCCTAATTCATTCTTTTCTTTTAACAATATGTATTTGAAGGTAATCATAGCATTTAAGCTTGTAAATTTACATTTGACACCTAGCTGCAAATGATAGGTCTCACAGGGTTAGAGGGACTTAAATGTGTGACCTGTTTATAGCAGCTGGTACTTTAAGGAAAGCCCTCAGCCCACTGAGCAGTCAGATCATTAGCAGACACACCTTCATAAAAACGTTCCCATTTATTAGCTTTTTACGCTTCCTTTAAAATTAAGTTAACATTTTACAGATGTTACAAATAACTGAGTCTTCTCCCCTAGTGAAAACATCCACTCCACACCAAAGATGAGTTGGAGTTAGCTCAAATGAGCATTTAGCTATGGTGTGTACATGGACCGTAAAACAAATGAACATCTGTCAAACTGAAAATTTGCAGATTTTGGTCACCAGTAGATTAACAGCTGCCTCCATAACTGTAGTCTTGAAAAGCAAAGAAAAAGTTTTTAACACTGTGTAAATAAAAACAAAAGCTTCGTTCAGGATGGCTCTATCTATATGACATTTAACAAACCGAGTAATTAACAATAGCAAATACACTAAAACATGTTCCCTTTAATATAAACGTTAAGTAATAAGATTTATTGCTGGATGCAGGAAAGAATTCAGACAATTGAAAGCCCTGTTTGCACTGGATAATGTTGACTCAGGAACAGGGATTACCTTGAGTTAATCTGAGCATGTAGCAGGTCAGCAAGAGAGATGAGCTACAGCTTCATCAGAACCCTAAAGTCTGAAGCCTACTCCATCAAACGACCAGTATTAATCGACCTGGTGAAGCCATTTACTCTGTTTATGAGCAGAGCTGAAGGCAACCTTTACATAAAAACTGAATTTAATTTATTAAGATGACAGAATACTGACATTTACAACAGTGTGACATATGATGGCAAATCAAAATACAAATACTCCATAAAGCAGATTTTTTATTTAGCATTTTTTGCATTCTCATCCAAAAAGCAAGTTAAAAAGGTTAGAATGAGAACAAGTTGTTTAGGACTTGTCCATTAACTACAGCAAGATTCAATTTGCCAGCAGTTCATTGGCAGAGGCTTGCAAAAATAACTAAAATATTTATTTTCCAGTAATCACTGGTACACATCTGACCTACACAAAGATGGGTGTGATTTTGACATTTTGCACTTATAAAACAGGACTTCATGTTTTGAATTTCCAGTTGTTTCATCATGTAAAAACATACCTCAAGGTCAAGTTTTTTTTTTTATTGTTTTACAAACCATATGAAGCTGTTGGCTTATTTAGGATACCTGTACTGGTGCACAGCTATAAAATAAATGTTTATTCTGTACATTTGTCTATTTTATTATTATTTTTAAATAGGAAAAAATATTTTGCCCTGCAAAAAAGGATTATCCCAGTTTTTTTTCCACATAGTGAGAAATAGTTCCTTAGGTACTACAGTGTGATTTTTCTGTATCTGTATCAACCGATACTAAACCTCTGATATTGGGAGTGAAAAAAGTGGATCGGTACATCCCTATTTTTAAATATCAGTTGTCGTAATTTTTTAATACATGTACAAAATTCAAGCAACATGACAACAAAGTCCTTCAACTCAGAAGAAATAGAGAACCATGTCAAATGTTGAAACATTTTGGAAACTTCCTCGAATGTCTAGTGTGAGACGGCTTGAGCCCTTACTCTGACACCATAACACAGGCTGAAATACAAGTGTCATTTCACTGCTTCCTGTTATTTCTGACACCATTTGTTAATTTATTAGAGTAGAATATCTCAGAATGTTTCCTCTACATTTGGTCACAGATGTACACCAAGGCTTCCAGTAAAAAATATTAAAACTGGGTCAGTGAAGGTAGAGAGTAATACTAATACAGACTGCATTTAATTGATGCCAATCTCTTCAAAAACATTACATTTTTTGAGCTATGTTAAATTTAAGGGGTATAGATCACCCAAAATTGTGCAGAAGACTTAAATCAGAGTATTGCCTCTCTCCAGTGATGAGTGGCAGCACTACAGTAGAAATCCCCACGGTGACATCAGATCCATCAAAGGATGCGAGCGGATTCACACACTATCTAGGACAGTAGCAGCGACTGGAGGATTACAGTTTAAAAAGGTTGATGAAGCATTAGGGTATTGATTTAAAGTAACCTGAAGGTGTTATGATGAATAAAGACGCAGATTAAAAAAGCTGGCAAAATGAGTCTGACCTCTTTTGCACCCAGCAGGGAGGTGGAGACCCTACATCAGGGACAACAGTGATCCCACCACAGAACAACAAAGTACAGGAGATTACTCTGCATTATAGTGAACAAAGACATTTAACAGTGTTATTAAAATAATGGCTGGTTGTTGCTACTGTCACATGTCCTTTATAGAGGACAGGATTTCCAGTAAGATAATCAAAATAAAGGACTTCATATTGAACTGACTCCTGACAGTCAAACTGGGTGTAGCAATGACAACATTTAGCCATGATGACGGAGGCAGATCTGACTGTGTGGTCAGTGTTTTTTTATTTAGAAAAGCACCAGTCTTATAGAAAGGAAAGCACACAAAGAGAAAAAAACTAATCTCTTGGTTTAAATACTGCTGTCAGCGTCTCTGGCTCATCAGCAGGGAGGGACGTGGAGATAAGGAGTGAGACCTAATTACAGTTCTCTGACTTAACACTCACTGGGGAAAAGCACAGAAAGAAAAAACCCAGCAGAACAAGGAAACACAAAAATGAGATTAGAGAAACAGATGACGGATAAAAGCAAGAGAGAGCAACTTAAAATGGTAAATAAATGAAAAGAAAGAAAGACAGAGGAGCACTTTGAAGAATCAAACTCCTTGTGATCAGCTTAGGGAAAGCTCCTTTAGGGCAAATAACAAAATGAGGGCATTTCTTTTTCAAAGCAGGAAAGCCGTTTATTCTGCAGTTTACCATTTTCCATGTGCAGTGACTGGCAGGAGAAATGATTATTATTGCAATAACCAACAGAAGCTTTTTTTGTTACCAGGTGACGTTATTTCTTTTTAAAATTTCCCTTCTACTCAGTTTTCTGTAGCACCACTAGAACAGTATTTTCTTCCTTTGTTACTGTTCTTAGGAAGCCAAATTATTAAAAATGTGCAAAAAATGTCCAAAAAAGGGGAGAACATTTTGACTTTTAAAAGAAAATTACTTTAAAGTTTTGGTTTGAGTATTGATGCCTTTTAGGTGTTTTATTGCTCCAATAGTTGAGTCAATGAACCAGACTGTTTGCCCATCCTGTGTCTACAGAGTGTGTAAACTGGACATCTTTTAATGATTAACACCATTAACATCATCATCATCAACATGGCCCTAATCAGGTTTGAGTTTTTACAGGAGCCATCAACAGCATGACCTACAGAATGTGGAGGTTTATTCATAATTTGAAGTCATTTCTTAGACATGTGATCACGAACCGGTGAAAGAAAAACTTACATAGCTAATGAAGATGAATCAGTTCATTTTAACTGCATTCACCCAGTTTATATAATAAAATTCCAGAACACCAAATTTACTGGAAACATAAAACTTCAGCACACAATTTATTACTCTGTAAAGTTATGTGCAAAAGGCCACAGAAAGCAGCAGATCTGAGCTAAAATAGAGCTAGTAGATGAAAGTTGTTGACATTTAAAACCCTGTCCATCTGAGCAGCCATTAGGGTTGAGTAGCTAGTAGCTGGAACAAATACAGGTCAGTGAATACAACTTCACCACTGTGTTGACTTTGAGCAGATGCCACAAATGAATGTACAGCACAAATACAAAAAGAGGGAAAGGGTGAAAAGGGTTTATGCAAACACACTGTTCCATTACTATGACAATACTGAACTCGAGATATTGACCATCTACAACTTTAAACGGAAGTCCTCTGGCAGTTAAAGCTCAAGTGAAAAAGAAAACCTTGTTATGCTGTCAGTCTCATCCCACACGTCAGTGGAAAAGAGTACAGACAAATGAAGATGTGATGCCTTTTTCTTGGAGATAAATCTGTACAGGACTGGTTTTACAGAAACATGGTTGCTTACAGAGACAGCACAGCTCCTTGTAGGCTCATAATCGGCTCTGAGCATGTAACTCAGTGCAGCAACAGTTTGTGGAGAAAACTTTAACAACAACAGTTTCATACTACAACATAAAGAGGTTTATGAATATTTGTTTTTGAGCTGTTTTAGATGGTGAATGTTCTCCTAAGTAAGACCTGTATCTCACTTAGCTGTGACTGTTGCAAAACATATGCAAAACTTCCAGTTTGAATCACACTCAATTTGACTATACGACACCTTTGAGATACGTTTTATATACTGTACAGCCAATGCAACAGCAAACAAACCAAGACAGTTCTGTCATTGTCATGCAAAATGTTGTAAATTAGTTAAAAGTGTTCTAATCATATCTTAATTTGTCTGAAACTTATCCTCATTTTATTAACAATTCGGTCACAGCTGCTCCCAAAGCAGTCTCACATTTCTCTAAATGTTAAATTTGCACAAACTAAATTGAAAAAGTTTGAGACGAGTTTCCAATGTGCAAGACACCTCCTTAAGAGGGAATTTGTTGCTCATATTTATTGATTTATTATTAACATAAAAGCAATGCCGAGTGACTCACTCAAGAAAAACTGATCACAAATGATGTCTGCAACTTGTTGCCAGCAGTCACAGACCAGATACTGGCTAGATTTATAGAGTAACTCCCCAAACTGAGATCATGTTACTAGTAGAGTAAGCTGGCATCAGAAGGGATAGTCTCTGCTACAAGAGCGTAGACGCTGCTTGAAGGGGGCTTTTGCCACAAGTTTTAAAGAGGAAGATGTAAAGCTGTTGCATGCTGAAACCCTGTTTCTTTTGACATTAAAGCCGCACTCTGGAGGATTTCATCAGGAGAGCAGTTTTTGAATCTAGCGTCCAAAGGCTCCTCCTCAAAACATCTCGACACGCGCGTCCGGTCGCGTGTGCGCGCATATACTTCGGATATGAACTGTATCGCTCAATGTGTAGGGTTTAATCACTCACAGTTCACAATCTTATTCCAACAATACTACGAGGGTCTGATGAGCCCTCTCTGTCCCTGCTGCTTCTGATATTAGCTCTGTTAGCAGAGAGCTGCTGCTGGACTCTGAAGCTGAACTTGACTCGGCCCTGGATGAACTTTCTGACTAAAATAAACGCATAATCCTGTCAAGCCTTGCCATTCTGTGAGGTGAAAGGTTTAAAAATAAAAATAAATCCATCTTTAGCTGGAGAATGGGTAGGTTTTTAGTATAAATGAGCTGTGAGTCCTCAGTGAACGGCTGAGACGGCAGAGAAACATACGGAGCGTCCTGTACGACAGCGCCCCCTACTGGTACAGGTTTGGTCGATGCGCGTGCATGTTGAGAGAATGCAGAAATTTGAATTTCATTGGCTGAAAAATGTCAGCGGCAAGAAATAATGCAAAGGGGTCTCTAGGAGGAAGGAGGGTCTTCATCAGAATGACAGATGTTGTGGAACTCAACCCATAGATCATAGTTTAGACCTGAAATATCATTTAAAACATTTAGAAAACTTTGATACAGAGAAAAATGCTCCAGAGAGCCACTTAAAGCTGCATCAACTGGGAGCAGCAGGCACACTAGTCTGACTTCTGTACCATGTGAAAAATACACGTCATGGTATTTATTTGGTACGCTATGGCACCACTGCCCGCTGCCTCATTGTCAAAATAAGAATCCACAATATTGGAGATTTCTTTTTGGGACTCTATTTTTTTTCTAAAATTGAAGCGCTAACAGCTGGCCGTTTCTGTCCTTCTTTCACTTCCGGGATGTTCTGCTTTAAAATGCTCCAGGACGCATTAATGGAGGATCCAAGCAGTGAATAAGTGAGGTGCTTCAGCGAGACAGACAGCTGGATTGTCCAATAGTTGCTTTCAGTCCGAAACGTACGATTGGCTGAGGTTTTTAGAGAACTGTGAGGGAACCACCTTATTGATTTCTTTCTTTTAAAAAAATCGCTACAATATTTTTATAGCTAGACCATGTTAGAACATTGTTAGGAGGCATAAAAAAAACATTTTAAGCTACTTTGTTTGCCAAATTACTTATATCACCTTTAAGACTAAGGCTACCTAATTTTATATCCCGATAACGATAAACATCAGAATTGTTTTTATTGCCAAGTAGGGCTGCAGCTATCGAATATTTTTGTAATCGAGTACTCTATCGAATCTTTTTTCGATTAATCGAGTACTCTAATAAATTACATGTATGTATGTGTATATATAAATATACATACATATAAATATATATGTATGTATAAATTACATGTACAATGTATAAATCTGAGAGAAAATAACAAAGTATTAAACATTTTTTAAATAAAAAATAGATATAAACCATGGTTTTGTGGCATATAAGTGCATTTACTATTATTACTGGTATTTATTGCTTACCTCGGAACTTTCTGTTATGTCACTGTCTTCCCCTCACACACCTTTTTTCAGTCGGACTGAAGTGAAAGTGCTGCAGCCATAGATATCATGGCTGCAGCAGCAAGTTAATTCCATACGCAATGCGTGGCTTTGACTAATTGCTGGAATGCCTGTTTTTTGCGGCACAAATCTCATAGCATATGTTTCATTTTGCTCTGTTCCTGTTTACCTTTCCAAAATGCGGCGAAACTTTAGAGTTTTTCGGAATTTTTAACCCGCAACTCGCTACGGTGTTTTGACAGGGAGGGGAGGGGCTCTCTGCTCCTCCGTCTCACCTGTGTCTCCACCCTTGTAGCTGCGCAGGCGGTTAAATGAAGCATCTCAGTACCAAAGTCGGCACCGTGTTTTTTCGCTACCGGTACCTACCGACATCTTTCAGTCTGTGCCGGTCTAGTACTAGTAGTAATAGTACGGTCTAGTTGTCCACCATGGCTTAAGATAAGTTACATTCGCTACTTGAGTGTGCATTCAGTGCAGTATGTATGTGCGCCACTTATTTCGGTCCAGGTGAAACATGACCCCGGGCGATTGCAATGCCATGAATTAATTAAATATGAATTAAACGAAGCCTCGAGGCAGAGAATTTGCCTCGAGGCTTTTTTGTACTCGAATTATTCGAGGTACTCGAAGAATCGTTTCAGCCCTATTGCCAAGTAAGTGAGGTTTCACATTACCTGGAATCTGCCTCGGTGAATTGGTGCACACATACATAATAATAAGGTTTAGTGACATAAAAAAAAATAAAATAAAAAAATCAAGAAATAAGAAATAATAAGAGGAGACATAAGGTAAGGTAACTGCTGCAGACAGGTGCTGCAATGCAGACAATGTTGCATACAAAACATAGAACACCTCCTTGTAAATCTCCGCCTCCTGTGGCACGACATGCATCATATAGACCCCTTGACGCGTAACGTTACACGCCCAAGCTGGGGGGGTAAGAAGACTGCACAGCCCTGCTGTTATTATCTCTCGGTTGTCAATACCTTGAGCTAAAGAGCGGCAAAACAAAATCCATCAGCATGGTTAACACATGCAGCAATGTGGGCTGCACAAATAAATGAAAGAAGGACAGCAACTTAACATTGTACAGGTTTCCAGCTGATAAAATCACTAAAGTCAGGGAGTTCTAGTGGATAAACCACCCACATCGTGGAGTTAAAGTCTCATGACAGTAGGGATGGGCGATATCTTATCGTTTGCAATATACTGTTGAAAATTCTCCTCACGATAAAAATTTGTCTTCTCGACATAACAACAATGAGTGTAGTTGACGATGTTGTTTTGCGCACGCCCAATTCACGCGCGGAGTGAAAACAATCGGGTGCCGGCAAACTTTACAAACTGTTGTCTGGTCCAAGTCGGTCGTTTTATATTTAAACCACATCCATGTGACAGAAGTTGTCCATCTTTTAGGAACAAGCTCCTCGGTTTGGGTTAGTTGGTTATCCTGTCGACCCTGGTTTAAAACGCGTCCACTACCGTTTGCCTCCATGTTTGTTTATGTTTAGCTGCGCGGCGCATGCATGGGTATGCCGTAAAGTGTATTATGACATAAATTACTGCCGTAAAACTAACCGTGGCGTAAACGATAGAGCTTCATATTTGACGATAGACATTTTCTATCGTCCAGATGAAACGATTCGTCATATTGCACAGCCCTAGTTAAGACATTAAATATTTCAAACACTGCACGCACATAAAAACTCAAAAAATTAAGACTGTATATGAGTATCTAAATGAACACAATCTCATTCCAGTGAGATCTTATGAGGTTGTTGGCTGTGTAACCAGAGTTCCTTCTGTATCAAAATCAGCATGAGAAACAAAGCAGGAGTTTGACTTTCCGCTCCACATAAATATTCCTCACAGCTGCTTCACAAAGCCAAAAAACACAGAAAACCTCTGCCTATTTGAAATACATCTTTGTGGAAAGCAAAGGAAGGAAAAAAAAAAAAATCAAATGGTGGGATTTGAATGAGGGTTTGGAGACAAGCGTACAAGAGCTTATGAGTGTAAAATGAGGATTGAATTTCCAAGTTATGAAGGCCTTGCATGGCAGAACAGACAATTTACTCTGTTTAACTATCGCTAACAAGTTTAGGGTGAAACATGGCATAAAATCAATACTGTAAGCACCAACATGCAGAGCTCTTTGTTAACGCTAACAAAAACTGTGATTTACATTTTAGTATGAATCATACAGCCCCAAAACAACAACAATACTATTAATAATATTAATAATCATAATAATAATCCCTTTAAAAGCTATTAAGATATCTGTCAGGGGAAGATATAAAAGTTTTCTTGATAATGTAATGACTTCACAGCAACTGAATTTTAAAATTCAGACTCTGTAAGAAATGTTCAGGCTTGGTTATGAACAGTCATTACTGTAATTTTTTTCAGGTGTAGAGTTGCTGGAGTTTGCTTTTTGGAGACACAGGAAGCTGCTGGGGGTGGGAAGAGACACCAAACAGGATGTGAAAGCAGCTAAACCATAGCATTACCATAAGCACATACAGATGCAAGGACACAGTGCAGCTGGGTCAGACTATAGAGTTTTAAAGTTTGACAATAGAAACATTTTTAGCATTGTGTCATACTAAACCAAAAATGTCACATCTGATTTTATTTAAAAACAAAACAGTATGAACTTTACGTACATTTTACCACCATGAAGCATTCTAGTTCAAGTTATTAACCATTTAAGGCTTCTTTAAAGTTTCAAAGGGGACATGAGAGGATTTTTAATGAACAAGTTGAAATCCTGATGATGGCTACCTAAAAGTTTTAGTTACTCCGATAACCTATTCAACCATTCCTACACTTTTAGCCTTGGTTCTGGGTCTGTAACTCTGAATTTCAGAGTAATGCTAGCCTATTTTTTACCCCAAAGGCAGGGGTTTAAAGCTTTTTGAAACTCAACAGTTCTCAAGAATTCATGAAGAAATCCAGGAACTGGAGGGTTTATTTGGAAACTACATATTATTAGCATTTATTTCTGCTTGCATTTGCAGAACTGATGCTGAAGACACCCAAAGATGGCCAACTACTAGTGCACAAGTAAAAACATTTTTAACTACTTTCCTTGTATAAATAAACATGAGTGTATATTTTAGTGATGGAGACATAAAAACCCTTCAGTCTAAAAGCATACCAAGAAGAAAAAACAAGCAGCTTACACGGCTGTGAAAATACAGTTTCAGGTCATATCAGAATTTATCATTGTTGAATGAATGCCAACATGTTGAAAACGAGACTTTAATCCTGAAGACATACGTTTACAGAAGTACCACGGGGAAAGGAAGATCGTAGGCTGTGCTACATGGGTATGGTTCAGTGATCTGTTAACGGGAGTCAATTCAGTCTGCTATAAAGGCTGTTAATCTTTATTTATTTAAAGAGGAAATGAGAACAAGTTTATAGTGCTTAGGGGAATGACCAGACGTGACTGTGGCCTACACTCGCTTTGCCTCAGGTTAATTTCTATCAAAGAAAGTGAGCAAAGTAAGGCTAGGCCTCATTTTACATCCATCTATATATATGGGTAGCTATTATGATTAAAGGTTAGAATAAAATAAAAAAACAACAACAACAACAACAAAAAAAAAGTATTTCCTATCTAAAAAAGATCCTAAAAATATATAGAGCGAGTGAGACAAAAAGACCTTGTAACCCTAGAAACTTCCCCTTTTTGTCCGTGCATGGTGGAAAATTATACTGTGAAACTAAGCTTGACTGCATTATTCAAATTTGTACAAATAGCCACAGAACATTTGCGCTGTAACATTTTAAACATAATCTCACACTAATGTGATCTAATATGACTTCTGCTCAGAATCGTGTTCAGATAGAAACTGTTTTAATAATTCAACTAAGTAGAAAAACAGGAGTCATTTCAGCAGTTCTGTCATGTTCTGATAAATGTTGAGTAAAAGCAAAACACCTACTTAGATCTACTGGAATAACCAATGTTTCAATAAGTCAAGACAACAGCTGATTCACAGTGGCCATGTGAACAAAAACAGCTGACCGGTCAGACCTTACATTACTTAAGTCAGCCTCACTCAGTGTGTGACTCAAAGTTACAAATTACAGGGAAGCCTGGGCAGATCAAACAGACATGACCCTGAACAGCTCTGTGTTACTGGTTATTTATTATGTCAGGGGCCCTGGTTAACATAGGCCCACTTTCATGTGAAAAAGTACCCTGTGTTGTACCACAGTAATGTTATAAATAATAGAAGCAGGCAAAAAGGAACTGAATGTCGTATTTTCAACAAAGTGAGTTCAAAGTCCTGTTAAAAGGGACATTTCAGTCATTTTAAAGTGGTGTTCTATCAGTTATTTACCTACAAAAAGACCACACCCACCAGTGATATCAGTAGAAACAGGAAGTAGTCCTCTAACTAAAGCAATAGTCAGATCAGGGGAGACACTGCTGCTGAAAAGTGATAAACTAGTGGCTAATTTCTGAGTATTTAAAGTAGGGCTGGGCGATTAATAGAAAATAATCGAATATCGAATTTTATAACTCTAATCTATGTCATTTTGCCCATAATCGTATGTTCGATATCTAAAAAAATGTAAAGAAGTGAATAGGTTCCGGATGTCCGTGTCCCTTTAAGAAGCTGTGACATGACTCAACTAGTCCGTGTCACATGCTAGTTAGGGGTGTGCAATCTTGGGTGCCTCACGATTCGATTACGATGCTACGATTCGATTTTAAAACGATTCAATTTTAAAACAATTTTTACATTTTTTGTCGCATAATTTTTTTCCCCATTTACGATTTTTTCCCTTCATTTCCTTGAATAGTTATTTTCTCCTTTTAAATCCATTTAGTTTCCATTAATTGAGGTATGTAAACAATTTAATTAAATATATTTTATTTTTGTGAAACCACAAATAACACCAACACGTCCAAATGATGTTTCATAGCGAGTTAGAAATAGAAACAAAACAACAACAAAGATGCTCCTTTGACAACTAAAGTGCAAAATATTTGCTTTATCAAAGTAATTAGAAAAATAAAATCCTCTTAATAGTACAAAAAGCTGACATCTGCAGGGAAAGAAGTTCCTCTAGTGCAGTGGTTCCCAAACTTTTTCTTCTGGGCTCCCCTTAATTTTACACATTTTTTCCCGTGCCCCCCCTCTCACACACACACGTGCACACATGCACGCACGCGCCCACACACATATACACACAAACACTGCGAACAGACAAATCTCATTTTCAAACTCCATTACAGGTTATTTCACATCAAACCTTAGAGATCTGAACAAGTAAAAGTAACTGCATTTAACTACATGTTAAAATAAACTTCTTAAAAACAACAAACTAACCACTTTTACAGCTCAATAGAAACTTTAAAAAATGCCTCAGTGCAAATGAAAATAAAAAATGTAAAGGTTTATTTTTACTTAAAAACATTGTTCTCTCATCTTCTCAGTGACTGGTGTGAGCGGCTTGTTGCTGCAGATCTCCTTTGTGTTGAGTTGTCCTCCAAACAGAGTCCTGTGTGCGATTTGAGAATGAAATAGATGGGGGGGGGGTGTGTATCTGTGGAGGTTCAGATCCAGCACTGCGCGTTCAAGGTTGCGTGCGCTCCTTACTGAATCGTCCAGACTCGTGCGTTCCATCAGTGCGCACGAGGTGCCCAAACGCGTCTTTGCGCATGGGGAGCTTTGCGGTCCGATCACACAGCCCGTTATCAGATGCTGATTTTAACTACACTTCCTGTTGTGGTGGCTCTGAAGGAGCTCTCATAAGCGTTCAGGCTATGAAGACTGGTTGACACGCACAAGCTGCGCCAGCAGGCAAACACAGAGCTATCCAAACCCATTCACCTCCCCGTGAGGAGTTGCGCATCAGCGACAGGTTCTCCCCTGAGTGTCTCAATATAAAAATTATGTGCACCCCTCATTTCTCTCTCTTTTTCTCATGATCTCATAATAATGAATGTTAATATTATAACCGGTGTTCCGCTGAGCGCACGGCGCTGCACTGCAACCTCGTCACGCCCACCTGCTCTCTGCAGCTCTGAGCGCGCTGCGGTGAATCGGACACACTTCAGACCATGTCCCCAGAGGGGAGAGATTAGGGGGGACAGCAAAGCAGAGGCAAGGTCAATCTCTCCCATCCACCCCAGATAACCCTGCCTAGCACTCAAAAAATAAATATTTTTTTAATTTTAAAAAATTTGTTTTTATTAATAACTGAATAAATCATGCCGCGCACCCCCTGCTGTTACACTGTTTCCTTGTTAAACCCCAGTTTGGGAACCACTGCTCTAGTGATAAGTTAAACTTCCCTTAACCTAAATCCTTTACAACTTTCACAGTTTTTGTACCAGCAGCTCTAGATTATTTCTTTTGAAAAATACAAGATCTCACCTATTCAGCAACAATAAAAAATATATATCCAAATTTAAATCCATCAAATAAAATATATTTCCCCACAATTAAAGCAGTTTTAACAAATTCACTAACAGTAGCTCTAATAACACTGGTGGAAACGTTTTGAAATAACAGTTAAACTGATAAAATAAATGTAAACTAATAATACCAGGATATAGACGTGAAAATCAGCAGTACCGTAATTTCCGGACTATAAGCCGCTACTTTTTTCCCTTGCTTTGGACCCTGCGCCTTAAACAACGGTGCGGCTTATCTGTGGCTCAGCTAACGGCTACCAAGGGGGCGCTATCAAAGCACCAGCGCACAACAAAGTATGTTTTGAAAAACTGGACTGCTGCGTGATGATGATGGAGAGTAAGAGATGACTGTTTGGGAACTGCTGTATCAAAATAAGCAGCCTACCTTGTTATGTCTTCCTCCTCCTGCGTGCTAAAACCATCAAAATCCTCTTTGTCAGTGTCAGAAACGAACAGGCCCAGAATCGCCTCATCAGCCAGTCTCTCTCCTTTGTTGTCGCTCTGAAAACCAATAAAATCCTCTTCCTCTTTGTCAGTGTCTGAATCAAACAGCCTCCGAACGGCTCAATCAGCTATTGCGCAATCCACTTCTATGGCCGTGTGTCGCATTTGCGCATGCGCACGTAATTTACGTGACCGCGATTCATAAAGCTTTTGCGTGTTTTACGTACGTGCGTTTACCTCGCAGTCACGTTCATTACGTGCGCATGCACAAACGCGACGCGTGGCCATATTAGAGGATTACGCAATAGCTTATGGAGCCCTCGTTCGGAGGCTGTTTTACTCCGAAACTGATGAAGAGGAAGAGGATTTTATTGGTTTTTAGAGGGACAACAAAGGAGAGAGACTGGCTGAGGAGGCGATTCTGGACCTGTTCATTTCTGACACTGACGATGAGGATTTTGGTGGTTTTAGTACGCAGGAGGAGGAAGACGATGACACGGTAGGCTGCTTATTTTTGATACAATAGTTCCCAAACAGTCATCTCTGTCCCAACAATCCCCTCTGTGGTAGCAGGAACTCATATATAGAGTAATTAAACATTAAGGAACAGTGAGGCCAGCTAGTGCTGCTGGAACCGGTTGGGCTGCTTCGGCTTTCTCTCAGTTCAAGCAGCAATCAGTAGCTGCCCAAGGTGGTAAAACATTTACATACGAACAGTAGGCTGTGTCCTCAGAGCAGACAACAACCGTATTCACATACAAACAGACAAAGGTATGTGGGTGTGAGAGTAGCCTCTAAGTGGCCTCCCACACACACATACATATGGTAACTAAACATTAAAACACCCGCGGCTTATAGTTAGGTGCGGCTTATGTGTGGACAAATCTGCAATTTCCCCCAAATTTAGCTGCTGCGGCTTATATTCAGGTGCGCCTTATAGCCCGGAAATTACGGTAAATGTGTTCCTACAGCCTCTCATCAGCACTGCTGTCATCAGCCTCAGGACGGTAAACTTACAACTTCCTGTCTAAGAAGTTCTTACCTGGACTCCAGCGTCCGCATTATAGCGTGAAGTCCTGGTTGTTAACAGCGCATATGGACGTAAATCCTTTTCCCTTTCGGAGCTGTGTAAAGTTTGAATCCTTCCTCAAATATTCACTGATTGGAGCAACAGCTGATAGCTTCATCTCCTGGAACCCGCAGTGTTAACGGGTGACGCGCTGACGCACGTTCGTATCATTATATTTTACTTTTCTTCACGTAACAGGGAATAAATCTTCTCAGGCCTTTTCCGTTCATCCATCCATCCATCCATTTTCTGTAGCCGCTTATTCCTCCACAGAGGGTCGCGGGGCAGCTGGTGCCTATCTCCAGCGGTCAAGGGGCGAGAGGCGGGGGACACCCTGGACGGGTCGCCAGTCCATCGCAGGGCCCTTTTCCGTTCATGTTATTATAAAAACTAAAATATGTCCAGACGCCTGCCTTATACCTACTGAATGAATTTTGCGCTGTTGAACTACAAGCGGAAGCCATCTTGTTTCCGGCGGTCCGTCCCCAAAAAATGTCCGGACGGCATTTTATGTTCCCATAATTTTAAATAAATAAAACTAAATATAAATAATCGATTTTGAACACTTATGAATCGGAATCGATTTGGAGCATTTTACATCACGACTAATCGATTTTTAGTGAATCGGCACACCCCTAATGCTAGTCACGTGACTCCTCCTCCTATACTCCTATACTTTGCGTTTGCAGGAAATTTTAGTCTATAGAGCAATTATGTTGCTACAGTTTTTGAGCATACAGGTAGTTATCGTCCATTAATCGTTATCGAGGTTAACTCCTCAATAATGCATGAACATCGTAAACTAAAACGGTCAGGGGATTTATTCTGGTGACTAAAAACCCCGCCTACTTTATGTGATGTCACTGGTGGGCATGGTTCTTACTGTAGATCAGTGGTTTCTGTTGTTTATTCTACAAACATGAATATAGACAGTAAAACTAAAATGTCTCCTGCCTCTCCTTCCCTCCCCGGCACCTCAGCACGCCTCCCCAGGGTGACATGCCTCACTACATAAGATGTACTGCTGCAGATAAATCACTGATAGAACACCACGTCAACATAATCAAAATATCCCTTTAAAACGTCACAAAAAATGTCATTAACAGTCAAAAGGAAACATGAAGCTTTTCCTTCCCTGTTGGAAAAAACTTTTCTTGTTAAATAGCAGCTGCAATCCTTTAATGGGAAGTAGCTAAAATTAAATTAAAGCTAAACATATGTATAGTGTTGCATTGCTTCTACATTCAGTGCTCGCACTTTATTTTATTATAACTCAGGGATATGGTTTGGCAGAAAATATGTTCGATATTAAAAGAATAAAATATACAGTTCCAAAAATAAATAAAAACAGATCCAGAAAAAAAGAGCCCGGGCATTCAGCATGCTGTGAACTAGGGTTGCACGGTTCTGGATAAAATGAGAATCACGATTTTCTTGCTTAGAATTGCATAGAAGTATGAATTGAGATCACAATTTAACGATTAATTGTGCAGCCCTACTGTGAAAGTCACATTTTAATCTTTTGTTAGACCTGAGATTGAATTAGAAATATTCAAAACTACAGTTCATTTCAGCAATATATAGTGTATATATATGAATGTGTATGATTTACATGTTTTCTTATTTAGCCAGCAACATTATCTACACTACTAAATGTGCTTAAAAGTAAAATTTGTTAGAGACAGCATCAACTAAACTTGAGCCCAGATTATATTTTAAAGCTTTTCTCACTTATTTACTGAAAAATGTAGCAAACTGCCTGTTAAACTTTTTAGAATAAAAAAAAAACACACAAAAACCAACTTCAAGTGATTTTAGCTTAGCACATCTTTAAGGCAGCTCATCGGCAGCCAGTGTGTCTTTTTTTAGGAGCTCATGCATTGAGCTTGCACTGCTGTGGTAAACCAAAGAAGCCTTTCAGAGTAAACTACCTTTTCAAATCAGCTAGCTTGAAGCTTTCCCGTAATTTAGACTCCTTCAATCAACTTTTATAACTCGGCTTGGCACCGAAGCGGAGGCGTTATCCACCATGAATGTTTTCCAACAGCTGTGATATTGCTGATCATTGACTGGAGCCAAACTCAAGTGACACAAAGTGCAAAGCTGATCCACCTGTATTATCCATCTGTGTTGAGATGTGAAGTATAGAAGCATACCGGTGGGTTCAAGATGATCCACCACTGACATGTCGGTAACAGAGGAAACCTCAGAGGTGAACTACAATGAAGTCATCGGGGTAAAGAAAGATCAAGCACAGTTCGTACAGGTAACAAATGTGCTGCTATGCAAAAGCAATAATTTATGGTAGTATTAGTAGCTTCCCTGAAAAGTAGAAATAAGGTCTGTCCTAAATCTTAAAATGTATTGATTAGAATATTCTTCAATCCTTCGGGCATGTTAAACACAGCTACACATTCTGATAGGATTCAATAAATTAGAGCAACAAAAATGTGTATGTATAGTTGTTCAGTGACAGTTGTCTAAAAACCTCAGCTAATCCATGTTTCAGGACAAAATCAATGATTGCTCTGTTTACCTGTCAATCATCCTATGCATCACCACCACTCTTGTCGTGCACTAAACTCGTGTGCTGGATTGTGCTGCAGAATGCTGCTGAACAGAGAGGTGCTAGACCTGTGAGCTGAAAGTCAGACACGGAGCAGCAGCAGCAGCTTCGAGCATAGCAACCAGAGGCAGACACTGTGATTTGAAGCACCGCAGCAGGTCAACGGGTCTCTCCTCCTCCAGCTGAGAGTTCACAGGTTAAGGAGGAGTGGCTTTGGAAGGAGCTTTGAGGTGAAGGGGGAGGAGTTGTTGGCCTGTTTTGATTCAAAATACCACTTTCTCTTGCGTTTGGGGAAACATTGTGCACCGAAGCTTCAATCCAATATACTAACTAGACTGACTGAAATATCCAAGTAGTCACCTGACAAAATCAACGTCAATACAGAGTGCATCAATCCAAATTATATCTGTAAAATATCATACAATAGGAAGAGTGCAAATGTTTGATACTACACTGCATCTTAAAGTAGAGCTAATAATAAAGTTATGTTTATTTTGGCCATTTTTATGGATGCACAGATACTGATACCAACTTCTGGTACTGTTCAGATACCACATGCGTGTATTCATATTCAGAAAAGTGCTCCAATACTACTGGACCTAATACCAGTGTGATGGGAGCTTTGTTTCCCCGACAGTATTTCATACACAAACACACTAACCCAGAAAGCAGCAGTATGCACCATAAAATGAATGCAAGTCAGATAAAAAGAAGAAGCTGCTGTGAGTGAGCTGAACAAACTACTTAACGACAGAGTGACTAACCAGCCGGGTAGGAGAGGAGGAGCTATGTCAGCGGTAGGGCTGGGCGATATGGAAAAAAAAAATCATATCACAATATAATTTTTCATATTGATCAATAATGATATATATCACGATAAAAAACAAATCCCTGTTTGGGTTGATCTTAAATATTCCCTGATACTATGAAGTAAAATTTAAAGATATCTAAATTAGATTAGATTCTAAATACCTCCACACGACTGAAGTAGAGTTCTGAGTGGGCCCAAAAGTTTAACCTGAACACAAAATGACCAGAAGGACGTGAAGCTCGAACTGCCAGACATGATCGCATTAAACACCGGACCTGACCTGACTCGAACTGAGTGTTGTCGTTTTTTAACGGGGGGGGGGGGGGAGAGTTCCATACACAGCACAGAGCTTTACTCTAACTTCAACTCAAACACTTTACCAAAAACTAAAAACCAAACTGAGATGAGTCTTTCAAATCAAG